>NNCF01127049.1:314202-345746 GCA_002313205.1 Laupala kohalensis
GAGGTTTTATACGTGAATAAGTAAGCAATTTACACATGATCAATTCTTTGTTTTTATTTAGCTTCGTGAATATTTTAGCTTCAATAAGATACTTTATAAAATAATATATATGCCTTTAAACGTAACCTATAATTTTGATTTACATTTTCCCACACTTTGAAATCAGGCAAGGATTTATTCAAATTTTTCTTATATCTTTGGATGTTACTGTTTCAGACATTAATTAATTTTTTGAGACTGGTTGAAGTGAATTTCCATTTATGCCACACTTTGTTTTTATTTTACTGGTGGAAGCTTCCCACCGGCATTTAGGAATTTTTTTATTATTATTTAAATAGAAGGACAGGCGAGATTTTGCTTTGGTTTTGCAGCCTTAAACGCACTATTCTATTCTTTATTTACTTTCTTTTTTTAAGCTCATGGGGCCTCTTTGGACCCCTAGGTTCCAGAAAGAGGGCTATTTTAATGTTTGATTTATATTACACATTTAAAGATTATATGAAAAATCAATAAAACTATAAAAATAAACTTTTAAATAACAAATAAACAACTAAAATAAACCAACGAAACAACATGAAATTAGTTTTGACTGATTGGATTGAAGCAACTCCTCCAGTCTTTCCGGAGGAAGCAGCCGAAATGTGTAGGCGCGACCGGTCCGCAGCCGCTGGAGCCCCTCCGGTGCATTCTCGCCCAACGCCTTCTCCGGCGCCCGGGAGGCACGCAGCGTTCGCGACACGCGGATGCTGGCGTACATGTCTGCATTTCGGGTTCGTGGAGAAGGTCTGAGGGAAAAACGTTCATTCCGTTCGTTATTTTTTCCGCGAGAAAAGTTCATTCCGTTCGTGATCTTTCTGCAGTCCTCATTTTCGTTCTGCGACAATGTCTCACCGTCGCTCGATATTCTGCTTTGGGGGTAACTACAATGTGCTAAACACGTCATTAATAAAGATAACAAAAATAATCGTCAAAATACAAATTTGAAAAACGGAAATTATGGCATGAGAAAACAGGCTCCATAGAGAGAAGCATATGCACGACGTCATTTTTGTGTCACACTGACAGATTGACCTGTAAAGTACAACCGTTAGCGTCGCGCATTGTAATATTTGTTTATTCTTGCAAATTTCTAGCATGTAACTTCAAGATCTTGAGAGTGCCAAAGAAAAAAGTGTTAATCATTTTAATATTACAGATTTTATGGTACATAAGTTAGGCTTCAAAAGAAACAGTTACTTTGAAACATAGGTAAATAACCTGAGGTTATGTTTATATAGTCCATATAAACAAATGTAAATATAAACTACAAATAAATTACTTTATTTTGATTATTTTATCATTTGTTCTTTTATTGTTATTAAAATGAAGAACAATGTATTTGTGCGTTTTTCGTATACATTGAAAGTGATAATGTCAACCGCTCATAAGAAATTATCTACAAATGAGATAATTTCCTTATGCATCGAAAATTCTAGTCAACTCTTGGCACTCGTAAATTATTCTTTTTAAATTATACTTCCATTGCTCCGTTTAGCACTGTGTTTACCAAAGACATGACACATGCTAATGCATAGTTTACACGGAGCAAGCTGCCTAGCAGGTAACCTGACAAGTGTGCTCCTCGGTCATATATGCGAGCGAAATGAGGAGTAAGGTTCGACATGGGTGAACCATGACACGAATCAAGTGAGCTGATTCTGGACGAGTTAGAAAAAAAGAAATCGTGGACAAGGGGGTGGCTGCAATACTCTTGGCCCGTCGTCGCTATTAATAAATAATTAAATGAGTTCTTCGGACATTTTAGACACTGGCATTAAAATTCTACCCAAAATGATACTATACTATGAAAAACCACGTTACACACAGAGTTCACACACTGAACATGAGCACTGCAGTTCATTGGCTGATGAAAACATTAGAAACATAGAAAACGGAGATTAAAAAAATAACAAATTAGTACCGAAACTCACTCGAACAATTATGCATCTAACCTCACATGCTGCTACGAGGGGTGGGGTGATGCAGGTTACCTCTCTCAAATATACTCTCCGAGACAAGTAACCAGTCTGGTGAAATTACAGGCAGCTTGCCTCTTTTTTCAGGCTGTTTGTTCCGTTTACTCGGGGCAGGTTACCTGCATCGTAGCTTGCCGAACAGGTCACCTGCCAGGCAGGTGCTCCGCGTAATGAATAAAAATGGCGGCTGCACATACCTATCTTTATAGAGCTCTGAAAAAGTTGATTTTTGTTTTAATTTTTTGCAGGATCCGCCGCTTGAGATTATTGAGCCGCATAGGCTCCCAGAGGGCAACACTGAAGCTTCAGCCGACAACAGTGCTACGATGACTGTAGACGATGCGATGGACGACGATGCTTCGCCCCGGTGCCAGCTGTGCGGTGAGCGTTTTGCTTCTGTGGCTGAACTCAAACACCACGTTCTCGTGAGCTATGGGGGAGTTGAAGCATCCGACGAAGAAACTGTGTACACGACGGAAGAAGTTAAATGTGATCAAAAAGAGTGTGGGATTAATAATGGCCCTAACCTAAGGACTCAAGAAATCCCGAATCTTGATTTCTCAAAAGAATCCTGTGTCCAGATCATTACGCGAGAAGATATTAGTGACGTCTTCGAAACGATTAGTGACTCGCGGATTTTGGGAAAAACACATGATAATCATGATGCGTTCCCCGCGGAGATTTCTGACTATCGTACAAGTAATGGGACGAAAGTGATTGTTGAAGAGTCTGTGATAACGATATGTATTCCTAGTTCTTTGAGTGATGAATATAAAGGGTTGATAGGCTTGGATGGTAATTCGGATACCATAATCGAAGTTGATTCCGAAATTTTGGAAACCTACGGTGATAAAAATTATTTCCCATGTTTATTGGAACAGTCACAAGACAGTGATATTGCAGCTTCTGCAACGAAACCCGCAATTATTTTATGGGAAGAATCACCTGAAGAGTCGGAAACCTCTGATGTTGCTATCTTTCCTCCAAGCTCTTGGGGAGAATCACACGAGTGCCGTGGTGAAGATAAACGAAATATTTCTGCCGAACACATCGCCAGCGAGAGAGCAGAGACTGGGGATAACAACTTAGAGTGTGACGAGTCAATTCCTAACACACCAGAACTGAAAAGTCATCAGCTTTCAAATTGTCAAAACTCACGACCGATGCTCCCGTTTATGTGCGAGATATGTGGGAAACAATTTTCCTCCATGCAGAAGCTTCGATGTCATATACGCATCCACACGGGGGAGAAACCTTTCAAGTGCGGATCGTGTGATGCGTCCTTCCGTTACCTGCGCACAAAGAAACACCACGAGGAGTCACACTCAGAACCGAAGCAGCGAACAAATCGTTGCGAAATCTGCGGAAAATCATTTCTACGCATGTCGTATTTTGCCGAACACCTCAAAACACATTCTGGCGAAAAACCGTGGAAATGTGAATCGTGCCCCAAATCGTTCTTGAGTTCGAGCATGCTCGACCGCCACGCACGTTCTCATATTAGGAAGCAATTGAAAGATAAATCTTTCCTGCTTCTTGTGAACGGGAAACCGAGCATGATTCGTGGGAATTCGTCTACGGACGCGGAGATCCAGGAGAATGAGAATACCTCGGCTGAAGACGGAATTGGCGATTTATACGAATCGAGAGACAAAACAGAGGAGGAACGTGTTGGCGTAGAGGAAGCCGGAGGGAAGCATTGTTCTTCAAATCAACTCGCAACGGGTGAGGTATCTGTCAAACGAGTCGATATAAAGGGCTTGGACGATACATCGCTGATACGATGGGAATGTGGTGTTTGCGCCAAGTCATTTTGCTCCAAACACACTCTGCTCCAGCACTCAACAATCCATTCCGGCGAAAAGAAGTACAAGTGTTCCGAATGCGATGCCACGTTTTCGAGACGGGATGTGTTAAAAGGTCACGAGGAATCTCAGCACAGAGACGGACGACAGAATTTCCCGTGCAACATTTGCGACAAATCCCTGAAGACGAGAGTCGGACTCAAGAGACACATGGCGAAACATCTCGGGAGCTCACCGTATGCTTGTAGAAAGTGTCCTTCACTCTTCTCGGAGAAGCGTGCATTGATGGTGCATGCGGAGACGCACTCTGAAGAGCGAAACTTTCTCTGTGAGGTAAGTATGCGTAGAAATGCATAGTGGTCTATATCTCCTCGACTTCTTATCTTAATGCACTGGGACCCGGAAAAGTTACTTTAGGTGTTACCTGGAGACTGACTGGTATGGAGTTCTGGCTTCTACTGCCATCTGGTACAGGGAGATAGAAGGAAATTACCAATGTGATTTTTGTGCCAACGATGAAGGACTAAAATATCGGAGCTGAGTTCATAAGCTGCTATTATTATTTACCGTAAATTAATTTTGCTGGGTCATATCTTTACTCAAGATCGTGTAATTTTATCGAAAATAATGCAATATGGTTGTCTTAACACGATTGCTAACTTGCATGAAACAAACCATTGAAACTCAATCGCGTGTAGGTAATAAATATAATAGTTGTCACAAAAGCGTCTGTTTGGTGTAAAAAAAACAAGTTAATAAGACCACAAACTAAGACTCATGGTATTACTCGTTCCGCACGCTTGTTCCAGAAGGAATAGCGCCACATGATCAAGGGAATTAAATTGAAGGTCGAAGTTGGCGATAGATTTAAGTTTAAAGAAATCCGAAAATACCTCCATCTTAGCGTTCGACTCCGGGCCCAATTAGTTGGAGTTGTTGTGACGTCATACCGAGACCCTTTGCTACGTCACACACATTGTAAGATTGAGAAGTTGACCCACTTGATTTTCGGCTTCTTTGTGTGATTATATTGACATAGTACTTCCGTATGAGATTTTGCTGATGTCGTATGAGTAGATGAACCGAGAACAGTCATATGGTTTTCAAAAACCGTACTGATGTTCAGTACATATAAAATAATGGGTATTTTGGATAATTAGAAACATTTGAGGGGTGCTAGTTTTTTGAATGTTTCCAAACGATTTTATAGGAGTAATATTCTCACGTGACCATTCAAGAGGCGAATAGAGGGCCGTTATTTTAGTCGCATGCCGTCTAGCGGTAGTCAGAGGTACAATGACAAAATAATCTTAAGTCGAGATCGTTAAAAGATGAGTCTTTAGCTCGCCTTCTGATTCGTTCAGATTCTTTCTCTATGGTCATACATACGACATCGCTGTGCACCGGGGAGGCGCCAGTGTAGCCCGTATCAGTTAAGTTTGCAATCGCTAGGTCGCTCTGATTGAAACACTTGTGAACCACAATGAATCTTAACATTTGGACAATCTCAACTATACAAGAAGCCAACCGTCATGCGAGAGGAGATCGAGGGTTCGAGAGCCATTGCAAATGAACGCGCTGTTGCTGACCATGTGATTATCGACGTTTTGAAGATTTTGGCGAGAAGTATATTCTGTTAGGTATGTATTCAAATATATTACTTACAAAGTGTTTTAGTATATGTTTAACAGCGTGAATTGGATGTTTTACTTTTTTATCAATGGCGGCGGTAAGGATTCGGGGGCCCGCCCGCAAAATTTTTCATGGGGCTCGTGGCTTACGTAATTGTACCCAATTATTACGAATGAATTACTAAATTACAATCAATATAAAACATAATTTGCATTATTACTGCTTTTACTATTTCTAATTTCACTCAAACGTCTTTGTTTTTATAGTTTATTTAGAGATCTATCCCACTGCAATTTCGTGCTGCCTTTCCTATGTTGCCTGATTTTCTTCTTTGCACAAAACAGAAACACAAAAAAGAATTATAATTCATACGTTGATTCCGACGTTTGCGTTGCGATGCACTGAGTCGGAGTAGCAAACAACCTAATTTTCGTGTACCCACTAAACCTGACTTCCTGCCTGACTTCAAAATATTTGTAACAACAAATTGTATAAATGTATACCATATTGAAATTAAATCATATGTTCAATATAAAGTTGGGTATGAAAATACGTATCTGCACAGTTTGTTCAACATATGTTGAAGAAATACATTTAAGACAATAATTATGTAGTTTTTCATTGTCTATTAAGTCGAGAAGCATGTGATATTTTTTTCATTTGTATATTGTAATGTTCTTGCCACGGTGGGGCCCTCAGACCCTAGCCCCTGATGTTTTTATATTCCAGCTGTAAATGAAAGATGCGTGTGGCCACGCGATCGACAGGTAACATGTATGTGGTTGCTTGTTTAATTTATACCATATTTGATATAGTAAGTGCCAGTTTAAGGCTAAATGTCCCTTCAGTTTAGTATGAAAAAAATTCTAGAGATGGTAGTACTTCTGAACTCACTTTTTCCTCCCCCGTTTTCTTCTGAACGGATTCATATAATTTTATGTGGTAAACAGACTGAACGTTTAATCCTTTGTAGAATTCTAGGTAACTGTTTTTTTTAATATTTCATATTTACCGTGATTTTTCAAAATTATTTTTCGAACTTTCAATTTTGTGATAAAATTTGACTTATACAGCGTACGTAACGTATTTAGACTTATATCCTGTCTAAATTCGAGACACAAATCTGCAATCAGATTCTGAAATGATAGACCAGTCTCGTCGGAAATTCGGGTATTGTGAAATATACCAACTAAAAATCATGGTAAACGCGCTTGCTAGCCTGGACAGAAAGTTCCCCCTCCAGCTGTCCACCCCTTCCCCTTCGCTCTTCTCACTTCCACAACACAGCCACCGCTCCGAATCGTCTACCGAAGGCATGTTTCAGTGTTCAGGAGGAAAGTACAGCTGTATCGTTTGTAAATGTTTTGGTAACTTACGATCAATCTATGACGATGAATGTCCATAAGTCGGAAAATCCTCAATAGTCGGTATGATGTCTTCGCGTGCGCTGTACAATTTGTAAACAATGTATCAAGAATTGTTTACCCAAATAGTCCGAGAAAGTCTATCATATCTTGCATTTCCTAAAGATAATAAGAAAAGACGCGATGTATGTAAATCCTTATCAAATTAAATGCATTCAAATTAACAAAGATCAAAACTGTCTACATTTGGATGATCTCAATATCTGATCTCTCTATAGTCAGGTCGTGAGTTTGAGACATCTCGTAACATATATTATATATAACAATATATGCTTTCCACCGTGTACTTGGANAATAACATATACTTTCCACCGTATACTTGGAAAATGATAATTCCAAGTGTTGGATATATATCATTACAGTCAAGGGCGACCCGTGGCGTAGTGCCTAGCGTACTCGCCTTCTACCTCTGTTTACGCCGGTTCAAGCCCGGTCCGATCCGAGTAGAATTCGCGGTGGTTCGCGGGGTACTCCCGTTTCCTCCATTCTTTCACTCATAATTGTTATTACATTCACCCGCGCGGTCACCTTGGATCCAGTAAACCACTGGTAGAGCACGCAGTAAAACGGCGATGGAACACTGCCTTGTGCAGTCTCCCCATCAAAAATGCAGAACGAATACTTACTATGGTCAACGGACACATTTCTTATTCTGGACATGGGAAACTATAATATATTGTCAAAGAAGCTGTTACTAACTGCATAAATCCGTGTGGAGGATAAGCTAATTTACTTTCCGTAAGCACGTAAGTTACCATATCAATTCCGAACAAGGGAAACTGTTAATTATTAGTTATAAAATTAGAGTATATTTTAGTTTTACGAATTTATATCATTTTTGGTGATCCACTTGGAGGCCCGCGGCGGACTACTCTGCTCAATATATACATGCATGTAGCTCAATATATACATAAATATTTTTCAAAATGTTCTTACGTCTTCACATGACGTCAAAATTACTGTAAAAAAAATTCATAGCATCAACTTGAACAAACATACTATAGTAAATCAGAAATATGAATGAAATTGACCCATTCAAATACCCAAAACGGATATTTATGAGAAAATCTCGCGATCAAACTTTCTTGCGATTACAATACGTAAATGAGCAGGTAAAAAACACTTTTACCTGTTCTGTATTCTAATTTTTCAGGTAATTAGTTAATTAATTGATCGCTGAACATGTGTAAAATTTGTAAGATTGCACAGATATGCTTTAGTTACTTTCCAATGCATAAAATAAGCAATGGTTTGCTTCCGAGTCAGTAGTCGGTTACGTTATGATGTAGCTGGTTCCCTGTGCTGTCGAAGACAATGTAGCCGGCTCTTCAAACATCTTCTCCGGTTACACTGAGCGGGCGGAAACACATTTTGCTGATCCCTCAAAAGAATGCGACACACCTCGCATTATCTCTCATTACGGGTTTCCCCGAAAGAAAGAAAATAGTTCAATAAAGCTCATAAATATTTATTTATGCATGTAGCTCAATAATGACCTTTACGTTTACGGGCCCTAAAGCCGATTCTCACTTTTAGGTGCAATGTTTCAGATAATTGCCGGTCGATTGTTACCTACTTCTCCCTTTTTACTTAGTGTAATAAAAGCATTTTTTTAATGTGGTCAGACGGAAAAGCAGACCATGGTCTGAGTCTGTCCACACAATAAAATGTATTTACAATTCATTATTGTAGTCCGAGGTTGTCTCATATTTCCTTATTGAAACAGTCTCGAAATTTATTTTTTCCTCATGGTCACTATCCATTTTATTTTATTGTTATTCATTGTTGAATCATTACGACATGAACACGAAACCTATCTTTGACAAGGCACACATCTTTGATGCATCAATTGAAAAAAATATGTTTGATATTATGTTCAGATCTATATATTTTTGATTTGAGACTATAATCAGATATTTAAAAAAAATTCTTCGTACAAAAAAATGGATATTCGCGAAATTCAACCAAATTCACGGGATAAAATAATTTTGACCTGGTTTCACCTCGAAATAATCCACTGTGCGCCAATCGAATACAGAACAACGTTACGTTTTTGGACTGTCTCATGTAGATGGAATTGCAATTCATCACACGAAAAATAATGCTCATATTTGAATATTGTTTAATATTGATTAAACATTTAAGTTATAACAAAAGGGGAAAAACTTTCCTTTCGAAAGCTCTTGCTGACAAAAAATTGCTAACAATGAAAAATTGTCACACGAAGAGTGGATAGTACGAATGAGTATATCGTTTCAGTCAAGGACATCAATGAAAGCAAAATTTAGCCAGTCGCACAGTCGCCAAAATAGTTACAAGTTGATCCACTCTGCCTCGTTGAACTTTTTGGAAAAGGGTGGTGTCAAAGTGGAGAGGGGAGTGGGAAGAGGAGCAATTCTTCACATCTCACACTTCTGACCAAAATTACGACATTTATAAGACAAATTCAAATATGACTGCATGAATCGCTTTAAGAAACATTCTTATATTACCGTATAAGTGCAAATAAAATTTAAAAATGTATTTTTCTCAATTTTTATTTTTTTATTTTTCATTCTATTCGTCAGAATATAACAAAAACTAATTACCTAGAATTGTATAGTGTGTTTAAACATTCTCATGAAATTTGAATGAATTCCTATCAACCGTTGTCGAAATATCCTGGGAGGAAACTTAGTTTATTTCGAAGTGCAACATGGTGTTGCTATGAGGAACTAAAATGGGTACATTTAGCCTTAAGTGGTATTACAGAAGTGTAGTTACCTTGAACGATGGGCAAGATACAGAAAATAACAAATATTTAAAAATGGATCGGCATTTCCTATGTTCGTTGTACATGAATTACTAGTATTCCACAGATTAAGTTTAAATGAATGAAGATTACAATAATTCACTACAAAAATTGTTTGGAGTTGTGTAGTTATTCATTTGCTTATCCCAGCATATGCTTGTTAGTTCACAAATATCATTTTGGTTATCTGAAATAATTAAGGAGTTTTTCTTCATTGAAGTAATTAATGTAATATTTTTACATAAATATTTCAAAATATTTGGCCTTCTTGATTTATTTTCGTATTTGAGTAAAAAATGTTTTGGGAGCTTTCTTAACAGTTTCCAAAAAGAAAATTGTATTAATTGAATCCCTTTGTTTCTTAAAATGTATTTCTTCCTGTAATCCTTTTTTGATTGTCAAAAAAGCAGTACAAACTGCTTATGGCCACGCGGAAGACAATAAACTAATTTACTCTTGGAAACAAGCTAGGGACCATCCCACCAATTATGATCAAGGGCCCTAAAACAGGGGATTGAAAAATTTCAGCAAACTCATAGATAAGATCAACAAATTTGTAATTTGTTACAAAAAATTTATTTCACACTAAATTCAAGATTCATTGTTTCAATAGACACTGCCCCTAGACAGCCTAGAGAACATGTATAAAAAAATCCACATTCACCCGAAGGAAAAGCGGAGAAAAAAACGGGTTCAGGATGGGGCTACAGAATTAATGTACACAACCGTACCTAGGTTGAGTACACATAAAACTAAATTGATATGAATCATGAGACACAACACAAGCATGCAAGAAAATAGTTTTGAAAGTACTGCAGCAATAACATGATAAAGCACAAGATGGATTTAACTTTAATAAAAATCAATAAATTCTTTTACACTGTAGAAGCACTAGTGCAGGAGATAGCTTTAAAATGTGCGTGTGTGCGCACTTATATTTATTTACTTACTTACTTATTTATTTACTTATTATTCTGGACAAAATGTATCTCGAATTGAGTCCTGTAGATTTATTTCTATTTCACAATTTCTCATTAACACTTCGCTTTACTTTTTCAATAATTTTTCCCCTCCTAAGAATATCTTGAGCTGTGTATTGTTGCAAACACTTAATTTCTTTATTATCAATTTTATAATTTTTTTCTAGTGCCAAAAATTCATTTTTGGCACACGCAAGAACAAAAATTCATTTTTGGCACATGCAAGAACAAAAATTTTTTAATGAATAATTTATAACAAATGGCATTTTAAATTATAGAAAATAATTTTTTCCAGTAATGTTGCAAGTCATTTGCATTATTTTATTTGTTTACTAGATTTAGTTTTTTTTTGTTCAATTTTTTTAGTGATAAATGTGCAGAATCAAGAAATGTGGAATCACAGTATATTGTTGAATTTCTTGATATTTAGCTAGTAGATCACTACAGTACAGTAATTCACAACTACTGAGATTCTTTAATATATTATTTTTTCCTGATGTGTTCTTTGACCACGTTGTATACAAAACAGGAATGTTTTCTAAATATTAAGTGAACTACAAATGTTGGAAATAATGCGTTCTGCATTTTTAGATGCAGAGAAACATCTAAAACCTTTGTAGAAAATCTTATCAATACTTCCCTTTCAAACATAGTATTGATGTGTATAATTTTATTCAATAGTACATTAGACAGTGTTGGACCTTTCCCTCTCGTGAAACGTGAAAATGAAATGACTTAATGAGTATCATTTGCGATGAGTCAGTTTATTTGTTACATTGCTATGTTAAACATTTTGGGTGGTGGAATTAAAATACCCTATCAGCACAACATAATCAGAAAAATATTTATTTTATGTTTTTGCATAACCCATCCCGGAACTCCTTTGTTTCATGAGCAATTGAAACCAGACAACCAGGGACAGACTCGTTTCCCCAGAAACTTAATTGTTGCATTGCCACTCCATTTGGCTTGGCAGGTGGGGATGCCGTCATCACTGCTTCGGCTTGGTTTTTGGAGGTTAATTTTTTTAATAGTGCAATGGTACAAAAAGCCTAATTTGCTATCAAACACCATTTGTATCCTGCAGGAATGTTTAAAGAATATATTTGCAGGTGGTACAGTATATATCTCAATAATAAAACAAAACTACAAGTTAAAATGTGGCATTACAATAATTGAAATATTATAAAATTATACTAGTTTATCCTGATAAATAAAGAAATTTTCAATGAATTCTCTCCAAACAGTCTCTTCAGAGAAAATTATTACAGAACTTTCAAGTTGTGAGACTTTCTATTGAAATATTTCAGGGTACACAATTCTTGGGACATATTTGGACTTGTCTTTAATATTCTGCACAGGCGGGCTCTATGGTACAAATTGTCTTCGAGCATTTTGCTTTGAAATATTCCCACCCTCTGTAGTATAATGGTAGTGTCTTTACCTGGAAAGCTGAAGTACCATGAATCTGGTACCGATGCAATCAACACTTAATATATAGTATGGAAAAGTAAACTTCCAAATCGTAGCTATTACTTGTGGTGAAATGTTCAAACAGGTATAGACGAAGAATAAAGTACCCAGAAACTGCAATAAAAATAAGGGAAACAAATGGTTCGAAAGTTTATGCTTGTTATTTTCACGTTAACTCAGAATCTTAAGTATTGTTTTTATATTCAAACATAACCATATGATTTGATGGTTGGGCTTTCCACTGTGATTCAAACCACTCACCATTTATGTGAAATAAAGGTTTTTCTCATGGTGTTGTGCTGGCAGGGTAGGAATATAATACGTAGATTCCTGCTGTTGTTCTAAATGTTAGGAAACTTAATCTCTTTCAATGCTTGAAGTAATGAACTTTTCAACCCAATTGCTGTTGTATACCAATGTTTGATGTAGTTGGTTGCTATGAGACACTACACTTTTTTGTGTACATGGAAATCGATTTACAAATGTATTTCCTATGGTATATAAGCATATGATGATTCAAGAAACTGTAAAATAAGTTCATTTTCATCGTACAAGAATGTTAAGAGACTAGAATTATTTTCTTTTGAATATTAAATAGTGAAGTTTAAATTCCTGTCATTTGGACCATGGCAACATTAATTTATGTACTTTGTCAATTTTTTCTTAAGAAAGATTTACAGGAAATATACTACACATTAAAAAAAAGCACTATCCATCCTCTCTTAGTTTTTAATTATGACAACAAGTTGAGGGAAGTTATTTCATAATATTTCATAATATTTCATGCAATAGTAGGTTTTAATAAGAGATTAAAATGTTAAAAATTCATTTTATTAAGAACATTGTTTAAAACAATTTTTACAGTATGAAAAATGTTTCAATTGTGTCAAATCGGGGAAGAAGTAAAAATATTACTGCGTTTACCTGAATAAATCTAGAAACATAATTACAAATGTAAGTAGCGAGATAGTTGAAAGAACTCTAAGTAATTAAAGTAACATTATAGGACATGTGTACTAATTTAAAAAGGTACAAAAGTACAATACAATATGACCTCAAATAAAATGACTCTAAAGTAACAGGTTAAAAGTATGTGAATTAATGTGAAATTTATGTAATGTACAAGGCCCTTACAGTATTATATCATTGAGAAGCATTGGATGATATATTATCGGAGATGATAATTTCACGGATGATATTCGGATTTGATGATGTATCATCAGTGAAAATAAAATCATTGGTGGGTTGGGGCCTCCGATGATACGAGACATGGCAAAGTGTCCACCGGTCTTGACAATTAGGAAGTTTATACAGGAAATCACAAACCAAATTAGGTAAACATGCTTATCAATAAAACTATCAATTTTCTTGTTAATCATTTATGACAATGCTCATCAATTCATTACCATTTTCACTTTATGCTGAATCATGAACACTTCTTTCACCGGGCTCTGAATTTCCTTGTGAAGCACTACTTGCAAGACACTCGTCGACGGAGTGGACTGACATATGCGAGCTGGATGCGTTTGATTCCAACTCACTACGACTTTGAGCAGGACTGCTGGGTTCAGATACATCAGAATCCTGAGAAAAAACCTGCGGCATCATTCTCAATATCATCGTCCTGTGAAACAATTAATTATTATAGTCCAAGAATACATAGCTGCTCTGGGAAACTAAATTTTCAGCCAGTAAATTGCGTACGAATGATACACTAACCTCAACATCCAGGTTGTTTACATCTCGGCTTTCATTCGAGTTTTGCTATGGTCGCCTGGTCGACTCCGGAAGCGATACATTGGCATCTCTTAAATACCTGAAGTAAGGGCCTCTCGGCATTTCCTTCCTTCTCTATCTCAAAAAATAATTAAAAAATTTCAAACACTACTTGTTTACAAGCTGTCAACGGGCCAGAAGCTGCTTGCCAGCGCCACTACAACCCACAGTTTATAACCCCATGCCAATAATTATTCCACTCCTGAAACGCACCTGGAAAACAGCTGAAAATTCATCATTTACTTCGAAGCATTCGAACGAGGAGGGAAGCAAAACTAAAAAAGTACCGGTTTTTAAAACATTCTAATATTACGAGAAATCGGGGGAGCCAATCAGAATTTTTGCTGACGATTGGAAGTCGGACATCGCAAATGACTTCTAGAGCCTACGTTTCGTGTCAATATTGCGTTGGTGATGTTGGCTCCCCCGAGGGACAGTGACTGCCTCATGTATTGACATGTGATAATTTCTTTCACTTACCTGTGACTTGTCAATTTTATTGAACGTTGAGTGCTTTGCAGGAACTTTAAGATTTTCATTTGTATCACATTTCTTAGGCAATTCAGGTTTTCATAGACGATGATCTGATACTGATGCTTCTTACAAATAGAGTTATCATCAGCACTTGATCATTAAACTGATAATATCACGCCGATGATTCTCATATGTGCAATTATCATATACTTGGACAAGTTATCATCCAATCTCGATGCTATTAGCATCAAACCTCGATGATAGTTTTCTCTAAGGGGGTGCGAAAATTACTTCAAAAATTAAATAATATTAATTTACAAGTTCTATACAGCGAAGTAGAATATACAATTAAAACGCTGTAAAACAGATAATGCACGTATGTCATACCGGCTGCCCAGCCGGTTTGGTTCTGCGCAAGGTAGATAAAGTTAACTTCATCTATCTTGGATGTGCGCCCAATTTACAAGATGGCCCAAATAGCTGGAGCCGTTGGGACGTCACATCGAGACCCTTTGCTACTTCACACTGTTTACAAGTTTACGTGTAAAAAAATGTGTATACCAATTCAATGGTCTTACGTAAGACATCGCGTCTTGTTCCGTGTGGTTCCGTGATAACCTGCTTCAGATTCATGGAAAGCTTAATAACAAGAATAGGTAGGAGCATCTCTGATGTTGAAGCAATTATAATGCAAATGAGACGCAGTAATATGGTGTCGCAATTTCATCTTGGACATGGTCAGAATTTGAATCTAGATTTGTGTGTACCAACTATAATAAGATTGAAAAGTTTTTGCAATCTCTTATTCTCTTGATATTGATTCCGTAGCCCATGAACTCGAGATGGGAATAATATACTTGTAGTGCGATACTGAATATAAATTTTAAATTAAAAACAATTTTTGCGATTATAATAAAAGTGTTATGAAAACACGATTTCCCTAACTTCACGGACTTGCTGGTCGGATTCTCAGTTTGTTTGGTTTAACATATAAATGTGAAAGACTTTTTTTCCCTCATGAAAGTGTCTAAAACTAGACTTAGAAGTTCCTTATTCGCTTATAAAATGTGTTCTGACACAAAGTTGCAGTCCATCGTATATACAAAACATACAAGACGTGGTTAGAAAAAACATGAAGAAATGAAGGAGAAAAGTAATAATGAGTTTTCTAATAGCCTTTCTGGATGCATTTGATTTTCTTACTTTAAATGCTTAATTAATTTTTTCTGTTATGTAATACAAGTTGTGAGAAATGCTTTTAAGTTATTTGTGAATTTAAGTTGTTTGATTGTGTTATTTTCTATTTGTAAATAATTGGAGAATTATTGTTGTTATTTCTGTGAGGAGTATTATGTGAAAATGTTCACTCCAGTACAAGTAACATGACAGAGTACCCTGTCACTGATTCAATAATGAATTCACCCATATTTCTGCAATCCAGGGACTTAATAATAATAATAATAATAATAATAAAATGTCTTTAATTGCTATAAATAGTATTCAGACTTTCATGTATACACTCATATACTGGTATCATAACACTCGTTTGATGAGATTCAAACATTTTTCATACGTTACAAATTTTTCTTGTTATATTCTTAATAAAAAAAAAATTTTTTCATTATTTGTAAGCACTTGATAGAACCTACAATAGTAACAAGTATTATGAAATTACTTTCCTAAACTTTGTCTTGATTTAATATTGTAATAGGTTGGAGAGGAGTTTGTTAAAGTACAGCATGTTATTCCCTTTAAATCTTTATTTAGAAAAGATTTACAAAGTACAGAAATTAATGTTTCTATGGTACGGATGACAAGCTTAACTTCTTCAACATAATATTTTAAAAAGAACTGTATATACTTTAAAGTATAAAAAATTAGGCTGGTTCAGATTTGTCTATAGATGTCTCCCATTGTTCTTCATAATTTGAAATTTCTGCATATTTATTTCAACATTTTTAGAAAATTCTAGTAAGGTAAACAATTTTCTTGTTTCTCTTGTTACCCCTTGAGCCCATTATTACCTCTTGCTTCTACTATCAGTTTTTACTGACAAGGTCTTTCTTGTTTTAAGGATTTTAGTGTAATGGACCCCACATCAACACCTCCAGAAGAGGAAGATATTGTACCAAGGAAGAAGCTGTGTACATCATCCGAAGGAGATTCAACCCAGGAGAAAGTTGTATATAAATGTAATGTGTGCTCTCAGCTCTTCTCTTTGAGAAAGAATCTGACACGTCATGTTGCTTTACAACATAACAACGAAAGACGATTTAAGTGTGTCAAATGTGGAGCTGACTTTAAGAGAAAAGACTACCTTTCAAAGCACACCAAATCGTGTGGGACGACAAATAAGAGACAGAAACGTGCTACGTGTTTCTATAAAGGATGTACTTGTACTTTGTTTACTAAAAGCTCTTTGATTGAGCATCTAAAGAAGGAGCATGGAGCAAAAATAGATGAACCAATTACTAAACTCTTCTCCTCCATGGAAGAATTTTTGGAATGGAAGGACATGGAAGAAGTTCGTACTTTTTCCTACTTCAGTTCAAACGGTGGGAAGGGAGATGGGAATAAAGAATACTTTTATTGTCAAAGGGACGGTTCAAGCAGAGCACATCGTAAATCCTCCGAGCCGTCCCGTAAGACAAACAGGAAGCGGAAGATTGGTCAAATAAAATCGGATCAATTGTGCATTGCGAAAATGAATGTGAAGAGAAAAGAAGATGGTACAATTAGCGCAACTTACTTTGCTTCTCATAGCCATCCATTGCAGCAACAAGATTTTAGATTTCAACCTCCCACACGCGCAACCAACGAATCGATCAAGAATCAAATTGCCTTGGGTGTTCCTCCATCGACAATCCACCAAAGCTTACAGCCAAATAATTTGCAAAAGAACAATGGAGGTGAAAGGAGTGCTTTTTCTAGCAGAGATAGCATTTCAAGAGCAGCTCTGAAGCAAAGATGTTCCAAAGTTTGGAACAAGAAACACTCCCACTCAAATAATGGTCTGTCAGTGTTCCAGTGTGAAGAAGTTGAATATTCTTCCCAGAAGGAAATCGTCTCTGAAGACCCTAACGCTTCCACAACCTCTGCAGAGAAATGTTACGCGCGTATTAACAGCAATCTCGCTAAATTGCAGGGAATTTTGAAGTCAAATTCATTGCCACCTAATGCTTTAACATCTTTGGACACCATCCTAGATGAAGCTGTGAGGAAGACAATTGTTTCTATCTCTGTTTCCGAAGCTGATGGTTGTCCTCAAATGACAGCAAGTAGGAAATGAAAAAAATATGCCCAACAAGAATTCCAGTTGCAAGCAGAAGAAGGAGCAAGATAGAAAAACAAATGTCTGGATTATGGATCTCAAGAAGTCATGAAACAAAATTTATTCTCATACTTTAACTGAAATAGTGGAACATATGTTAGATCTTCTTCCCTGTGTGTCCTTTCAAAATTAAGTACAACTTCAGTTGGATATGTTTTTCCATATTTAGAGAGTAATTTTTATGAAGCCAAGTACCCCGAGTGTGGTATTCTTCTTCCTATTCATCCAGCTTCAATCCTCTCATCAGGGGGAGCCTGATCATCCTACAACAGCCTAGGGCATCAAAATTTTGGGGACACCAAATTTTAGGTGCCCTAGTGGAAAAAATAAAGAAATTTAAAAAAATATATATTGTTTTCAATTTTTTATAAATAAAAAATATTATTATTTTTGACAGATTTATTTATTGATTTTATAGTCTAATAAATTAATAGAGATAATATATTTGGAAGTATTCTGATGATGTATGTATTATAAAGGCATCAAGGTAATTTAAAAGATTTTCTTAGTGCAGAAAAAGGTTCATGTTTCTCAGTTGTTGTTTTGGGCTCTATTTTCCAACATGGAACTACAAAGAATTCAAAAATAAAGGAATTTTATATTTTCTTTATTACTGTTAGATATCTGTACCTCTTATTACTTTGTTATTCACCTGAAGTAGATTTAATGCTGCTATTATCATATATATTTAATCTGATAATAGCAGCCTTACATCTACTTCAGGTGAATAACTGAAAGTTTTAGGCATTGGAAGAAAATAAAATAGCAACAGATATAAGTTTATTTTTGGTTTTTCATTAGTTTGCTGAACATTCGACTATGGTGCAATCAGATATCTTTCTAACGGCTATTTTGCAGAACCATATATCCTGATATGGAAATCCTGGAAACTGTAATACTAGCTATTTATAATCAACTATTTGTGGAAAAAAATTCGATTTAATGGCAGCGAAGACAAGCAATATATTTTATGATAAATTAGAGAGGAGTCATATTTTTGTAGTATTGTTGATTCAATGCTGAATATATCCAATATTGATCAATTAACGACAGTCATTAGGTGCATTAAACTTGAAAGTCCAGTAAAATGATTTATATAATTTTTACACCATGTTGGCCATAAGGGTGTTGAAATTGCAGAAGCAATTGTGAAACTTTTAGCGCATGGAAATATCAATTTAAGAAATTCTGGGTACAATCATACGCTAATAACATGTTTGGGATTTACAAAGTAGTTCAAGCCAAGATAAAAGAGTTGTGCCCACTTGCAGAGTGTACACAATGTTCGGCACACCATATTCGTTGAACCCAATAGGAGAAATTGCTTCAACCAGTGGTATACATATTGCTTAGATCATTATAGTGATGCAAAAGGCTTTTTTTTTTGGTAGTACGATTCATCTCTAGTGTTTTTTTATATAATGTGTGTTATTGCTTATGTTAATCAATTCATGTATTTTATTTTGAATCATTTGCAGTAGTTTGTTATAAGATCCTCCTCGGGCAGTTATACTGTAGTTTGCTATGTTGTGGAAGAGAAGAATAGATTGTCTTTAAAATATCATTATTTAGCTTAGTCTTTATTTTAGCAAAATTAAAAATCAAGTATCTCATTTTAGAGATAATGTATTTGACATGTTAATACCATTTTAAATTTTTATCAACTTGCATTCCTAAATATTAAGTGTAATCAACTCTTTCTATTTTATGGCCACTTATGTTGATATTTAGGTGTTGTGAAATAGTGTCATTATGTTTAGCAAATGTAATGTATACAGTTTTACCAATATTTATTGACAACATCGTGAGTCATATTTTTGATTCATTAGTAGTTCAGTTTTTTCCAAGTATCAGCAATAATTATTATAGCAGTGTCATCTGCATTGTTAGTTGATTAATAATCTTTCTACAATTCATGTACTTAACCTTTCATCTCATTATTTTCTACCTTGTTCAGTTAGATTACATGATCGACAGTGTTGAAGGTTTTAGCTAAATCAATAAATGTTACTGTTTATTTTTAATTCAAAACTTTTTTGTGGCATATTTGATTTATTAAGCAAATACGTCTACTGTGCTTTTCTGTTTTCTGAACCCAAACTTTCTTCCAGAATTTTGCAATCGGTGAGGAAATTTGAGGTTCTGTTATTGATTACTTTTTCAAACATTATTTGATATTAAAGATGCCAATAAAGGGTGAATGTCGATGTCCATTTTTCTAAACTGGTATGACTTCTGCTGCCTTTAGAGATGATGGCATTATCAATACATAGATAAATGACATATACAAGTGGCTTAGAAATGTACTTGTTTATACTTTATAGAGTTTTAACATTTATCTCCAGATTTATCAACCATACTGTCAATTATTTGTTCAGTTTCCATTGAATGAGTTGGGCTTAAGAAAATTAGTGTTTCTATTAGGCATGGGAGCCTCTGGTATTATCAATATTACTTGCTATGTCGAATCCAATTTCACTGTAGAAATCATTAAGTCCATTAGCAATATGTTCATGTATATCACCATCTTCATGTTTATTACCCCTTAATATGAGAATTATGTATTTTTTTCATTACTTTTTGAGTTTACTTGGCTTTTATAAATGAAAGTAGGTTTTTTGGATTGTTTTTACTTTTATTTACTATATTTTATTCGTATAATAGTTTGGCTTGCTTTAATTTGTCCAATGTCTATATATTATAATTTTTGTATGTCTCTTTCAATTTTTTGTTGCTAGGATCTAGGCTCATCTGTCTATATTTTTTCCTTATTTTTGCAAGACAACTGAGACTTTTGCAATCTTTTTTTTCTTCTTATCACTACAATTTGATTTGAATGTTCTCATCGATACTTGGATAATATTCGTGACTTTTTCAATCTTCTGAGTTGTGGCTATTTAGAGATCTTCATCATCATAGATATCATCCAAAATTACTTTTTGCCACTCGTTGATCAGTTTATTGTAACCTACAAATATTTATAAAACGGTTGTAGTTGTCAAAGAAAGAACGAGGGGATCTGTTAACGCCTCCCTAACTTTTTAGGACGAGTGCTTTTGAGACTCTTTCCCAAGTCGAATGGTTAGGTGGATGGGATTCATTGCCTGAATCTCGCCAGAAGATACAAAATAAATAAACAACTTAAAGAACGGCCCACCATTGATCACTTAAGAATCTTACTTTCGTTAACATTGTTTCAATATATTGTATGAAACCAGTACTTCTCAGATGTTTTTATGGTTTCCTTAATACCAATTATTTTATATGTACTCAACATTAGTACGAGATTTGAAAGCCTTATGTATCTGTTCTCGGTTCTTCTACTCATCCGACATCTGGAAAATCTCGTACGGCAGTTCCTGGTACTATATCATTATAATCACACAGCGAAGCCGAGGATCAAGTGGGTATACGGCCCACTTCTCTATCTTACACTGAGATATTGAACAATATAGAGAATGATGATGTACAGCAAAGCTTGTAGTGAGATATCTATTATCACAATTAAAACGCTTAGATCCCCCAGCGGAATTACATCTAGTAAGTACGTGTTTGGCAAACACGGGGCCCCGAGCTGAGTCTGGCATTACTCCCACTTACTTGTGCCGGGCTCCTTCCTTTCTCTTTCCCGACCTTCCTAGGTCACCTCTTGTTCTTTTCGATCCCGACGCTATTAGGGCTAGAGTATCTTTTATTTTCATCATTTTTTTTGGGTCAATGTTTTGATGTCTTGAGATATGTTTTGGTATGTTGTATATCAGGAGGGTTTTTAGTGGGTATGGTTGAGTCATTCGGCGAGTCCCACTTGCGGGGAGAGTCATGTTGGCTCTCCTTAGTGCGTAACTGCATTTTCCCTACCTGTACGAGTTTTTAGGGCTCCAATGACCTTTGATGTGCTTAGAAACAGTATTAATGCTGAATTTATGGAGTTTATAATTGGGAAGGATGAATAAAATCAGTAGAATGTTTCACAAGGAAAATCTAGATGTCATTTCAGTTGTACGATGGTTTGATGGAATTTATATCTAACATGGGGACAGAATTTGCATTTTACGAAGCCGCATTTGGAATAACGGAGCTAAAAGTGTGTTTAAATTTCAAAAAGGCTTTATTTTAACATAAACGTATACAATATATGGCGGGGCTTAGGACCCGTGCGCCTTGCAGAAGCCATGAAATGTGCCGTGGACCGTGCATACTATACCCTAGAATTCACTCTTAAGGAACTGAAACGGTAACTAAAAATAGAAATATTAAAGGATTTCGATTATTTGGCAGATAACTGATATGAGTAACGGGAAAAGAAAATAAGTGTATTAAATAAAAATTTTATACTGTCATTACTTTTTTTAAAATTTTACTTCTCAAATATTGTATGTACTTAGGTGACTGTTTCGTTCATTAAGGACCGTTGGGAAAAACAGAAAACATCCCCCAGGGGACTTACATCTAGTAAGTACGTGTTTGGCGAACACGGGGCCCCGAGCTGAGTCTGGCATTACTCCCACTTACTTGTGCCATGCTCCTTCCTTTCTCTTTTCTGACCTCCCTTGGTCACCTCTTGTTCTTTTCGATCCCGACGCTATTAGGGCTAGGGTATCTTTCATTTTCCTCTTTCCTCTTCTTTTAAATAAATGTTTTTAGTAAAGTCTTGCGATATGTTGGAATTTGTGTTTTGAGTTGTAATGCAGGAGGGTTTTTAGTGGGTATGGCTGAGTCACTCGGCGAGTCCCGCACGCGGGGAGAGTCATGTTGGCTCTCCCTAGTGCGTAACTGCATTTTCCCTACCTGTACAAGTTTTAAGGGCTCTAATGACCTCGATGTTGAGGAGCCCTAAAGCCCCACAAAAAGAGAAAGAACAACAACAGAAAACAACTGTTAGGGCAAGGGCGCTAAGCAAGAGAAGAACATCCGGATGGTAACTGGAAACCTGTAACAGAACAAAAAAAATTCATAGAAAGAATACATACTTATCTAGTGGTCAAATATCAAATGCATACATACCAACATTCCCAAATAAATCTTGTTTACATATTTATCTATATATAAGTACCTGTACTCGTGTCTTGGCTCTAATGACCTTCGATGTTGGCGAGCCCTAAAGCCCCACCAAAAAAATGTACTCATGTCCGCAGATGTACACCTTTTTGAATGAATGGAAACACTAAAATATAATACTAATATTATTACTACCACTAATAATAATTTAAATTAAGTATGTTCATTCTGTTCAATCTCCTTCACCGATTCCGCCTCCCTCTTTTTTCTAAAACCTAGGCCACTCACATGGCAAACATTGCCGAAGAGTCATCGGTAAATATTTGCTTCAATGATTAGCCTCCCGTTGCCCCAATGAAACATCAGCGGAAACGGCTGGCGACACACATGCCAAACCTCGCCAAAGAGTAATTGGCAAATATTTAAGAACTCATAACTTTCAAAATATTTCAAACGAAAACTTTAAGTTACTTGTATCTCCGTTAAATTTGTTCATATTAGGATTCATATTGTTTAAAAAAGAATCCGTTACTATTACCTTTTTGTTGCAATTATTATTAAATCGAAGTTCGTGGAATACGTATGTAACCTATAATTCTTGTTCAGCAATACCGGAACAATTTTCGGAGCTCGATTGTAATTGAAATAGGTATTAGTAATGTATAGCTATATGTCCTATATATTTTATACCACCAAATGTAACAACAAAATTTCATATTGACATTAATAGCTTAAACGCTCGCGGCATGCTAAGTTAAACAAGAATAGTTTATAATTATAATAAAAACTTCAATAAATATTATTTGAAGCTCATTTAACTGTTATAACTAAACTTATTGCTTGCATTATATCCCCACATATTTGCTTGAATGTAGACTTGATTGAATTACGATATAAACGCGTACTATTGGCGTTCTTCGACGATTGTGTAGCCAGATCGACAAGGAAGGCGGCTCCTTTGTCTTTGACTCGGGGCTGGAACGTTCTTGTAGTTCGCGTCGACCAGGCTTCCAATACCTTCCAGCATCGAATATTTGAATATCCTTGCCAGTGGGGAAGCGGTCACACCACTCGCCAATGATCAACTTTGGAAGGTACTTGGCAATGATCGCCATGTGTGTGGCCTAGGCTTAACCATACTCAGAAACTTGCCAAGTAAGGTAACGGATATTCTATTATCTCGCATTATTTCAAAGCTAGAGTGTAATTTCTTGGTTTACAATCGCATCTCCCCTCAATAAGCCAGTTTTTTCTACCTATTTCAGTGTTAACGCAATTTAGCAGACTGTGCACCCAGTCTTCTTGTTCTGTGCATAAAGGGCATTGCGAATCTCGATTCCCCCTCAATTTCCTTAATTTTCATCCCCTCAAGCCGAAACCAAGCATAAGTTACTCTTGCTACCTTGTTTAATTTATCTACTTACGGTTTTCGCCCCTCAGTCCCCTGCCACAGTATTCTGTACGAATAGTAACCTCTTTTCCTGTGTTTTATTTCTCTATATCTTCACTGAATAATTACAGTCAGATATCGCTGGGGCTGTCTGCCACAAATGTCCTACAAAAAGTTCGGGTAATTTTTTATGACTCTGTCATTACGACAATTCACTCATGCACTTGTACGAAATTGGACCAAATATTCAACCCGATTTATTTTCAATTTTAGTTATGTTTAGATTGAACCCCATTGCTTTTCCCCCTACATTGTTAAAATTTATCGGCAGGTCCTGGTCCTTCCAGAAGGGAAAATTTCAACAAAAAGTCTGGAGAGAGACGCTCTTAAGCCTGTTAAAAGATATTCTTAAAAAATGTTATATATGGCGCTGCCCCAGCCACCTTCTAGGTAATTTTAATATGTATTTGTTTGTCCTGATTTCATTCATGATTTTTAGGGTTATTTTGAATTCATTTGTCTTCTGTATGTATTGTTTACGGTCATTTACATTGTATAGAGTAACCTGAATACGTATTTATGTCTGATTCCATTTATTTTTTTAGGATCACTGGGAATCCACTTGTCTTATTTATTTTATGTAGGGTCATTTTATATATGTCTGATTCATTCTTATCTCCTATCAGTTATATTTTCTTGTATCTTACTGTATTTTTAATTCTGAAGAGTTTACGATGTCCTTTGAACGTGTATACTGCAAACACCCGATACATCTCAAAACTATCGATCCACTGTCAAAACATACTTCACGCTCGCAATTATTCACCCTTATTAAATATTATAGAGACAGCATAGAATGTTTGTACCAGTAATATAAAAATGTACAAAAATACATTGCAGTAAAACCTAAAATAAAAATAACTATAAAGGAACAAATAATTTAATAATTTATGTAATGTACAAAGATATAAAAAATGAGTTTAAAAAGCAATATCTACTTACAAATTCTACTCAGCGAGAAAGAATAACATCTCATATAAAACGTCCTATAACTTTGACATATTTTTTAGTCACTTCAAAGCTTGTCTCTTGTTAATGAAAGCAATGAACGATAACCACGAGCTGCGCAAAGAGAAACAGATGTTTCGCGTATGACATCAGACCGGCTCCTACTCGACAGTCACATCTGTGACGTCACAATGTCCAGGGCTATTTCTGCCCGCAGACGGATCCGGTACACGTACGATTATCCTTATGGACGATGGCTAAGTAAAAGCGTTGTCTAAATTGTTTTCAAGACCCGTATCCAGCGAATTAGACGGAAAAAATATTGACGATTTATTGTCGAAAGAACAAACAAGCTGCCTATGACTACGTTGAGGACAATGAAAGAATTTACTGCTTAACTTTACAACAAACTACTAAACACAGTCCGTTCCTTTCTTTTCTTAGCTTACATTTTCTCGGAGTAAAGTTACATGGCTTTGATAACGGGTTAAAATTTAGGGACAGTCCATCAATTACGCAACGCATTGTGAGTAGAGAATGGTTTTTTTTTGATATCGTTGCACTGCGCTACATCGGGGTTCGGGTGTGTTAGCATTAGTGTAATAGAGCTCGTAATCCTTTAAGTTTGGACCCTTAACCTTATAGCTCGTAACTTATAATTTGGAAGTTTGTCAGAGAGCGATGTACTCATCTGCTCAGTGCGGCTACAGAGCCATTAGGATTGAACTATTAGGCAAGAACAGGCCCCGAAGGTGCCCTAGGGGTTTACGAAGTGCAGCTAGGTCTCGACACCCGAAGGAGATGTGGCCGGAAAATCGCTCCGGCTGACTTGACCTCACGATACATTGGACAGCAGCACCCGATACTCATTGGACAGCAGGCCGTTGTAGGCCTGGGAGTCGGTCCGGATGTTGAGGTGTGAGAATTCCCCACCCACCGGCGATCGATCCCGCTCTACCCACTAAGTCACGCTGACACCTATTCATTCAGTGAATCTAAATTTGTTCCAGATTTTCCGAAAAGCAATAAACAACTGTCTTATGATATGTCGTTACAGGTGCATTATGGTGGATACAGAGTGGTTATATATATATATATATATATATATATATATATATATATATATATATATATATATATANAAACGCATAATTAAACAAATTGACTGAAAGTTTTATTCATAATATTTACATATTAACTTACACTAACGTCCTTATAAGAACACCCAGCCTTATTATAGACAGTCAATAAACTTGGATTCACATTAAAAATTAATATTTCAACATCTCTTTATTTCATCATAATGTAATATTTGGATGTCAAGTTGTTTTATTGACTGTCTATAATAAGGCTCGGTGTTCTTATCAGGATAATCAGACATGACAGTCAGAGAAAGCGTTTATGATTACATATTTACAACTAACATGCTCACTCCCCAACATCGCACAAAATAACCCTAAAAATGACAGAGAATCCAAAAATCCTAAAGCCTGGTAATTAACTACTACCAATTTGTAACTATCGTTAGAATAATCATTGAATTTCACAATTGCTAACATGTTTGCTCATCTTCTTGAAGCCCTCATTATTAACATAGTATTAAAAGTTCTGTGCTTGGGCCTTAATTACTCAAATCCGTAGAACTCGTTCTTCTTGACGCAGCTAATTACTAAGACTGGATGCAACCTGAGGTTTCATATTACCTTAACCTTGATGAACAGATCAGTGCCAACAATGGGTGCGGAGGTACGCGCCCTGGAAAAACAACCTGTTTGCCCGTTCGTCTCTGGTAACCAACCATTTAGTAGACCGGCCCCACGGTTCCAGGAAATATCAGTTTCCGCTGGGGTTTCCCCATATTCGGAGTAGCATCGTTCACCGCCCTCGTTCCAATCATGTTTTGGAGAAGTTCATTCATTCCACGCAACGCGAGAAAAGTCTTCCCTATCGCCACTTGTTGCGTAACAAACTGTTAAAATTGTACTAGTTCTCAGATGAGCGCCGAAGTTCACTTCATGAACTTTACGAGAACGTAACGCTCCAAGCGTCTGATTGAGCGTAAGAATTGCCAACATGAGCGTAGCATGATGCTTCAAGCTAATGCTCGAATGAGCTGTAAGAGTCAGCTAAGACTCAGATCAAGATGTGAGTTGATGTGCGTGAATGATGTTAGCTGACGCTCTGTTCGATGCAAGATCTCTGAGATGTGTTTTTCTGACCCCTTCTCTGGCTCATCGACTGTCTGCGTCCGCTTTTATTAACTAATTCTCCTCTCTGCCCCTCGGAAGCTGCCACACGTAACTACAGTTTTGAACATCACATGACTAGGTACTTCCAATACTGTGAAATTTCCACTTCATGTTGAGTTCATATAATTGGGCGAATTTCAATAACGAGTGCAAGTCCCTGGCCAACCAGAACGTTACTTTTCTGGAACGTTTCGTTACTCCAACTTCCGCGTCTCTTCTAACCAACTTCAACGCTTTTTAGAGTAAGAAAAGCTAAATTTGGACACTTGCGAACTCATAACCGCCGCCCTTTGTCATTCACGATCGCGGCGTTTATTGTCTTCTGAGCCACGGGTCGAAGCGTCGGACCCCGCCTCCGAGTCACTGCCTTTTGCGGTCACTAATTTTGTAAAGAGCTCTTTCTCACCGCTCTCACGCCCTAGATCCAGTTCGAATTGAACGATGCCATCCCACACATTAACAATTCTTTTTGCCTTCCGCTCCTTGGTCAAAGCTAACTCGCCGTTGCCGAGACTGTCCTTTCGCCTCACTATTTATGACTTGTCAGGCAAATCAATACCAATCGTGCGTCTTGAAGTTGGGTTCGCCTCCCCCTTCCTACTATGTTATGGCAACGTTCTCGGTACTTTGCCCCTTGTCAACGGACATTTTTAAATTCTTACAACCCAGCAAAAGCAAACTTCTATCCACCTACAACTGCTAACTCTAACTATTACTAACTACTGCTTCTAACACCTCCACGTGGGCCAAGTTGTGGGTAAACCCAACTAACTGGTCCACCTACTAACAATAACCCTACCACCCGCCTACTTCATTTCGGCTGATACAGATAAGATTCAGTAGAACGCTACATTTTCCATTTACTAATACTACAATAAAAAAGTTATCATTGGTAATGTAACACTATCGTGTATGTGAACAGGAGTGTCCCGCCACCTTCAAGACCGGTCCTGGCCTCCGCTCGCACGTGCTGCATTGTCACGTGGCACAGAAACCCTTCCCATGCGCCTCATGCAGCGCCAACTTCTCCTCGGCCGGCGCCTTACGGGACCACAGGCGTACGCACGTCGTCGACGACCAAGTGATGGCCGTGCAGCGTCGCCACGCGTGTCCGCTCTGCGGCAAGCGCTTCGCGCGCGCACAGACCTTGCTGGAGCACACCTTCACGCACACCGGAGCGAAGCCCTCCAAGTGCAAGGTGTGCGGCCAAGGATTTGCCTCGGTGTCCAATCTGAACAGGCACACGAGGACACACCACGTCAAAACGCCTTTCAGGTGAGATGTACAGGTGAATTTTTGTGTTGTTGTGGTGGGATTGAGGGACGTCAGGACTAATATATGAAGTATTCCCAGCGATATGTGCTGTGGGTTGTCCGTAATAACACGAGAGAGAAGATATTGTTGGGTGTCGACCTCTCTGTCACACATCCGTTTGGAGGGGATAAAATCTTTGTGCGCAACAATCAGAGAGGGAAATCGAGTTTCTCCATGCAAGACAGAATGAACTTGTTTGTCCGGGACAAACTGCGTCTTAGTAGATGAAACTACTAAAGTTTCTAGCTGTAGTGTTTGTAGTTTGTACTTTACAAACCAAACTATTTGTAAAGTAGATGAAACTACCTAACTATTACTATTACTTGTTTGTCCCGGACAAACAAGTTCAAACTGACTCCGGCCGCGGAAGCCTACTATTATATTGACAGAGTTCCCAAACTTCGTTTTCCCTTTCGGACAACTGGTACTGGATCAATTTCATGTATATGGTCAGGACGCACAATAACAATAGATAAAGCTTGCTATTGTGAAAGGGACGATGACAGGCAATACTCCTGAAGGCAGAAAAACGCCAGCGCCGTTCGAGAATCTGAGCGCGTAATTTGTCATACTGTGATGAGCGCAAATTCGCTTTTTCTCAATTTCTCTTAACCTAGTGTGTGTTTCGCGAGGCACTGATTTCTTTTCGGTGAGGTCTGAAAGGGGAAGAGAAATCTGCTTAGCATTAGCGACGGCCAGTCGAATAGCGCGATTACCATGCCCGCGTCATAATACTATGAGGCGCTTGAGTTTTAGCGCGGCAACTGATTGAATCCGCCGAACCCCCCCTCACCAGGACCAGTCGGTTCACAGTCATTTTTGTCGCCGTACACTGAGGTAGATTACGCTGGCGATGGTGAGAGTTGAGATAAGTTGGAGTTGTACCATTTGATTCAATGGTAAAACCGATTTTCTGAACTTATCTTAACATTTTCTCTCAATCATCGTCATTAATTTCATTTTACTTTCTCTTCTCTACAAACGTAAGCAAAAAATCAAGGGTTGGTCATTGTGGTCCCCCTTATCTCTGCGAGAGTATGCGCGCTCCGATGACACTACTTGGTATGAGAATCTGCTCGGTACACTTCGGAATTTTGTTCTAGTTCGTCTCTATTGGGGTCTCAAAGACGTACCATTTTTTCGGAATTATGAGAAATTCTTCATTACATTTCTGCCGTAAGCGTTTCTCGTCCTGAAGGACTCTAAACAGTAATGAGATGATACTGCGATGCATGTCGCGAAGTGATTTTTATTTTGTGTCCACCAGGTGCGGTATTTGCGGTGAGACGTGCTCCACTAGAATCATGCTGAGGAGACACGCCATGACGCACGCCGGAGGACACCCGTTGCTGTGCCACGTGTGCGGCAAGAGATTCGTGTTTCCACACGACTTGACAGTACACGCGCGATCGCATGCGTCCACGAGGGTGTACACCTGCGAGGTACATAAGTATAACTATAATAATAATAATAGGGCTCTAATGACCTTGATGTTGACGAGCCCTAGAGCCCCAGAAAATAATAATAATAATAAATGAACAGACGTAAAAACCTCGTAGCCCTAGGGATCAAGAAGGGGACTGCATACCTTATACAGAGGTCAGTCGTGCTTAACACCTGCCATATTGTCAGGAACTTCCTCAGTATTGATCTTGGAATAAATTTAATCACTGTTACTTGAAACTGATCCCACAATTGATGAAGAACCGGAATAGACCGTGATAGAAACACAGAAAACCAACAACAATAATAAGAATAATCCCTACAGTTATCACAGCAAATAGTTTCGTCACACTGAAATAATGACTGTGGTTATTATTACTAAAATAATGAAGTTGCCAAGTATTTAGTTGTGAGATCTTCATTTGTAGTATGCACATTTAGTTTTGTTTTCCCTATTTCCTAATTAAATAGTAATATGAATAACAGATGTTGTTGAAGAGGTGTGTTTGTGGTGACTACACAAAGTTCCCTAATACCTACATACGAGGATCTCCCTTTCACTTACGGGGTAGCATCAGCACATACCGGGGATACTTCGACGAAAATAGCACAATACTAATGTAGTAGCCATTACCTCTCACATTACCTTGTCCTGTGCAATATGTTACTATTTATTGTGGTTGTGGTGTACACAATTAAGTACACAACATCCATATCGATTTTTCAGTGTACGGAGGTAGAATAGGAAGGTGAGTCGAAGACTCATCTCGGCTGTGATTATTTTGGAATTGTTCCTCTGACAACCACCAGATGGCATGTGATTAAAGTACGGCCCTTGATTGGTCACTTTAGTGGTCCCGTGAGAATATTACTTTTATTAAACTGATTTCAATATATTTTTTGTAAAACTAGTATCCCTCAAATGTTTCTATTTATCCATCATACCAATTATTTTATATGTACTCAACATTGGTACGATGTTTGAAAGTCGTTGGGTCTTCTTGGGTCTTCTACTCATTCAACATCATGAAAATCTCGTGCGGCAGTCCCTGTTACTATGCCAGAATAATCACTTTGCGAAGCCAAGGATCAAGTGGGATTTCGGCTTAATTCTTATTGTGTGGATTTAGTTAATAAGAATCTTAAAAAGTACATAAAAATGGGACTAAATTCGAGGGAGTATTCCCTAATTCCTGGAAGGAAGCAACGCTTATCCCTTTGCTAAAACCAGGTAAGGACAAAACGAACATTAGTAGTTATCGAAGCATTGCCTTGACAAGTAGTGTTGGTAAAACTCTGGAGAGAATTATCAACCGACGTCTCGTCTGGTATCTTGAACGGCATGACTGGCTGAGTCGATCTCAGTGTGGTTTCAGGAAGTTCCATTCCACCCTGGACAACTTACTTCTCCTGGAATCAGCAATTCATGATGCTTTCGTCC
>NNCF01127049.1:345996-356445 GCA_002313205.1 Laupala kohalensis
ACTCTCTTTTTGTCGATGACTTTGCTATCTTTTGTTCATCACAGAGTGTCACAGGTGCGGAGCGACAAATCCAACTCGTCCTGAATAGATTATACCACTGGTCGAAAACGACAGGTTTTCGTTTCTCTGCTGAGAAAACACGCTGTATTCTTTTCAGTAGGAGACCAAGCCTTCTGGCAGAACCTCACTTCGCCCTGGGGAACAACGTTCTCAAATTATATTCTTTTGTGAAATTCTTAGGTCTAATCTCTGATCAGAGACTGAATTGGATTGAACATCTGACAGACCTAAGAGCAAGAACATTAAAGTCTCTGAATTTATTGAAGTGCCTCAGTAGCAGGGAATGGGGCGCTGATCGCTACTCCCTGCACCAGTTTATCGAGAATTCATAATATCTCGGCTCAATTATGGCTGCGTTGTATATAGCTCTGCTCGTGCAAGCTATATAAAGAAGTTGGATAGTGTCCACATAAGAACATAATGTTTTGCTGGGTTCCCGGACACGGGGGTATCAGAGGAAATGAGGAAGCAGACGATTCCGCAAAGACGGCAAGCCTCAAGAATCGCGTGGATTTCTCCACGATTCCAAAACGAGATCTCCTAAATTCCGTCAAGATAAGGATTCTGAGTGAATGGTGCAATGAGTGGTTAGCTGTTGAAAGGAATAAGCTCCGACTTATCAAATCTTCTGTTAAGTCATGGAGCAGTTCCTGTAGGCCAGCCCGGCGCGACGAGGTCTTGCTGACCCGCCTGCGCATAGGACATTGTCCTCTCACTCATAGGTATCTCTTACTACTTGATGATGAACCCGTTTGTGAGGAGTGTAGCTGTTCTCTGACAGTGCGTCACCTACTAACTGATTGCAGAAGATACTCAAGTATACGGAGACAAATTGGTCTGGCTGCAGATTTACCAACAATTCTCGGAAATGAAACGGTTAATGTTAATAAACTATTGAATTTTATGAGTAGATCGGGGCTCCTCCCACAAGTTCTCGGGAGGGTTTAAAATTTGCATTCCCTTTTCATCTTGACTGTCTTGTTTTCATCGTTCGTTTCTGTAATTCGAAAATATAATATTTAAAAATTGTTTTCCCTTTTTTGTGATATAATGTATTTCTATTCTGTTTTCTTTACTTTTCTTTCATCTTTCTATTTAGATATTTGTTGATTTCAGGAGGGTTTTTTAGTGGGTATGGTCGAGATATTCGACGAGTCCCACACAGGGGGAAGAGTCACTACGGCTCTTCTCTATGGTGGGAAACTGCATTTTTCCCTACTTGCATGGGCTCTAATGACCTCGATGTTGGCGAGCACTAAAGCCACACAAAAAAATGGGACTAAATTCAACACAATCAAATCGATGTTAAATTGACCAGCATTGAAATAATTCATAATTTGTTCTGATGTGATATAAAGGGGTACAATTAAAAAAAAAACATGTATATTTTTTTTCTCTTTACTTCTTTTGAGTTTTTATTACTACCATATATGAGGATACATATTAAAAATAACTTGTATTGATCTTTATTTCCTTGTATTTTTAGGTATGTGGGAAGGAGTTTACCAACAAGAGTAGTTACTTTGGACACAAACATACACACAAAAAATGGAAAGGTGAATTGGTGAATGAAGAGATGCCAAATGACAAATTGTCTTCCTTACTGGATGAACTTATTGAAGGAGTAGTTTGAATTCATTGTTAAAGATGTTGATATGAAGTGGAGAAATACATAGTTTTCTTAAGAATTCTTAAATTTGTATTATCCTTGAAAGAGAATAAATTTATAAATATATATATACTGTCTTGTGATATCCTTACATCTCTAAAAGGTAATTTTAAGATATGCGATTACTGCCCTTAGCCGAACTTGGAAAAGAATCCTATGATTTTTAAAATGAACATCGTTTCGAAGCAACTTGTTCACGCTTGCCGATTTGATCATGAGGCAACGCAACTCTGATCTTGGATGCATCACAATGTAAGCGATATTTAAATTAGGTACATGTACATCTTCCAACTTGGTTGTAACACAACTCGATGTTTTCTTCAACTGGAGCATCTAAATGTGAGATTTCGGAAATTTTTCCAGTTGTTTCTCAAGACTTTAATCATGTTCAAAATGTTGATTGAATCAAATGAACATGAATTGCTCAATCTCAACTGGTACATAACATCCTGACAGACAAGAAAAATAAAGATGAATTCGGTTCATCTGTTCTTTGGAAATAATGTAAATTGGAGGCGTTTCATTGCTGCTAAAGAACAACAAGAAAGTGATGGCAAATTTCTTGCAATGTATAGGAAGTCGAAGGAAACATGCGTAGTATTTGCTCAAATTGTGACAAATTTAAATACTTTTGTAATTATAATTAAATTTGTTAAATATAATGTAGTAAGGCTTATAGATTTATGCCAAATTTAACTTTTAAACAACTTTTACCTTACACTATGTACAAATTATCTGCGATTATTGTTGCTTATTTATTTATAAATATATTTGTTACATTCTCTTGTAGACGACGACAATGGATAAATTGTCTTGGCCTGACGGGTGTGCGGGTCACACAAAATACGAGTGTGTGCTCCGCACATTTTATCCGGACGACTCACATGGTATGTTAAATGAAAACGAATGTTACATGAAGTATTGTATAAAAATTTATTATCTATAATATCTAAGTAATACATTGATGAATGAAGTCTGTGTACAAAATGATGAACATAAATATTGTTGCTCCACATAACCACATACGTATTATTATATGAATACTGACTGAAAATCTTGTGATATTTTCCAGATGTGATGATGACCCAAAGAATGATCTCATCAATTTCTGCCAGTCTTAAGTTATGATATTGTACTTTTTTGTAGGTGTTGGGAATCCTAGGAAACATGCTATTCTGTCTATTACACTTTCCTGTATGCATTTAGGAAAATTTTGATAAAAGGTTGAGGTTGTTCGACTTTGTAGTCAGGTTATTTGGTCATATTTCTCTGTGATCAGGTGTTGGAACCACAGTACTAGTCTATGATCATAGTAATGTGCTATGATCATACTTCCATTAAGTACTATGCTTTTTTTTTTGCTATCAACTTCAGGAGTTGGCTATTCTTGATTTTGCTTATTTCACCTATTTCTGCTAAACCTTGTGACACCCGTTTTTTCCAGGTCTTGGGATTCTAAAGTAAAATAGTGACATCTGCATTTTTGCTTCCTGTGTGGTCTGAACTGAAGTATAAAATATTCTATGTGATCTCTTTCCAGGTTCGGGATACCTGAAGAGAAATGCCGTCCCATCAATCTCTGCCTCCCTCTTAAGGAGTCAACCTTCTGTTTCTTCCACATCACCTTGTGCTATTTTGTCTCCAACTAAGTCTTATGTCTTCATTTTCTTCTTTCACAGACTCCCCCAAAGCTATTTCTTCTCTACTACTGTTATCACGTATCCTTTTAATTTCTCCATGTATGCCTGCTACTTTCTTCTTATTATTCACTTGCATCATTTGCCCCTCTTATTTCTGCATCTACTTCATTTTCCTCTGACACCTCCGTGACTTTTTCTTTCTCACATTCTACATCTGCCTCGCCAAGACCACTGGTTCCTTTGGATTGTTTCGCAACTCCTCGGCCTGGTAAATTACGTAGTTCAAATGATAACTTGAATTTACGTAATTTAAAGGATTCATCTCTTAACTTGACCTGGATCGATGCCACTCGGCACTCTGCCTTGACTCCTCGGAAGAGGTTGCTGTATCGATACGGGAAAGCTAAGGAGATGCAATTAAAGAGGAGGAAATTGCGACAGATATGCCAGAGGTAAGCAGGAGGTTGAAGATTTGAAGATGTCTTCATTATGTGGCATCTTTGGAATTACTGTTGGTAACTTGCTTACATCTGTACTATCTAATGCAAGCAAAAATCCCAAAGGAAGGAGATGGTCTTTCGATGACAAGTTTCTCTTTCTCTCTGTATAAGAGAGGCCCTCGTGCCTATCGCTTCCTTAATTCAAACAATATTCTTCCTTCTCCAAGAACATTGATGGGTATGCTCCAAGGAGCTAACCTTCAAGCTGGGATCAGTGAGGGTTTTTTTCCCATTATTGCGCTATCTATGAAGGTAATGTCAGAGAAGGACCGTCTGTGTTACTTGATGTTTGATGAAATGTCAATCAAAGAGAACCTGCGGTACAATCTGAAATTGGACGTCATAGATGGTGTTGAGGATCTTGGACATTTAGGGAGAACTGTGTGTCATGCATAGTATGCCCTAGTGTTCATGCTTCGTGGTTTGGTGAGGAAATGGAAGCAGCCCTTTCCTTTCTATTTCTCTGCCTCAGGAATGTCCTCAAATGATCTCCATGTGCTAATAAAGGAAGTTCTCCTGCATTGTTGGGACGCTGGCTGTATCGTCCTCACTACAGTCTGTGATATGGGCTCCAGCAATAGGGCAGCACTGAAATTATTAGGTTCTTCCCCTTCCAATCCCTTCTTTCACCTTGAGAGACAGAAGGTTGTGACTCTTTTTTGATGCTTTTCACCTCCTGAAATGCTGCAGAAATTCCTTAATCAATTATGACATTGGATGCAGCATTGAAGGGGGAGAAGGAGGCATCTTCCCAAGAGGTTGTGCTGAATGGCAGCACATTTTCTACTACCACGAGGCAGATAATGCATCCTTTATGAGATGTGTTCCGAAGCTCACCAAAGCACATGTAAATCCGAATAACAAGCAAAAGATTCGTGTGAAGTTTGCTGCTCAGGTTATGAGCTACACCACCAGCACTCACAAACACCGAGCAGTATCTTATGGTAAGTGTTCTTTGTAATTTCGATTTTATATGAAATGCTTCATAACTTGAAATTTATAATTATTTTCACCTTTGTTGTAGGCATCCTTCCAGGCACAGCATTGGCCACATTGAGCTATCTGAATTTTATGAACAAAATATTCGATAGCCTAAATGGCTACTCTTGGGCTCTAATGACCTCGATGTTGACGAGCCCTAAAGCCTACTCGATTGGTCGTGCTGGTAAGTATAAGCTTACTGTGTTGGAACTAATGTTGTTTAATGACTTAAAATGAAGTTAAAACGGTGTGAGTTCTTTTCGCAAAAGATATACTGTTTGTCCATAAAATGTTATCTTTCATTATTTATTTCATTAGATTATGTAATGGACATTGATTTTAGTAAAAACTGATTAATATTGGTGTTTTGTTAATAACATTGTGTGTTGCAGATGCCTCAAGTTTTAGACATGACTTTGGTGATGCTTCGGGACATTTTGCCTTGTGGAAGGCGGCAGAGATTACGGGGTGGGTATTTTTCCCTAAAGAAGGTAGAAGATGTGTGAGAACACTTCCACCTCAAAGTGGGCTAATTACCACCATAATGGAATGGGGCATTTACTCCAGTCAGTAAAAATGTATAATGTTAAGGTTTTGAGTCCCCGTGCTATCAATCTGGATGCATTGGAGAACTTGTTCGGCCTAATTCGATCACACTGCGGTTGTAATTATCAACCCACTATGAGTCAGTTCATTTCTGCATTGAAGATTTGCATCATGAATGGACTAGCATTTTGCGACATTACTTGTGGAGCAAACTGTGATTCAGATTATGCACATCTTCTTTGCAATCTGAAGGAATTCATTTATGGTGCTCATATTGTACAAGACAGTGTATCAGTGAATGACACCACTTCCAACAATGAACGTGATGCTGAGCTTGAGTCTAATCAATTGTCAACTGTGGGGAACAGTTCTGTCGATTTTTCTTTGGCTAATGCAAGTGTCGTGTATGTTGCCAGGAGAGTTTTGAGTAGAGTTTCTTGTGATATTCGCAAAAGACTTCTCCTTACCGAGGATCCTGATGTCCATTTTCATGGTAGCGTTTTATTCAGAGAATACACTGCTGATAAACACAGACTTACTTATTCTAGTGAGGAGTTAGTACAGTCTGTGTCTCAGGGTGCAAACATCATGGATGACACGTTAAAGGAAAATCCACACACGCCTCGGGTTTTGCACCTGAGGGTCTCTGTCTCCAAGTTTCGAGGAACCTACTTACAACTGTGGAAATAGAAGGAAGTGGTTGGATTTATATATGATAATACATTTATTGTTAAAAAAGCAGTTCAAACTTTGTATGACTATATGAAGCATAATTAAATAATTTACTCTATAGTAGAAATTGTAGTTGATTTTTTTTTTTTTTTTGACGGGAGAGTGAGCACCATGGTTAATCGAAGTTCTACTGTATCATGTTTTGTATATACACGCAGACATATGTAGTCTGTGTTTAAAGGAACATGAGAGTACAAATCAGTGGGCCTATCACATCATGGATGGCATTTACTATGAATAATTAGTATTGTGTTTAAAGGTGGTATGGCATACTAGTCTTCTACCTCTGGTGAAACTGGTTCAAATCCTGTCTGATTCAAGATTATGAAGGCAAGATACCTCTCATTCCACAATAATTTTCATTTGCCCTCGTGTCATTCCTGTATCACTCAAGGGTGCTAATGACCTAGATGTTGGCAAGCCATATAGGTCTATAATAATGATGATGATGATAATGTATCGTTTGCCTCAGGGAGGTATGTCAGGAAGGGCATCTTGCACCATTGAGATTTCCCTGTTAAATCAGAGGCATTGTTGTCTCCTGTGGTATGTAGAAAATTGTAAGTGGAGAGAGTAACCTACATCATTCAATATGTATTTTATTGTTAACATGGTTTGTACTCTTGTGTTGGTGTCTTGGTAGTGAAGTGTTCGAGCATGTTCAAGTACAAGATGTAGTGTGTAGAAGAGTTACATTTTTCATTTAGCCATCTTTCTTTTATGTTTTAATGTGAATTTGCATTTAAAAAATTTTTTATTTCCACTTTGTTTATTTACTACGTGGTGTATTGTGACTTCTTTTGGTTTTCTGAAACTTAATGTTATTTAATGTTACTTTCACTTTGATAGTTTATGAAAGATATAGTATATTGTGGTGTTTGTAACTAGGTAATGTTTTTTTTTACCATGAGACTGATAAATCTAATCACTTTATCCTATGGGTATATAAAAGGTTTTACGGTAAACTTTTCTTTAAAATTAACACTGGCATTGGTACAAATTTTGTGAATTTCTTATTGTGAAGTCAGTCTTCTCACAGATATTCTCAGGTTGACAGACCTCTCCCATTTCCTTGATGGATTGATATTCAGTTTGTAGAATGGAAAATTTTAGACTGTTCTTTTTATATTGTTGAATTTGTAAATGGGAAATGTAGCGTGCTATTGAAGCTAATGTGAAAAGCTACAAATTTTCTTGCCCCATCGGGAATCAAACCCGGGATGACTTGATGTTGAGCGACAACACTACCACCTGCGCCTCTGCTGGGACTGTTTGTTGGTAGAATATTGTTAGATGGTATTGGCTGATTGTTTTCATTTATTTTTCATTTTATTGTTACCTTTTGAAGACACCTTCTGAATGTCTTCTAGGCTTATTCTGCTCTCATTTGATTAACGCCTTTCTCATTTGTTATACATAATGATATTCAACTTGTATAAATGAACCCCCCAGGGGGCTTACATCTAGTAAGTACGTGTTTGGCGAACACGGGGCCCCGAGCCGAGTCTGGCATTGCTTCCACTTACTTGTGCCATGCTCCTTCCTTTATCTATACTGACCTCCCTTGGTCACCTCTTGTTCCTTTCGATCCCGACGCTATTAAAGCTAGGGTATCTTTCATTTTCCTCCTCTTCTCTTTCCTCTATTTCTTCTTCTTTCTCTCCCCCCAAGGGGCTTACATCTAGTAAGTGCGTGTTTGGCGAACGCGGGGCCCAAAGCTGAGTTTGGCATTGCTTCCACTTACTTGTGCCATGCTCCTTCCTTTATCTATTCTGACCTCCCTTGGTCACCTCTTGTTCCTTTCGATCCCGACGCTATTAAAGCTAGGGTATCTTTTATTTTCATCCTCTTCTCTTTCCTCTATTTCTTCTTCTTTCCCTCCACCCAGGGGGCTTACATCTTGTAAGTACGTGTTTGGCGAACACGAGGCCCAGAGCTGAGTTTGGCATTGCTTCCACTTACTTGTGCCATGCTCCTTCCTTTCTCTTTTCTGACCTCCCTTGGTCACCTCTTGTTCTTTTCGATCCCGACGCCATTAGGGCTAGGGTATCTTTCATTTTCCTCTTCTTCTCTTTCCTCTTCTTCTCTTTCCTCTTCTTCTCTTTTTTCTTCTTTCCCCCGCAGGGAACTCAGTTTACACTGAGTATGGGTTTGGCGAACCCACGGCCCCGAGCTGGGAACTGGTACTGCGCCACCAGTCCTCGGACACCGTAACCTTTGGACATGCTTCAGCGACCACCATTGGCGCGATGGTGGAAAGTTGCGTGCTTTAAAGGACGGAGATCTTGCCTTCGTTGGCCGGGTCGCGAGGATGGATTAAACCTCTATAAAAAAACCCTCAACCTCAAGGTGTGTTACGCGCCGATGAGGTGAATGGGTGTTGAGGTCAAACACTCTCTAGCGTTTCAACCTCTGGGGCAACTGCCGCACCTCAGTTGAGCAAGGCTTAGTGGCGTGATGCGGGGGCTCCACGTCACCGGACATTTATTTCCCCCGAACTCGTGGGACACAATCACTGATTCCTGTTTTCCCCTGCCTTGCGAAGTGGGCGAGTCGCAAGGTAAGTACTCCGCCCCAGGGTCTTTGAAGCGGCCGAGGGTTGCCAGCCCTCCCGCTTCAGAAACCAAAAAGGAAGAGTTAAAGAGCATTCCTTATGAGAATGTTTTTGTTCTTATGAACCGTATAGACGGGACACTTGAAAAAGTGTCCCCGTTCTATATATTTAAAGGTCTACAAGGTCTCGTGGGTACATTAAAGACAATAAAAAGGTTAAGGAACGGTGCAATGCTGCTTGAAACAAAAACAAGCAAGCAAGCATTGAAATTACTTGAGTGTAAAATGCTTGGCGAGTTCCCTGTCAAGTGCGAACTCCATACTGCACTTAATCGCAGTAAGGGGGTCGTAACTTGCAGGGACATAATGGACATGTCAACAGAAGAGCTTGTTGTAGAATGGGAAGCTGACAATGTAGTTGAGGTCAGTCAGATCATGAGGAAGGTAAATGGTGTTCTCGTGAAGACCAGTTCCTTCATCGTGACATTTGACTGTCCTAAACTACCAAAAGATCTGAAGGCTGGATGGCTGAACCTGCCGATCCGTCCCTTTATTCCAAATCCTCTGCGCTGTTTCAAGTGTCAGAGGTTTGGACACACGACGACATCGTGTAAGGGACGTGACACGTGTGGAAAGTGCGGAAAGGAGGCACACGAACCCGGCGTCTCATGCCCAGGGCCTGCAAAGTGCATTAATTGCACAGGCAGTCACCCGGTATGGAGCAGGGAGTGTGTCGCCTTTCTTGAAGAAAAGAATATTCAGGAAATCAAGACTACGGAGAAGATCCCGTACGGTGAGGCGCGGAAGAAATACAGGGCTTTACACCCTGTATTTTCTACCAGTTACTCCACCGCAGCCAAGACTCCAAAACAGATGAAGAACGTATCTGTTCAGGCCGATTTCACTGACGTGTCTACGACAACGTCGTGCACATGTCAGTGCAAATGCGGAAAGGAAGATTCCTCAGTCGTTCCAGTTAAGGCACAACCACCAACAACAGTGCCTACAAAGAAACCTAATCCAAGAAAAACGTCATGTAGCATTAAACCTACCACCGTAACTACAAAGCCACAGACAAAGACAAAACATGGTTCTACGGCTAAACCCGTGAACCTTGTTGAATCTTTAAAAATATCTAAAACACCTTCCAAGAAATCGCAGAAGCGTAAAAAGAACGTCTCTGTGTTTTTTCCTCCGAGTCAATGTGTAATTTCCGATGGTGACGCGGAAATACACATTCACGAACCTGACTTCGGAGGATCGAAACACTAATGTCTTCCATACTTCAGTGGAACCTTAATGGCTATAGAACGCAACGTGAAGAGTTACAACTCTTAGCGCGTTGTAATCCGATATGTATCTGCCTGCACGAGACACACCTTTCACCAGAACATTCACCCTGTCTGCGAGGATACAGCAGCTTCAGATATGACGACACCACGGGAGATCGAGCAAGAGGAGGAGTTGCCGTGTTTGTTAGAAACACTATCCTCTGCTCGCCTGTTCTCCTACAAACTCACATCCAGGCTATAGCAGTCAGANACAAACTCACATCCAGGCTATAGCAATCAGAATTCATAGTGAACCATCTATGACCGTGTGTTCTATCTACCTTCCTCCGACACGAGATTTTTCGGAGATCTCCCTCAGAGATTTAATTCATCAGCTCCCTCGACGCTCCTTCCTTTCTCTTTCCTGATCTCCCTTGGTCACCTCTTGTTCTTTTCGATCCCGACGCCATTAAGGCTAGGGTATCTTTCATTTTCCT
>NNCF01127049.1:360192-397498 GCA_002313205.1 Laupala kohalensis
CCTGTAGGCCAGCCCGGCGCGACGAGGTCTTGCTGACCCGCCTGCGCATAGGACATTGTCCTCTCACTCATAGGTATCTCTTACTACTTGATGATGAACCCATTTGTGAGGAGTGTAGCTGTTCTCTGACAGTGCGTCATCTACTAACTGATTGCAGAAGATACTCAAGTATACGGAGACAAATTGGTCTGGCTGCAGATTTACCAACCATTCTCGGGAATGAAACGGTTAATGTTAATAAACTATTGAATTTTATGAGTAGATTGGGGCTCCTCCCACAAGTTCTCGGGAGGGTTTAAAATTTGCATTCCTTTTTCATATTTATTGTCTTCTTTGTTTTCATCGTTCTTTTCTGTAATTCAAAAATATATTTAAAAAATTGTTTTCCTTTTTTTGCGAAATGTATTGGTATTCTGTTTTCTTTTCTTTCTATTTAGATATTTGTTGATTTCAGGAGGGTTTTTTTGTGGGTATGGGCGAGATATTCGACGAGTCCCACACACGGGGAAGAGTCACTACGGCTCTTCTCTATGGTGCGAAACTGCATTTTTCCCTACTTGCATGGGCTCTAATGACTTAAAATGTTGACGAGCCCTAAAGCCCCACCCAAAAAAAAAAAGATATGAATAGTTGGTGTATATAAATAAATGAGTACCTTACTGCAAGTATACCCTTTGTTTGTATACATGATTGTATATTTCCATTCTTATGAGAATGTTCTGTAATCTTTATTATGAATAAATAGAATTAAGTGCAAGTATGTATGTTCATTGTATAAATTTCATGTCAATTGTGTTCTGTTTTCATTTTCTATTTCATATGTGTAGTAAAATATTTGTTCGTGTTAACTATTCACAAATGTTAATTTGTGTAGGGAAAGTATTTTCAGCTAAATTATTGTGAAATTATGGAGCATGAGATCGTGGGAGTGGTGGGTTGAGTACCTGGAAGGGTGATTGGACCGGTTAAGGGTGGAGGAGGGGAAGAGAATAGAGAACTACCATGCGCCCTGGTGGCCGTTTTTAGAACTAGTCTCGGACTTGTGCGCATCAAATAATGTTAGGAGCGCTGAAAGCTGTTAACGCACTGTTGGTATGGGAGAGGGGAGTCTGGTTCGGTACCTTAGATTTCCCTGCAATCCAATATCTCTCCTTCCCCATTTCTTTGCCCAATCCATGTTTCTAGGAGGTCCATTATGAAATGAAGGAATGAGATAAATAATATTTGCCATTCGCGGAAACTAAACCCATAGCTCTTCAGGTCTGCATTAACAAAAAGAAAAAAGTAGCCTCAGGTGAAAATGCAGAATCCTAAACCTACTTACACCCACTCTTCAGTGAACGAAATCAAGTTACCTTGCTACTACTCATTGATTAGAATTTCGATTGTATCCACGTAGGACGACATTGTAGCAAGTTCAAAATGGAACCGTCTGCTCAATCCTCAAATTTTTCCCCATGGATGTTAAATTTAATCCGAAATAGCCATTTTTTTCTTTTTATTAGACCCTGTATACACATTGCCATTTGAACCGTGGAAACTGTGGATCAACACTCCATGTTTGCTACAGGTCTCTGATCGTGCGACTCGTCGCGAATAAAGTGCATGTGTATAACAATATCTGACTCAAATTTCTCTATGGAACTTGGTTCGGAGGCTGAATCAACTCGTCTTTCGAGCTATGAAATTTCTTCTCACTAGATTCGTTTTCTATCAAATCTTGCGTTTTCGGAGTATGCACGTAAATTCTCTTCTACCAAGTGCTGTCGAGATATGTGCAAGTCTACAACATGTACGAAGGTTATAATTCGTACACGTCGTAAATGAGTGAAGAGCAGGGGTATGCTTTGAAATTTGAATGTGAGGGAGCTTTCATGTCGGAGCAATTGGTACAAAATTGACGGTGGTCCGGAAGACTTCCTATAATTTTCAACGAAATGGTAAGTGTTGAGGCTATATTTCCTCCAACTTGGGTGATTGGATTATACGGATGAAGGAGAATATATTGTTGACTTTACTTTTCACTGTTATTTGACTTGTGCAAACTATACTCAGAGTTACGTTAAGTTTGCAAAAAAAATCAATATGGCACCTTCATGCATTTTGCCAACTTCTACGAAATTAAAAATTACAACTTATTGTCGTTTAATATAATTACAACTTATTATAGTTTAATAAACACTAAAACAATCAACTAAGTTAAACATTATAATTCGGTAATGGTGGTGTATTCGGTTATAATTTAAACATTCCACTACGACACCTCCAGGGCTGAGAAGGCCTCTGAAGATAAAAACGTAAGTTGTCGAAAGCCATTTGGTAAAATAAATATTTTTTTGGTTGACAATAACTTGCATTCTATTTTAAGTTTAATGTGTCAATATGGACGAAAGGAATCTATTACAAACTAACCACCATACAAATAGGTACTCTTACAAACTAACCACCATACAAATGGGTACTCTTTCAAACTAACCGCCATACAAATAGGTACTCTTACAAACTAACCACCATACAAATGGGTACTCTTACAAACTAACCACCATACAAATGGGTACTCTTACAAACTAACCACCATACAAATGGGTACTCTTACAAACTAACCGCCATACAAATAGGTACTCTTACAAACTAACCGCCATACATAATAACTAACGTAATACAAATAGAAAACTTGTATTAAGCATTTTATCTCTTGAGGTTGGGTTTTTGATTTATTTCAGTAGACTGGATGTATTAACGAAATTATGTACTAGTCCATTTCTTAATAGTCGACGATATTTTTCAAACGTTAAAGAACCGACTTTGTAAAATAATTTCTTCCGAAAATTTTCCAAAATGACCGGATAGGGTAATTTGTCTTTAATATTTGAAAACTTTGTCGCGTCAATTTGGAAGTACGGAATCGATTGGAAAAGATCGCATATCGCTAGTATGTATATAAAACTTTTGGTTGAGTATTTGGGGGTGAGATTAATTTAATTCGGTGAACTGGATTTGTTAACAAGATTCAATACTAGTTCATTTTTCAATAGTCAAAGAGCTGTTTCAAATGCAAGAAGATCGACTTTGTAGATTAATTTCTCGTATTATTTTCCAAAATGCCCGGAAATGAGTTATTTCATTTCAAAAGACTGGATGTGTGGATATGATTGTAACGAATCGATTGCAAAAGACGCAAGTCGGTGTGACGTACACCGTAGCAGGTCGGGAGGATGTTGTGTTTGGGCTTTAGGAGTCGAGGCGGGCGGCAGTGGCAGCACACCTGCAGCCCAAAAAGGATGTCCCGGGTTCGAATCCCAGTCCGTTGCAATTTTTACCTGACCATAAACGATGCTAACTTCCCTCCCCGAGTAGGTACTCGAAAGTTGTGGGGTAAATAAGACCTTTCTACGGATTCTTTTGTAACGGGAATGAATCCTTTCCGAAGCTGCAATTACCATTAGATACAAGCGTCTACCTATACAACGCAAAATTTAGAGGGCAAATTTTTTTTAAATGTAAAAATCAAGAATATTAGTTTTTAAAATTATAACAAATTAGAAGATTTAATAATTAGAAGATAAATTAGATTCAATAATTTTTATCAGCATAAAAATATTTGAATTACGAAAATACATCTAAGAAAGTGATTGCTCTGGAATACAGCCTTACACTACTTGTAAGCATTAAAAAAAAAGGAAATAATTATCTTTACTTCATTAACAAAAAAATAACAATGCTTTGAAATTATTGTCATTCAATTCATTGAACTAAAAATTAAATTTTAGACTAAGCTTGTGCAATTCTTATACAAAATATTACGCTAACACGAAAAATTGAAATGTTTTTACCATTATAAAAAATACTTCGAGGTTTTGTCAAGGAGCAATGGATTTGCTCCACCAAATTCGAGGGTGTAGGTAGAGGGCATAGCCTAGAAGAACTCAGGAGGAAACACAGATCAAGACTCGCCTCGATCGGAGTCTGATATCAGTGTTTACTTCTCCGGTTAATGCCCTTGCTGGATGGTCGTATGTTAAGAACAGTTAAGAAGCCTTTCAAGCAGTCATTCTGTAAGTTTCAGCAGAGTCCACGTTACACATATTGCAAATTTCCTTCCTGATGTTTAATTTTGTGTCAACTTTTGTTGATATCTAATAAATTGTTGATAAAAAATGATATTTAATCATCCTATTATTAGTTTCAACTCTTACGCGCATCAATATATTTTAATTTTTCTGACATTCAAATTTCATGTATACCAGGTTTCAAAGTTCTTACTTCTCAACAAGTATGATGTTCTCTTTCAGATGAACTGAGTTCGTCAGTGCGCAACGTGAAAAGATGAACATCGCGTGGCGGCTCTCGAAGTGAAGTGACGGCAGGATGCGAAGTATCAGTGTGTAGTGTGAATGGTTAATTTTCATATCAATGTGAATAGTATGCGTTGTTTAAGTGTTTCTTTCTTAGAATGGGAAAAAAGGGACACGCTAGATCAGGTGGAAAGGGTAAAGGACCTGCGAAGGATGTTATTTCCTCCGGTACACCCTGTAAGTTGTCGCGACAGAAACGTAATGAATTAAATCAAATTATCGACAAACTTCTGAAAGGTTCGTATCGTTTCACTCTATTATCGTAATAATTTAGAAATATTTTTAATTTGGTTCACTGTCTTTGAATGGTGAGTGTTATTGGAAAAATGCCAATACTTATAGGTTAGTGCACTACAGAATGGTATACTAAATTTAGTTCTGTGTTTATGACATGTATTTTTGGACATCGCCAGATGTTCCCAATCTACTTCTCACTTTCCGCTGTGGGAAGGAAGCACATTTCACAAATACTGCAGAACCCTATAATGAAATGAAGTGTCAAATTGGTCTTTCCCTCAAAAATGAAATATTTATTTATTTAGCAGGACTGAAATTTCCTGTGATCTTCTAGAAAAAAAAAGATAATTCTGTACAACTCTCAGAATTGTCCCAATGTTTTATATGCAATTATGATACTTTTTTGTTTCAGTGAGCAGCAACTTTCAAACTGTTCCAAATGCTGCAAAAGAATGGGAAAGACATTTAGAAATTCGAAAGTTATTGGAGCTATTGGATCAAATAGAAGAAGGTAACTTATTGAGAATGATTTCTATTCTCTGTCTTAGAGATTGTTTTCATTATGTTAACTGTCACAATACTTTAAAATTTTGTATTGATGTAGCACTTTAACACAGTTTTTCAAACTTATTTTTATAAAATTCACACCTATGTTTAAAGACTCTAACTGGTTAATATGAAATTAATTAGGTTCAAGTCAAAAGTTCTGGGTTTGCTTCAAAAACATTCCTAATGATGTTACATACCTGAAAAGAATAATGTACTTGGTATCGTTTTTGAGGAAATGTTATATATAAATGAGCACTGCAGATAGAAACCTACAAATCTGCATAATGTCTACATTAATATTCTACTGAGAAAAAAGATAGTCAATTGGACACCCTTCAAAAGTTTTTGGGGGAAGAGGATCTTCCAAAACGTGTATTTCCATGGAAATATTTATGAAAATCCTGAAAGAGGCATTTCTTTATGAAATAAAGAAGGGAAAATAAAATCCAAAGAATATTAATTTTTCTTACTATGTGAAAAAGTAAATTTATTAGCTTGAAATTATAACTTTGACTTGTTGAGATGAATGGTGTTTTAGATTTTTCCTTCATTTAATTTATTTGAAACGAGCTCTTGAATTTTCTATACACATATTTGAAACATTAGATATTTTTTATTTAGCAGTCTATATCCCTGATTAAAGCGGAGATCCTGTGTTTGATTCCCAGCTCCGGCTGTAGTTTTCACATATCTTCTCCGCATGTAGGTACACTGAACTATATGGTCGTTGACACCAGTGCTGGATATAGACTGCAATGAAGAGCTTATGGGAGAGGTATCTGCAGAGCATTTTACATCTCAAATTTTATAAATATTATCTTTAAATAAAATACATCAACTTATCAACATTTTGAATAGGGACCAAATTTATAGATTGTTTAATATGGTGAATAGGATAAGGATTTCATGACCAAATGAAAATATATTTTTAATGCAGACATGATGAACAAACTACAAAAACATAGGAAAGTTATAAAATAAAATCCCAATCAAGAGTTTTGTGTATGATACATTCTTTAAAACAGTCTTGAAGAGATCTACTTCTGAATCCAGGAACCAATAAATAAAGGATCTACTAGCGAGATAAACATGTACTTAGAGACTACACAATGTATGGAAAGAAAAACGGCATCCAGTAAATGAATAGAAATCAGCCTGCCATCTATATACGACATGCAGCATTTAGAAAAGACAAATTTCAAACGTCTCAAGACCTTCCCTTTCTCTGTGAAGCAGGTAAAGGTCCTGCAAGGAAAGACATCGCCTACTGCCTCCTCAAAGCATTAATAACATAGAAGGCTAACTATGAGTTGTGCTGTCGGCAATGCAGTTGCATTGTATTGCAGATTTTAGCCTCCAAGGAATACGCCTAGAGTTGGATGTAATGCAAAATGCAGAAATAACGCAAATTTGTATTACATTTGTGTGTAACACGTAAATTTAATGTGCAAAAAATCTGGTAACACTTTTACACTGTGTACCTCTTATCAATTTCAATTTATCTGTTGAGAGTTCAGGTCCAATGGCGCGGGTAGGAGGCCTATGGCCAACTTAGCCCCCCCCCCCCCCCCCNATAAAGAAAATGTTTTTGGGTTTAAAAAAAATTCTCCAACCTTGTTGGTCAACGTGGCTTTTTGATACGTAGAAGTGATTATGTGTTAATAGGTATGAAGGTGACAGTGGAGGCAGAAGGTGCCAGAGCTCTGAAATTGGAGGCGTTGTTGGAGTGGATGCAGGAACATGGAGCGGAGGTTGGAGCTGTAAGACCTGCCCACTTTCAGGTATATCTCCTCTTGTTCAGTAGTGATATGATTAAATTCCAACCAGGGCATACTTGCATATTTTCCTGTATATAGTGCGATGTTTAAGAAATTTTTGTGAATTGATTTCCCTTGTTTTCAGAGTATACACCTGTCCTTACACAAATCATAATGTCCTAATTAATTGCAATATTTTATGGGGGTCTAATGATTTAGTTTCCAGAGGTTTGCTTCTTATCAAATGGATCTGAATCATTTGGAATAAAGGTAAATCTTCAAACCTTCACACCAGTAGAGTCCAAAAAGGTCAATCCAAATCAAATCCCCTCTTTCAAAATTAAACAAATCTATTTTCTTAACATAAAATACTCCCAGAAGACCTACAAAAAATCAACTTCTTTCAAGTGTCAAAAAAAATTGAGTTATTTTGGTTTATCGAGTAACTTGGTTTGAGACTGGCAGTTTCAATATGTTGGCTCTCGATTTGCAAACTAGTCTTGACTTGCTAGTAAACTTTACAGACTTAAATAATAGATGGTTGTCAAGTAGGTTGTCGAACTTTATAACCCTTTTAAAAAATGTCTTGGTGCGAGCAGAAATTACATGTAGTATTGAGCTCTACTCTGAATTTATAAGAGAGGACAAAGGTGGGAGCAAGTGGTTTTAGGCTTGAATCGGGTCTTTTTTGTTACACGCAGTGAAGCACAACTTGTGCAGTGAGGAAAAAGTTTTTATTTGCTTGAAAAGTTAAATGGAAATAGATTACTTGATAAGAAACAAGTGAAATAGGAATACAGAATATGAAAACTAGGAAAACTTTATTTGTACATTTTATCTTAGTGTTTTATTTCTCCTTGCATCCGTTCTACAAACAGTCATATCATGTGGAAAAAATGTCTTCACATTTATAAACAAATCAAATGTCAATTGATAAATAACGAAACATTTTTGAGCTTCTATTGAGTCGATGTAGAAAAGTGAGAGATTAGCATGCTTCTATCATTAAATAAACTGGTTGGAAAAAGTTCCCCTTGCTGTAGGGGAGGGGAGCGCTGCCGGAGAAAAGAGGAAGTGCCAGAAGATTTGTGCAGTATGAGAAATTCCTATGAAAAATGTCCTGGCTTGAATGTTGGGATTTGCGAATTTGTGTCATTTTATTGTGACCACACTTTTATCTTCCGTGGTATTGTGAGTCAAATTCAGGGGTATACTGACCCAATGTTGAAATTGTGCACCATGTATGCTGCCAACAATTTCGTGTGAGAATGAAATTTTTTGAAATAATTAAATTGCATAATATCCTTTTCTCTCTAAGTAATAAATGTATATTGTGACTATATTATATATTACCTGGTTGTTGATTATAAATGTACTATGTCCAATTTCTTTTGTTTAAAACATGGGAAGCTTTAGGTGAATGTGAAGTTCTCATTTTTTTAAAAGTTTTGCGCCTATATTGGTTTTATTTTATGGAGTCACTATAGATCAGGGGCTAGAGCTGGAAAGTAGGGTTTCAAGGGGTAATTGGAGAGGTAATGGGATTTTTCCAGACCCACTTACCTAACTACAAGAGCAATTAGGATTAAGGTCAATTCATCTCTTCCTTTGTGCCAAGTCAGAGGAATTTTGAACTTCTAAGTGTTCTGTTCAAACCAAGTAATGGGGACAGTTTACGTTCGATCTTCTGATTAGTATTTTGTGTGTTTTGTGTTGCAGGGCTTTGGATGGGGTCTGCGGGCTGAGCGTGATATGGGAGATGGAGAGTTGGTTGTTGCTGTTCCCAGGAGACTGATGCTTACGTCAGAACATGTTCAGAGCTCAGTGCTAGGTGGGGAAGCTTTGCTCTTCCTTTTATCCTGTTTAGCTTGATTCTTTTAATTAATTTTTCCTCTTTTTTCTTCTTTTTTGTTGGCATTGTTCTTCCACTACCTCCTATTTTTTTGGGTCGTATTGATTATAAACCCATAACTACTGTTAACTATTTTAGTAACTTAAGAACTATCGTTTGTGTCAAATATGACCCAAAAGTTGACCAGAAGGTGTACGGACGATATGATATGTAGTTGAGCATTGTAGATAATTTACTGGTTTTAGGCAATGCTTTTCCTGTATCTCACTAGTTTCGTAATGTTGTGGAAATTCTTGTTGCGATATTATTCTTGAATGTGATTTGGCAAATAAAATGAGCAGATCATTATTGACTGGATGATAGCAGTTATGGGTTAATGGTCAGAACAGACAAATTTAAAATAAATTTTTACTTTTTGGAATGAGATTAAAATCTGTATTAGAAGCTGTATAATAATTACTATCAATAATAGTCCGTCATATCTGTAACTTCTTTTGTGGACACATTTTTTGAGTCACTTGTGTCTGGAAGTGTGCAATCGCCCTTCATGTCACTAAAGATTAGTGCCATTGGTACCAACAGTAGTAATATTAGGTTATTAAATGACAAAAAAAGTCTTCATAAATTTATTGACCAAATGTTAGTGCCATAAGCAGAAATCACTCTAGTGTTTTGTCCAGATTTCTCAAGACCCCGAGTTTAATAACCACATGATAATTATCACTCACTGATGAGCCAAATTCCTACGCCACTTTGTTCAGGATGAATTCTTTCTCCTAACTGAGTGTTATGCGTAATCAGAGCAAATGATTTTAGTTCTTACCACCTTCTTCTTATGTTGTGGGCCAATGTGCCAAGGACATCTTTCTCTTTGTGAAGTGAAAAGGCTTCGATGACATGTGAAGATATTTTAATGTTAGAAGAACCGAACTTGTGAAGAGTGCATGTCTTTGTCTTGCAGGATCTCTCCTCCTGAAGGACCCCATGCTCCAACACATGCCGCATGTGGCGCTGGCGCTCTTGCTGCTAGTGGAGAAGCACTCCCCACAGTCCTTCTGGCGACCGTACGTGTTGGCGTTGCCGTCTTCCTACAGCACAGTGCTTTACTTCTCCACTCAGGAGCTCCAAGAGATGAAGGGTTCTCCAGCGTTTGGTATGTTGAAGCTTGACCTATTATTTATTAATTTTTGAAATAATTAATTATTTATTTATTTATTTAAATATTATATATGTTCATTATGTCTTTAATGTGTTTGAAAAAGGTTACTGAGCTTAACCCATAACTACATGCCTGGGATAGATTACAACCCCTCCCACTACTTTTTGGTTTATAATTCTGTTCTTAGAACATATGTCGCTGCATCACTCCCATGAAATCTTAGTACTGCTGTGCTTCCATAGTATGTGAATGCGTGCCAAGTAATGGTCATTATTTCTGTAATTGTGTATCCATTTGGATCTACCCCACATAGTTATAGAAGTCACTTTGTTTTATTTGTCATTATCAACTGTTTTCAGTTGTGTGGAATGTTGTTTAAAGAACAAAAAATTTAAGAGTTGTTGCATGATCAATATGTGATAATTACTAATGAGTTTCATTATATAGAGATAAATAATTATATGCTTGTAGTTGATTCAGTGATATGTTAGCCTATAAGTATTGAGCCATAAAACTTCTTGGTATTATTTTTATACAAAAAAATGGTAATTTTTTTCTTAATAATTTACTTAATTTATCTTTACTTGATCTCAAAATGTGTATTTTATCATTATATGGGTAGGTTTTATTACATTATTAAACAAATTCCTTAAAGCAGTTTGTATGAGAGAGAGAGAAAATTCAACTACTAATGTAAGTGCGTTAATTGTTGTTAAGATATTTATGTTTTAAAGAAAAACGCGTCTGAACGCGTCTGAACATCTACAGAAACTAAAAATGGCCTCCCTGCACACAAACATAGTGCTCTCTAGCCTGCCTCCACGCTTCAACGTTCCACAAATAAACCACGAAATTAACCTGGCAAACATCTCCCTAAAACATCACCTGGCAGACACAAAAATCACATTTTTTGATTTGCAACCACACCTGACTGCCAAGGACTTTACCCAGCACGGTTTACACCTGAAACCGTCTGGGAAACAGCACTTCGGTTCTCTCCTAGCTTCACATCTGACCTCACATCATCCACCTCCTCCATTACCTCCTCCTGCACGTACCTCATCTCCTCCTCCACCTCCCTCTACTTCTACCTCATCTCCTCCACCTCCCTCTGCTCCTACCTCATCACCATTTCCTCTTCCTATCTCCACACCCATTTCTTCTCCTGTCCCCGTTCTTTCACCTACTGCTTCCTCATCTCCCACGTCAACATCTATTCCTCCTGTCGCCCCCATACACCGTTACAACTTGCGCTCAGGAGTACGATGTGGTACTCGAAGGTGACAATCGCGTTCAGGTGCTGTGTGCGAGCTTCATCCGGAACTAGAAGCTGTACCAATTTCAAATTCCTCTCCACAATCTAACGTCGATTCCATTTCTCGTGAGTCACAAACTCTTTGCGAAAATAAAATAATTATATTTCATCATAATGTCCAATCCCTTTCAAACAAATTGACAGACATTGAAATTCTGGTACACGAAAATCGATTCGATTTGCTATGCCTCACAGAGCATTGGCTTTCAACTAACAACATCAACGATACTGCTATTTCTAATTATTATTTAGCAAGTTCTTACTGTCGGCAAAATTTTAAAGGCAAAAATCCCCACGGAGGTACGTGTATCTACGTTCGTAATGATATTTTATCTTCTCCACTGACAGGCTACGAGAACTTCTGCGTAGATAGTGTGTTCGAAATTTCTGCAGTTGAACTGACCGACACCGGTATTGTTGTTTTGTGTATTTATAGACCTCCTCAATCAGATCTTGACATATTTTTTCGGAACTTCGAAAATGTTTTAGAACATATCGCACATAAATCTACTAAATCTATCGTTATATGTGGTGATTTCAATATCGATTTCTTGAGTACATCCGACTCTGCACATTCACCAGTTAATCGATTCAAGAATCTTATCGACTCCTTCAACCTTATTACTACGATAAATGACCCCACTCGCCTCTCCGGCTCATCTCAAACATTGCTAGATCAAATTATAGTCAACAATGGAATCTCGTATCTCTCTGAAGTGTTTATCGCCGGATACAGTGATCACCTTGCTCAAGTATTGACTATTAATAATACACTAAAACCGCTTAAAATCCTTTACAAATTTACAAGAGAGTTTAATGACATAAATAAATCCATATTCGTAAATTATTTGCGTGAAGAAACATGGAAAGATGTTTACAATTGCCAAAACACCGACGACAAATTCAATGTATTTATCTCAACATTCCTAAAACATTACAACTCTAGTTTTCCCATAAAACGCAAGTTAATTAACACAAAAAAATACAATAGATGGATCACCCTAGGGATAAGAATTTCTTCAAAAAACAAACGCCGTTTATATTATCTTTCAAAACGCTATAACCAGCCACCCGAATTCCATAATTATTTTCGTAAATATAAGACTATTCTCCGAAAAGTAGTCTATGCAGCTAAAGTTATGGAAAACGACAGGCATATACTAAAATCGAACAACCGGATGAAAGCCATGTGGAATATTGTTAACAATTACACGTCAACTTCTGAAAATCGCGAAGAAAATGTTTCTTTACTAAACGATGGCAAGATCGTGTCAAATCCTCAGGACATCGCAAGTTTGTTTAATTCTCACTTCTCAGAAGTTGGTAAAATAACGAACTCAATATATCCAAATCAATGTCCTCCAATTATTACCACCCACATACCCAATTCTATGTTCACTTCCGAAACTAACGCCAGTGAAGTCATGGGAATCATCAGCTCCTTAAAAAACAAATTTTCACGAGGCATAGATGATATACCTGAGTTTATTGTTAAATCTTCGTCCCACGCTATATTAAATCCACTCGTAAATATTTTTAATAGTTCTTTATCGGAAGGGGTGTTTCCCAATATATTTAAGAGAGCTAAAGTGAAACCTTTACACAAGAAAGGAAACAAACTTAATATTGGAAATTACCGACCAATATCTCTACTACCCACTTTCTCAAAAATCCTAGAAAAATTGTTCTATAAGCGTCTTCTAGATTTTTTATCAAAATATAACATTCTCTCTGACGATCAACACGGTTTTAGGAAATCCTTTTCCACTACAAGCGCCATATTTTCCTTCTTAAACGATGTTACCACATCTCTAGACAGTGGAGAAAATCCTCAGGGTGTTTTTCTTGACTTATCCAAAGCATTCGATGTCATCGATCACGGAATTCTCCTTACCAAATTGCATTCTTTAGGCATTCGTGGACTTCCACATCAATGGCTAACTTCTTATTTAAAAGATAGATATCAACAAGTAGAAATATCCTATACTAAAAATAAAATACTTGAGCGTTGTCTTTCAGAAACAAAGCCACTTACTTGCGGAGTACCCCAAGGATCAATTCTCGGCCCTATACTCTTTTTATTGTATGTGAACGACATGTCATCATCCACATCAGATTGCAAAATGGTTCTTTTTGCTGATGACACTAATTTACTATGTAAACACGCCAATGCTCAAAAAGTTTTGTCTAACCTTTCGACTTGGTTCCATGCAAATCGTCTCATTGTAAACACTGACAAAACAGTGTCTATGTCATTTCACAATAGTATCACAAAATCTTTACCCCAGGTTTCTCTTTCTTTAAACGGAACACAATTAAAAACTGTTACAAATACAAAATTCTTAGGTCTCCATATTCAAGACAACCTCAAATGGAATTGTCACATTGACAATCTTAATTCCCAATTAAGCAAATTGTGTTACGCATTCCGAATCTTAGTTAACGCAGTTAGTCCACGTATTTCCCGTTGCGTATATTTTGCAAACGTTTACTCCCATTTACGTTACGGCATTACCTTCTGGGGTAATTCCGGTCAGAGTATTCAAACTTTCAGAATTCAGAAGAGGATAGTTCGGATAATTTGTAAATCTCACCCCCGAAACTCTTGTAAACCTTTATTCAAGGAATTAAATATCTTAACACTTCCCTGCATTTATATTTATGAAACGGTCGTGTTTGTTAAGACCGAATTACTGAAGCACCACCCTTGCTTTATACGAAACAGTCTCGTTCACGAACACTATACACGCAATAGTAGTAATATTCATCGCCCTAGAGTGTCAACCACTCTTTGCCAAAAGGGACCATACCATTCGGGAATCGTTCTATATAATTCCCTGCCCAAGAATATAAAAGATATTATGAAATTGAATATCTTCAAATCCGCGGTTAAAAACTACCTCCTGCACCAGTGCTTCTACACTGTAAAAGAATTTATTGATTTTAACAAAAGTTAAATTCGTCTTGTGCTTTATCACGCCATTGCTGTAGTACTTTTTAAACAACTTATAACAATTTCAAAAACTATTTTCTTGCATGATTGTGTTGTCTTATGGCTCATATTAATTTAGTTTTATGTGTACTCAACATTGGCACGTTTGTGTACATAAATTCTGTAGCCCCATCCTGGCCCGGGTTTTTCTCCGGTTTTCCTTCGGGTAGAGGCGGATTTATCATACAGGTTCTCTAGGCTTTGTCTAGGGGCGGGTCTATTGTAACAATAAATCGTGAATTTAGTGTTATTTCAATTTTTAAGCACTATACTCAGAATAATCTATAGTTCGATAATAACTTACATGTAATTTTTTGCTTAAAATTACAAACATATTGACATTCTATTAGTATTATAACTCGCAGCTAACTTTTTATCTTATCTAGGAATTTTTGCTGAATTTTTTGAATCCGCCTCTGCCTTAGGGCCCTTGATCGGAATTGATGGGATGGTCCCTTGCTTGCTTCCGGAGAGTAAATTAGTTTTTTTCCCCTCCACGTGGTCATACGCAGTTTGTACTGTTTTTTTGACAATAAATTTATTGTAAATTTATTTATGTTTTAAAGAAAGTATGTTTTTCCAAAAATGAAAACCCTACTATTATTAATTATTTGAAAATAATAGGAGTATTTGATTTTGAACATTTTTTTAGTACTGCCCTTTTGAGTCACTAACGTTAGTCTAAACAGTGAATAGACTAAAAGTAGTAAAATTAAGTCGGTTGATAAAACTGACGAATTTTGGTATTTTTCACTTTAAACATGATTATTTCCTGTTCACAGCAGAGGAATTTTATTCTTTCTATCATATCTACCAACTGCACTGCCCAGTTCACCATTGACATTCCATTTGTGGGATCCACACACCTCTGAGGTGATCTCATAGAGATTGTTATTTTCATATTATTATCGTCATTTAAGAGATCTCTGTATGTTTGTAAACTCCATAATCGGATAATATCAAACCACGATAAAAGTACTTCCCAAGGTAGTCGCCTTGCATGAAGATAATAATCTCCATGAACACCTCGGAGTCTTTGCAAGTTGAAGGTCAATTGTAGTCTGGATGGCGCAGTTGGTAGTGACTGAGGGTGCTAAACTGAAGGTCTCAAGTACGAATCTCGGTCCCGTCTCCCATTTTCATTCAACATAACATAATTAATCTGTTACCTGGTGGTGTGATTCATCTCTGCAATTTGAGAGATACTATTGAACTTATGTATTCCTGTTGGTTTTCACAGGTAGCTAAGTTCGTCTTAGAGATTACATGATAGTGATACATTTATAATTTGTTTTAATACAAAATATCTGTTTAGGTGTTTTATTTAAGATTTCTATTAAGTTGCAAGTAATGCATAATTTCTGTTTTCTATTTCTTTCAGAACCAGCTTTAAAACACTGCAGAAATATCGCAAGACAGTATGCTTATTTCAGCAAACTTTTCCAGGTGCGATTATTTTTATAACTTATAAGGTATTGAAGTTAGCCAGTTTTGCTTGCATGTTAATTTTTTTCTTGAATGTATTGAAATCTAAACGCTACCACAACATTCTTATTATCCTTTGATAATTCCTGAGAATAATTGTGTAAATTGTGTGTATACTGTATAAAAAGACTTATTTTAGGGATCTTATTTTCTGTGCAAATTTAAGGCATTTTTGGGGTGAGAGAGATAAATTATTATGCCAAAATAACAATCACTCTATTCAACACACTAGAGATTCTTGAAATTGCAGAATTAAAAAAAAAATTATATATTTTAGATCTACTGTTTAATTATTTCATAATTTTATAATTAAGCATATTAATGGAATTAGGCATTAAATTCATTATTAATAGCTCCTCATTTTGTACTAAATTCAAGGTGTTAGTAAACGTACATAACTATGGCTATCACCATCAGCAGCATTATATATTTTTCACTTCTTTTCTCACCCCTAATTGTCATGATATATTATGAATATATTTTGCAAAGTAAAGCGTGTAAGAGTGCAACTGAAAGATTAGTTCATTACTTTGTAATACGACATCACAAATGTGACAGAACTCTTCTGTTTTTTATTCACAATTCAAAACCTGTCATGAATTACCATATGAATAAATTAAGTGAAGACCAAGATTTCATGTTTTAAGAATACTATAAAAAATTAATTCATTAAAGTGAGATATGGCTCAGGAAGTAAGAAAGTCTGAGTGAATTTTTTCTTTCTTTCTAGAACACAAGTGATCCTGCGAGTGATCTTCTGAGAGATGTTTTCACCTATGACGAGTATCGGTGAGTCTTTTTGACCCTACAGTTAAACCTTGTTTATGTGGATCAGTTTTATTATCAAAATATACTGTTCATATACGAGATCTACCCATCTTTGCCCGGAATTTGCAAAGAAACTTAAAACAATCGTTACTAGACATTCAAAATCACAAAACAATTCACAAATAAAACATAAAAATTATTTATTTCGATTGGTATTCCAAAGATAATTGGTACTGTGGATTCATATATTTGACCCTACAGAGGGTTTTAAAAGGACACCTTTCAACAGTTCTGGTTTTTTTTAGCTAATTTTTCCTGGTGTTGCCCACGGTTCTTGTATACTATCCTAAATACTTTCGTTAGTTTCAGTTTTTCTATACCTTTGTGATATCACATGTCAAAAATTAAACATTGCGAAGAAAACCTACTATTGTATGCTAATATGTACGTAATTATGAATTGATTTAAAATCCATGTGGAAGGAAATACAATTTACCCAGAAAGCTAGATAAACAAAGTGGAACTACTGAATTCTTTGGTTTTCATTTCACTTTTAGGTTATGTGCTTGAAAACTGTTCTTCACAGCTTTTATATAATTTTGCTTCTACGATTTGGTCACATAGATTGGATTGTCTACCTAATGTAATGCAGTTGTACTCTGTTGGACACATTAATAAACTTTGTCGAGTCATGCGTTTGAAAATTCACATCTACTGATTAGCAACCAATTTTAATTGTTTTATTGTTGTCTTAATTCGTCAATGTTAACCATACTTTGCATTTTACATGCAGTAACTTATAAGAAGAGTTCTCTGAAATTTCAAATAATGTCTTTGATTACTTTTTCCGATTCCCATTCGAGACATTCCTTATAGTTCACTTTTATTAGTATAGATTGCATTACATAATAACTAAAAATCTATTACATTATTTAATTGTTTCAATATAGTTATCTTTGGATTAAGTATTACTATTGTAATTCAAAAGTAAATATGTATATTGTTCCCTTATATGATGGCCTTCTATAATGAGGTTCTTCTGCACTTGTTATATTTCTGATATTTTTCTCAAAAATTTTCTTTTATGGTATTGCTTTATCCTGTTATTTATCTGTTTTATGGCAGTTATAAATTTGTTGGAGAGTTTTTTTCTGTGTGTGTTTGTTAATTATTTAATTTAATAATCTTAATTCGAATAATTTTGGTGTCATAAGGTTCAATCTGTGTTAAAATCTATATTAATACTTGTAGTTTATTCTTCTGCTATATTCCGGATACCATGAATTATTGCACCAGTCAGTGATTTTATATGTTTGAATGTTCTCTAACTCTATGTAATTTTCATTTAAATAATCAACAAATAAATGTATGTTTTCTATGCAACTTGTTTTTTTGTTTCTTTTTGTATTAAATGATTTGTTTTTAAATTCCTTAATGAGGAATTTGTAAAAAATTAAACTTTTTCTGAATGGAATGTTATGAGTGATCTTGGGTGTTAGAGTTATTGTAGTAACAGTACATGCATAGCAAACACCGTGAGGTCTATTTTTGAAAAATTAAATTTTTTGTAACACCATTTGTTTCTTCCTCTTAGCTGTTTTATATCATTGTAGTAGCAAAGATATGTAGTGAGGATTAAAGTGTGGAATACGTTTGCACTATAACATTGACCATCCCTGTCATAGATTATGTTTCTCGAATCATTCTCAACAAAAATAAGTAAGAAAACTATAAATAGGTTGCTAAATGAATTTTGCTGTGATTTTATTTGTTTCAAAAACTTAACAGTGGGAGCAGGTGTAGGAACAGTAATATTCTACAGGAAGTCAAGGAAAAAAGAAAACTAAAAGTTGAAAAAAAAAGAACAGCTTTTTTATTGATCACCCCAAAATAATTAACAATAAATAACAATTGGTTTTAAGAATATTGAATAATTAAGACCTTCAGTACTAGTGGCGGCTTGATCAACAGGTGAAGGGGTATTTTGGAGTAACACCTTATTTGCTCCCATATACTTCTTTCATTAGTATAAACACTTCATACAGAGGCTAAATAAATGAAAACAATGTTCACTCTACTACATAAGTACATGTATGTTTCATAATGTTTAGATGAATGGGACCTTCATTCCCATCTAGCCGCCACTGGCCAGAACTCATTCCTGTCAATCAATTCACATAGGCTTGTTGTGGGTCTTGAACTAAATTGTAAGTTTTGTATCTTTCATACAAAAATATGATTCTGCTAAATTTAAAAATATACTTAATTTTCCCTTTGGATTCTGTTCATTGTTTTAAAATAATTCAGACAGAAAGATGTGTTGAACACTGGAAATTTTTTTTTTCATAAATATTTACTCTGAGTGATAAATTATATGCAGAATAGGTATGATATACATAGTTTATCAATACAAAATTTCTCTTTCCAATCCCACTTTTAACTAACAGGAATACTTGCACTGTTACATTGTGACAGAAATTATAATAAAATGTTGGCCTTTTGTTATACAGGTGATAATCTTGTTTTGTATAGTAATATTCAAATGAATTAATTCTAGTTTTGCATTGTATGCTACCTTAAGGAACCAACTTCACTACTGTACAAAATTGTAACTAGCTTTATGAGTTCAACTACTGTCTTAAAATGAAAATATTGTGGCACATTCTACCAAAAAAAAAACACAGTAGTTTAAGCACTACACTATTGATGCCTTTGTATGGTTTTCTTTTATTATCAATTCCTTTGGAACTGTCTGAGTTTGTCACAAAATTACTGTATCTTGTAAGAAAACTAGGTAGTCCTATTTCTGTAGTTCTCTTCACTTATTCTGGTCAGTTGGGACTTGCCAACACTGTATTGTATGGTATAACTGTAGCACCAGTTACGTTTTTATTTAGTAACCAGTATTGAAGCTTTTGCTAATACACTATTGAGATTACTGTTGACGTTATTTTCTCGTTCTGTACACGAAAGTTTTGGGTTTAGGGGAATATGATTGTGAGAGAAAAGCACTTCGTTACTTTTGCATTCTCAGTGATGTATACTATTGTGAATTGTTGTATTGTGTTGCCTTGCGATTGAATATCTTCGAACTGTGTAAATGCGTTCGGATCATGCATATCGGCGCGCTCTGCGTTGTTATCCGGTGACGATTGGCGCACCATCTAGTGGCGATCTCTTGAACCGTCGCTTTACTTGTATCGGAGCGTCTTCCTGATGGTTCGCCAGAGGTAGTAGCGTCTGGGCTCGACGTAGTCGTCCGAATCGGGCCCCGTGATGTCTCCGGCCAAGGAGCCGGCGCATCCGTGGCACGCGGGCACGCCGTCGACCAGCGCTGGACTGAGACCGCGCTTGCTGCTCTGTCTGCTGAGGGGCGGACCCCCGCCGCCGGCCGCGCTGCCCACCCCCACGCTGACGGTGTGCAGACCCCCGCCGACGCTCCCGCACTGGCGCATCGAAGATAGGGATTCGGCGAGGATCGGACTGCGCGCACGAGTCGAACCCAGCACTTCGCCCACGTACCTGCTGCGAGATAAGAGATTCCTGTGGCGATGTAGAAAGAAAAGAAAACAAACGATAGCACTCGCTGAAAATCAATATAGGTTTGGGAGGGTTTCATGGACAGCAGCAGTATCTTTTGAAATAATAACTTTTCTACATTTTTTCCAGAGTTACTCGTGTTTTATTCTCTACTTTAACTTCAAATACGTATTTCCGTCAACCTAGATTTTTTCCTTGATAACATGTATTCAATTACAATTTCTATAATCGTTATTGTTGCTGCTTTGTGTCCTTACCACGCAAATTACCCTATTGTCCCTATTGTTTCATGGTAATGATTTCATATTATTATTGAGAAAAACGTGTGAATATGGATGGTTTAATAGGCGTAGATTAGTAAATTCATTCGGAAATACTCGAAGTTAACTCTAGTTATGTTGCGTATTACCAGATTGGTTTGATCCAATTTTCGGTAATAGGAATTGTTAAATAACTCAATTGAGGGTGCCTGACTTTTTTGTGCTCTGTGTTCTTGGGATTGTGTTTGTTTTTAACAGAAATTAAAACTCAATAATTTTTCGATATTCTCACCTCCTTCGTTGACGCTTTTGTCGCATCTTGCACGCGAGGAAGATGGCGAGGAAAATGAAGATCGCTAGTCCAAAGATGGCGGAGGACGCGATGATTGCCGACTTGGCCGCTGGGGGCGCTGGCTCTGCTCCATTGTTCTCGCCCTCGATGTTATTGCCACCATCCTCATCATCGGCCTGCAAAGACACAATTCTCCTTTAAAGGAAAGTTGAAATTCACCGAAACTAGCTTGAACCGAAATTGACTGAATATTCCGACATTTGTTTAATATGAGAACCGTATCAAATTTTCAATTTGGGAGAACAATTACAAATATTGCGTTCATTTGAAAAGGTCATAAATAATTACACTTTGTTCGAAATAAAGAGCTATTAATAAAATAAATTTTAAGTATAATTACCGAGGAATAAAAACTAAATTTAATTGGCCATATTGAATATCGGAGGAAATAATTTTCTTTCAGTCGCATTCGGAGCTAAAATTGTATTACCCAAAATAATATGCAATTACTTGACGTTACCACGTGACCACTCCGTTGTTTACTTGGAAGAGCATCGAGAAATGATTGTTTTGGGGATGAATTTGTGAGGAGTCGATATATTATTTCAATTTTTTATTCTGGCTTTTGTCGTAAATAATCCGGGAGAGCAACTGAAAAACGTGGCTAGAATAGCTCGTCTTTGACATAATCTCAGGGCAAATAGCTGATAATCTGCTCCTTCTCAAATTCGATCTGATGTCATTCCTAGACAGAGGCAGTTGCCTTCTGTCAAAAGGTTTTTTGAAAATATTGGAAAGCATCCTTGTATTTCTTTTGCCATCAGATGTGTTTTTTATCAGCCGTCTTGTACTTTTTCACACCATTGTAGTACTTTCAAAATATCTGACAATTTCAAAACTATTTTCCTGCTTGCTAGTATTATGTCTTATTATTCATATAAATTTAGTTGTATATGTACTCAACCGCGGCACGGTTGTGAACATTAATTCTGCATCCCCATCCTGACCCTGGTTTTTCTCCGGTTTTCCTTCGGGTAGAGGTGGATTTGTATAAAGACTCGCTAGGCTCTTGCCTGGGGACGGCATCAATTGAAATAATTATTAGCGAATTTAGTGTTATTTAATAGAGACGAATTATTAACAATACATTCCGAATGATTTATAGCTTGATAATAATACGTACTTCTGAAATTACTTTCCTGTGTTTAATTAAATACAGTATTTGTTGGTATTTGTCAATACTATAGCACGTGTCGAACTTTTTTTAAATCGTTATGAGTATGTTGAAATGTTAAATCCGCTTCTGCCTTAGGGTCCTTGATCGGAATTGATGGGATGGTCCCTTGCTTGCTTCCGTAGAGTAAATTAATTTATTGTCCTTCACGTGGTTATACGCAGTTTGTTACTCTGCTTTTTTGACAATAAAGTTTATTTATTATTTATTTATCTATCTTGAGAAAATTGGATTTATTTTTTAATGTGCAAACTCATGTCATCACAAGTGATGAGTTCGGTTAGTTAATGTTTGGGAGACTTGTCATCGAGGTTTTCTGATGAAAAAAATTGTGGGATGTTGCGAAGGATTATCTGACTTACGTACTAGAGACTTTTTGTATAACATACTCGCTTCCCGGCGTATTTGTTACGTTCATGACGCTGGTCACGTAGCCTACCTGTAGAGAATGCCCAAGCAGTGGCGTTTTTGTAACGTACTTCGCTTAGAGCGTTAGTGTTCTACCAAGTTTTGAGCATGCGCAGAAGCAACTCGCATGACAACAGCGTTTACGTTAACTCTCCGGTACAGTGAACAACCACTCCCTATTATCTAAGTACCTGCAGGACTCCGAAAGATGACTCTGGCATCTGCGCTCTGCCACGCCGTTGCGCTTCTCCTTCTGACGTTGAGTGTCGGTTGCTATTCGGGAACACCTGTCGAAATAATGCACATTGAGCTTCAACTCTACTTAATTCTGGGACCGAGAAAACTTCCTTTCAATGCAAATTAGAAGCTATATTGAGAATGATCTACGTATATTGACAAGTGGTATATACTCTTAACAGGACTGATGACACCATTGGTGCACTTAAGTTTGGATATGACTTTCAATCCTTATAGTTCGGATAACATTAGGTTTGGATGTCAGCCAAAGGTTTGGAGAAGTTTGAATCTCACACCCCAACCTGTTTTCTCAGTGCTCCACGATTTATTAGGCTCGTCACAAGAAGATGTAGCCAGTAAGAGAGATGATTTAACCTCCATGTTAGACCTGGTACTCAGAACAATAGACTAATTAGGATCGGGAGTAAGTATTGCATATGACAAAGTAAAGAACAAGAAGCGAGTTTACTCTTGGGCAGGAAACCAGGGACCAACCCATCAATTCGACGAGAGTGCTCGAAGAAAACCGGATAAGAACTGAGGTAAAAATATTTTGCGGTGTTACGATCTAACAGTTAATTTTTGAGTACACAGTTTGATAATTTGAAGTTATATTCCGAAGATCAAACCGCTGGGTAGTGACCAGTTTATCGTGTGTCCCGAGACAAATTTGACATCGTGGCGTGGAGAGTTGTGACTAGCTACTGATAAGAGATCGGGTCTCCAGAGCACTGTGTATCGTGATTTTTATTCATAGTACTCCGTGCAAACTTTTAAAACTCTGTTAACATCAAACAGTCATTTATTTTGAGTGACCGGACCTTTGATGGCCATTTATTTTAAGAGGCCACCAATGGCCGTTTGCGATAACAAATGTCCACCAAATGGCCATTTTTTCTAGAGAAACATTGTCTCGTGAAATATTGAGAAGGGAGTGTCCCGATTCCGTAGTGTATCGTGATATTCCATGCAGTGCTGGAGTGCCGCAAGGTGCATACCTCGTTGCTGTGCTCTTCGTCGTCTTCGCTTTGCGTGGGTGTAGAGGTGTTGGTGGCGGTGGGTACCCGAGTGCTGGACGGCGCGGGGACGCGTGGGCGGAACCCTTCGTTGTACAGCAGTGGGTTCACGATGGAGATGAGGCTAGGGACCGTCGGCACGGAAGAAGAAGAGGTGGCTTTTCCTTCGGTCGCTGTCTTGTTCAGCGCTTCTCCGGCGGCGTTCGATAACCACGATGCCAGCGATTCCTGCGGAGGTGTGGTTGTGCGAGTGAGCATTGTTCATGGATGGGCGTAGTAATCTACATGTGAGGACATGTCGGTGACAATGACTACTTCGAGGCCGACTGAGATAAATGGTGATCAGGTGGAAAGAGAGAACAATTAAGAGTACGAGAAGAATATTTTTTGATTACCCTCAACCCGTGCAATCAAAACTATTTTGTACAATTTGATGACGCCACATCAATAAGCATTAAGCGCGTCAGATGTAGATGTAAGAGTTAAATTAGAAGCGCGAGTGCTAAACTGATTTGCATTTTTAAATATTGTTACAGTATTTCACTCTGATACGTTCAATATTCCTTGATATTTATTATGAAGGTTTTCTTAATTACTACGCAGTAAAATATTTGGAAGCGTGACTTTGTAACCCTTCATGGAGACCGCCATATTATACTACAATTACGTTTTAGGTTTAAAAAATGAAAATTGAGCGTGAACTGTTTCTAGTAAGCTCGGCTGTTATTTATTTTGTTGTTATAAAAAGTTAGTTTGTATTCAACTTGGGGATATTATTTCAATTCTCTATTGTATTTGTAAATGGAAGATGTAGCTAAGTGCTATTGATGCTTATCTACATGGAGCGATAGGAGGTATGAGTTGGTTGGTAGGTCTATTGTTAGTGGGTGGGCCGATTTGCTGGGTTTACCAATAACTTGACCAACGTGGAGGTGTTAGTAGGAGTAGTTAGTAATTGTAGAGTTAGTAATAGAATACTTGGAGAAGTGGGAGGTGGATAGAAGAAGGAGGGTTCGCTTTTCAATAGTCTCTTGTATATGAACTACTTTGAAGTGAAAAGCTACAATTTGTTTTGTTTCCCCGCCGGGAATTGAACCCGGAATGTGTTGGTGGTGAGCAAGCATGCTAACCCGTTAGCCACAGATGGAGGTGATATAATATTTTTGTAGATCCCAAATAGGTGACCATTTTGGAGACTCCTCTTGCTACTGGCAATTGGAGTTGACGGGTGAATGTGTAATAGTATTCACCGTAACCAAGAAACGGGGAGCTGTTTAGTTACCTCTTCCGTTGCGTTGGTGACATTCACTGTGTCTACAGCGACTGCAGCGTCGCCACTGCCGTTGGCGTGCGGCGGTGGGTTTCGAGTGGTCGGCGGTGCGTAGAACAGTCCTCCGGCCAACCCTCGCTGGTTGTTTGCGCCGCGTTGCCGATGCGCCACCAGATCCTCCAGCGTCATGTTGCGCGCCGCCAGAAGACGCTTGAGTCTCTCCGAGGACTCCGCAGCCGTCAGGAGCTGCAGGACGTCTTCGCCCGCCGCCGTCGAAGGCGCCGGCGACGATCCCGTCGTCTCAGAACCGGATACATCGGTGGAGTTGGCGGTCGGGATTCTAGTGGCCCTCGTGGTGGTGGTTATCGTTGGGGTTGGAGTGGTCGGCACGCGGGTCGGTGACCACGTGGTTGTCTGAGGAGAAAAGAGGAAGAAAACATTTCCCTATTAATTTTATCCTGAGCGAAGTTGTTCGCGTAAGAGTACTTTTACTGTGGCTGTAGTTCATGCAACCTAACTTCATCCCATGGAGGATGGGCAGTTCTAAGATCAATCTGCCTCAGGTTTAGATAATTTCCCCGTTCTTTACGAGAATCACAGTAGTAACTGTACCAATTTTCTGTTTTCATCACATGTTTAACCGGAAAGTATGTAAAACGATTTTCTGTATGAGTTTTTGAGTGCTTCAGTTTTGAAGGGTTCTTTATACAGAAAAGGATAACATTACTATTGACTATAGTAAAATATGGCAATAAAGGTGGTTGTATTGTGAAATTCAATATTGTCGCTGAATAAAAATTAATTGAATGTACAGCCTATCGTTTTTCCCAAATTTAAGAGAGGTGATATAAAATATTTTAATTCTCAAGTGTTTGACGACGATTCCGCGCTTTAAATAGTTTCTACATTTTGTTGACTCGCGGATAGTTTGCCTCTCATTCTAAAAATAATAATTTCAAAAGACTATATTATTATGAGTTTTGGTCAATATATCCTATTTCATATCACCAACGTTATGACTGTTGTTAAGTTATCTTCAGGGCATATACATACGTCAAGGTTAAATAAATATGATCACTGGTTATGCACTATGTTAGCTTTGTGTTATTATTTAATAGGTTTTTATTTAGTTTTTATTGTATATTTAATTCAAGTTTTTTGAAACAAAAAATCAGGTATATCCCTGATGATGACTTAATGAATGTCGAAACGTTGGTGATCTGAAGAAAGATGTATTTATTGTGACCTAATCTCAAGATGACATTTACTTATTCATACACGTGACCAAGAATTTTGTCTGATAATAATTTAAATTGGTCGAAGTTGTCACAGTTATTGTAGAACCCAATTCCTAGTTATGAACTTTTTCACTGGTCAGGAGTCCTGTTTCTCACTCTAACATTCGAGGGTAGAGCATCTTACATCTAGAATTCAGATGTAAAGTCTCATCGTTCACGAACTGAAACAATGGGAATCTTATTAGGAAAGGTTTAGCTTTTAGATGACAATGAACAATAGTTTTATGCATTCTCACGCTAGCGGGGTGTAAGATTAGAACTTGGCTTACTTCTGGATGAAGGCTACCAAGATGGTATGGTTCGAAGAACAGTAGGATCGTGCAATGTAACACTGTTTTTCATTCATTGCAGCACTCACATTCTTTACGCCCAATTGAGTTCGAATACCGGAGATACAAATATCATTAAAAGAGTTATAAATATTATATCAATTCTAAAAATATTTCTGCGTTTAAATTTTTCTCTCCAATTTTTAAATACCGACACAAATCTTTCAAACTTTATTGCTTTTTTCTAATTTTTTCTTGTGTTCGCACCATTGAATTCGCATATAATAGGAGACCCAAGAGAGGGGCTTAAATGAAGAACATATTGTGTGACCTGAGACGAGTTAGTTACTGTGCACGCCACTATGCTACTTATTTGTCTTATATGAAATAATATTTTAAGAACTCCAGCCTCGACTTTGAATGCGAGCGTTACGAGAAGGGAAGACACTAATCAGAACGTCAACTGGTCAGCAACCTCGTCGGTTCTATTTTCGATATAGATACTCTGATTTCAAAACACCGTGTGTTTTACTATGAATCTGCTAAAAATTTTACGTCTTCGAATACGCTACAGCGATGAGATATGTATTGAGCTTTTAACTTAATGATTCTCACTCTTTACTTGGTGCACTGCAGTGTAAAATTTTCTGAATAAAATACGGCTAGAATTCTTCGTAGCGGTGGAGGTGCTCGTCAGCCAGAACGAATGACAGACGTACAGTCATCTGTGTGCTTGCTATGTTGAATCCGAGACCGTGAGTGAACACTGGAGTTGGCGGACTGCGTGCGAAGTGACAACTCTTCCACGCCCCTTGGCTATCCCAATCCTATTCCAGTTTTATTCGGACTATATGTCGCACGAGACTCACAGTGTCTGTGGTGGTTGAATCATAGTCTTCCGGTGTGTCGGTGGCGGGAGGTGGGAAATCGGACACCTTAGTTGCTTTGGGCGCCGCCACTGTAGCTGGTGACGAAGGTGGCTGAGGAGGCAGCAGGACTTCAGTCACTGGCGGCACTCGAACTCCAATTCCTTGCAGGAACTCCTGGGACGCAAGAACAGTCATACTTTGGTTGTGTGCTAAATCAGAGATACTAAGTAAAAGGTCGAAGCAGGACGTACTTGATCATACTACTGATTAAAGCGTATGGAAGACCTCCCTATAGCGCAAACAAGTAACAAGGAAAGCGCTTCCATAATTTGGGGATGTCCGTGGCGCTTTCGCGGGGAAGCTGGTCGGAAATCGAAGCACGTCGCGGGAGAGTTTGATTCCTGCACCATACAAAGGATAGAAACAACACTAGTGCTATCTTGCGCTAACTTTGATGTACTACATAATAGTTCAAATTCTCTCCATAGCGCCACAGACATTCCCAAGACTTGACGCGAGTTCAAAAGCAATATGGCATGATTAACATATATGGCAACAAACTACAATCTCATGGGCTCTAATGACCTCGATGTTGACGAGTCCTAAAGCCCCCCCCCCCACACACACACAAAAAAAAAAACAAACTACAATCTCTGATATGATCAAGTAGGTCGTGGGTCGAAGATCACGTAAGTGCGAGCGTCCCACCGATAGGAAGGAGCAAATTCCGGGGTACGCGAGGTGGTGAACTGAGGGTTAGTGAGTGGTAGTTCTCGTTGCGAGGGGTGGGATGTATTTCAATGTATTGAGTGGGGTCATGCTCCTTCTTGGTGTTTCGGCACTAGACCAGCTACAGGGTCAGGATACCTATGACGCTGTCCTAACAGTTGTAGATTTGCGTTAGATAAGTTTAAAAACAATGTTTTTCACCAAAATTATTGGCAAGGTCGCGCAGATACGCCGACGAACTTCGAGGCAATCGACGAAAACAGAGACAAATGTTTCGCGGAGAACTCGAAGTCGAAAACCGAGGTATTGCTGTGCCAATATTTTGTATGAACTAGTTGGCATCATTGAAATCGGAGTAATTTAATTTTAGTTAAAATCATTCCGCAAATGAACTCAAGGCATGTATAGTCCAATAGAAGTGAAATCATCCGGATCGTCAATTATCCGGATGGATTAGAGAAAACGATTGTAGTTTTTAAGTACTGTAAAATGTTATTTTTTTGACCCTACTGTAACTGTAACCACTCTGAACCTATTATATCCTAAACAAATAAATATTTTAACCTTACATTTTGAGATAGTTTTTGTTTATTTCCTACAAAATCTGATATTTCTTAGTTATGTTTTATTAAAAAATAACCTTTTTTTGGAATAAATCCAATTATTAGAGAGTTTTTGCATAGCGTACACGCTTCCTACCGAAAATGTTATGTTGATGACGCGAACCGCGTAACATACATGGTGCAATCGATGCATTATGCATAGCGTACCTTCAACTCAAGTCATACTAAAAATTATAAACCCAAACAAACTACTTTTATGCATGCGTACACAAGTAAACTGTATTGGACGTACAAGAACGGTACAAACCAACATCTCTCATATCTTGTCAGATTTCTACATAACCTCAAATCCAGACCAGAATCCGCCATGACCTCACTCACCTGTGTACCATTAACATCACACGGAAACAGAGGCATTGTAACGTACTACGCTGGAGCGCTAGTGTACCACTAACTTCGGAGCATGCGCAGAATATACTTGTACGATAGCTCGCAGGTACGGTACGTAAAAACTCCCTATTATCCGGACCCATTTGATCCGGATATTTGGGGTTCTACGTTACTTAATTTCAGTTTGGAATGAACTGAGTGAGTGCGCGAGTACGTACTTGTACGCGTCCTGAATCCGAGGCTTCTTCGATGCGCGTCTTGAGCAGCTGCCTGCGCACGGGGTCGATCTCCGGAGCCTCCTGCAGTGTGAGCGGCGGCGACCGCTGCCCCGTGTGAGGCGGTGACGAAGGACGCTGCGGTGGTGGGGGAGAGCGTTCCGGAGCGTCGTGTGCCGCTGACACCTCCAGTTCGTTCGAAGAAGGCGTCTTCTTGCGTCCGCCCTGAAAAGAATACGAATGAACGCAGCGGTTTAGGGATAATTATTCTACCATTTTCTTCGGGTTTCCTTCGGGTAAAACGGAATTTTTGGAGCTCCGGCTAGGCGCGGCAGTCTTAACACAATTTGAGGCCAAACTTAAGAATATGGTCCCACAAGGGTTCGAAAAAATAATTTATGTCATAATACTACAAATATTATAGCGGTTCCGAAAATATAAGCCGTATTCTTCGCTTTTCATATTTACGGTAGTTATAAACAAATATTGTTCCGCACTATTTTCTTCTCTCCGCCGCCGCTTATGTTAGTATGTTAGGGTATGATAATTATAATATGGCTCTCGACAGCAATTATAAACAATTGTTCGGTCACAGTCGGCGTTGTTAGGTTTGTTAGACCCGGCGATTCCGTTTTAAGAAAATTGTTGTAAGTGTGAAGATGGAGGCGATGGTGGAGGTAGCAGCACTCGCGGAAGGATATACGAATAATAAGGTTAGGATAGGACCATAATGTTAAATTTGTCACCGAAAAAGGGAATTTCTTTTACATTAAATGATTCAATTTGTAATATCCGAGAACAAAGTCCCTTCCAGAATCATGGCAAAAAATGCCGTTTTTCGATATCCCATCTGGATATTTTTCTACGGCGTTGGACCATATAGTTAAGTTGGTCCCAATTTTATAATTAAAATTTCAAATTTTGGGTATTTACAATTGATTAGCAATATTTTCGGAAAAATTTAAACACTTTATCATGGTACGTAAGTGTGTGTTACATTCATTACAAATTTGTTGATTTTCTAAAGATATTACGACATGTAGCTAACTATTTTTATCTCATCTTCGGGGGGCGCCATGATTTTGCCTTGGTGCGCAGATATGATAACTCCCCCACTGCCTTAATACCCTCGATCGGAATTGATGAGATGGTTCCTTGCTTACTTGCGGAGCATAACAGTTTATTGTCCTCCACGTACACAGTTGTAACTATTTATTTTTTAACCCGCAGTGAATAACTGTCAGTGATTTTCCTCCTTTTTAACTTGGTCGTTACCATTGTCTCATTTTGTTCTCTTCTTTTTTTTGTTATGTTACGTTTTTCTTTACGCGCAGTGTTCTCTAATATCGTTGTCCGCTCTATTCCGTTCTTGCTGTATCCTCCTGTTGATATGCGTCGCGTATGTGATGCATAACACACTGGTGGAAAACAATGTAATTGTCGTGACTAAGTAGAGGACGTTGATCACACGACCTTGTTTAATTTCTTCAAGGAATCTGGCTCATTCACGCCCGCACAAGATACAATCTCAAAGGATGTGTTGAGGTGTTCCGATTCTTTTACCACATTTGCTTTTATCATCTGTACCTTTTTTCCCCCATTTGTTGCGACTGCCTTCATCTTCCTTGTCTGTGTGGCATTAGCAAAATAAGGAACTATCTATATTTCTGTTTGCGTTTCTGTTCTGGATGCTGCACATTTTGTCCGGACTGGGCATTGCCCGTTCCCGCCAGCAAGGTGGTGTGTGCGTATCTACTATGGCATTCGTAATGTTTCTCTCTACTATAACGCACTTCAAACACCTTGTATACTTTTTCCGTCGCAATGTAGCATTCCTTTTCTTCCGTGTCTTTTATATTATCTTAAGACATTATTCAATTGAATATCTTCAAATCCACAATTAAAAGTTACCTTCTGCACCCGTGCTTCTACAACGTAAAAGAATTTGTTGGTTTTAATAAAGCTCGAAGTCGTCTTGTACTTTATCACGGCCTTGCTGTAGTACTTTCAAAATATCTGCTAATTTCAAAACTGTTTTCCTGCATGCCTGTATTGTGTCTCATTATTCATATAAATTTAGTTTTATATGTACTCAAGCTTGGCACTGTTGTGTACATTATGTAGCCCCATCCTGGCCCGGGTTTCTCTCCGGTTTTCCTTCGGGTAGAGGCGGATTTTTTATTCAGACGCGCTAGGCTCTACCTAGGGGCGACATCTATTGAAATAATTATTTGCGAATTCAGTGTTGTTTAATAGTTACGATTTATCATCAATACTTTGCGAATAATTTATACTACTACTACTATTAACGTGTATTACGTAATCTAATTAAATAAATAATTAGAAACTTACGACCTTTGATGGATGAATAAGATTATTTTTGTGAATGACTTGATCACCTGACGACGGTGTAAATCCACGTCGAAACATAGTGAGCTATTCAGAAAAAAATAAATATTATTCGTCCATCAAAGGTCGTAAGTTTTTAATTATGTATTTAATTCAAGTAATTTATTGTTTGATACTGATAAAATGACTTTTTTGTGTTATGTTAAATACAAATGTGTTGGTATTTTGTTAATATTATAACACGAACCGAACTATATTTATTGTTATTGAGTGTGTTGAAATGTTAAATCCGCCTCTGCCTTAGGACCCTTAATCGGAATTGATGGGATGGTCCCTTTCTTGCTTCCGGAGAGTAAATTAGTTAATTGTCCTCCACGTGGTCATACGCAGTTAGTAACTGTTTTTTGTCAATGAAGTTTATATTTTATTTATTTAAATCAGTGGTTCTAAATTATTTAATTGTGTAATTCTTTAAATTTTGACTATGAATTAACTAAAAATTAATTGTTACGAGCAGATGACAATCTAGTGCTAATGGCGCCGCTGCTCGTTGTGTGACAGCGCTGCGCAGTGTCGCATCCGCGTATGAGAGAGAGAGCGCGAGCTTTTCTCCATTATTGTGCTTTCTCTCGAGAGGAGAAAAGACCACCAACGATGTGTTTGCGGGATGTTAGAATGACGTTTATGGACCCAGCATTCCACTTTGCCGCTCACGAAAATAGTGGCAGATTTTGTCACCTGTTTTTCGTTGCCATTCCGCGCTTCGGTGATTTTTCCTCTAGTAGGTTGTGACGAACGAAAAAATAATAAGGGGACTCCTTTGTATTCACGTTCCACACGCCATGGAGACCTAGTTTTGACGTTTTAAAAATTTTTTCTTGTATAAACAGAAAAGTGTACGTGAAAGTTTGGAAGTGTATACATTTCCGGAGACATTACTAACTAATTTAGTTTCTTTACTTTATGGGACTTGACAGGAATAAGATAGGGCTTTATTTGGAATACTTGTGAGTGATCATTTACTGTTCGTGCTAGTACTACCAATATTGGTGAAGAATTTTTAAATATTGACTTTGATGTTAAATTCATTCTTCTCCCTCTCGACCGAAAAGAAAAATCCACCTCTGTTTTCTTTACACCTGAATAGTTTCTCTTCAGTATTTACAACCTGAATGAATCCGACGCTGCGAGGAAAAATTGGTTATACATTAAAAGACATATCATCGATTAGAGTAACAAACCTATGGTGTCTTGACATGGGAGTAGGACAACATCAAGAGCCTCAGTATTTTATCTCCTAATTTAGCGAGAATACAGGATTTACAAATTGCCATATTACTGCGGTGGATCCCGGACCAGCCTCGGACCAACGGACCTATGCGTGGATCTGTTTTTTTTTCTCTCTTTCAGTGTGTTATCGGTTTTTCAATAATTGTTTGAGGGACATTTCTTGGAAAGTTCCTGAATAGTAATGTGACGTGACGTGACGTGACGTGACGTTCGGTGCGCAATATGTTGTGTGCTGTGGCGGGAAGAACGGTAGAGGGGGAAAGAGTTCGCCAGTTTGTTTCCCTTCTTGTTCCGAGTCTATTGTCTACGAATCAATATGTACATATGTCATGTTTTTCTATGAATTTGTAATTTCTATTTTTTTCGTATCCGTTTGTGTATTTTATACTGCACATAGTACAATAAAATGAGCTACATTGACGTCCCATTTCCTTGTTTGTTCGTGATTGGCTGTTGAAATTGTGGGCTCTTTTTCAAGGAGAATAGATTTTTCACGAGACTCCTCGGATTAACCGGCCAAACGGGTAACCAGGCGGTGTCTCGGTCCCGACCAGACCGGTTACGATCCGCATTACTTCAATGAAAGTAATTCGCCGTAGGTGACTGTTGCGAACACATTTTTGCGAGGAGGGAGATCTTCAACTTCTGCGATACATTTATTATTCTACTCTTTTAAGAGTTATAATGAACGATGAAAACCATACGCCTGTTAATTGTAGAAATTTACTAATTTGTCTCCTTCACTATTAGGTTGCTTTTTTTTTTTTGCTTTGAGTATCATGGGATTTCGTGTTGAAGTGCTCCCCGCACCCCCACCCCACCGTTCTGCTCACGCTTCTGACGATGCCCCTAGCAACGGCTGTGGTTCCCCATGCATAAGTGGTCACGGGTTCGATCTCCATGAGAGCTCGAAGTTTGCTCCTTTCACACAGTATCATGAAAACAAAAGGAAAGCTCGAATAAAAATGTAGCAACGCCGGTTTCATAAACCAGTTTAAAGTTCTCTCTGGATAGAGATGCCGACCACATCTTTCCGGCGTGGGTTATATCTTTTCGGTATGCCTTACGATGTTTGATGTATTTGTTTGTTTAAAGCCTCAATTTTATGCGGACATTTCGTGTATTTATTATTTATTTATTACATATCGGTGGGCGAGGTTCGTGCCGTGAGACCTGCTTTTTCACTTATCCGTGACTTGGGCGAGGGAGTTGGGAAGGAGAGATTTTGGGTCGCCGTGGAAACTTTTGTTTGGAGTAGATGAGGGAAGCCCAAGCTGAAAACTCGCGTAGTTTGGCAGCGCAGGGGGAATAAAGGGAGCGAAAACGCTACCTCTAGACCGTCGCTGTTCGTTCTTATTGTTAAAGTTTATCTTTGTCAGTAATGTATCGTGACTCCATTTTTGTGGAACGTTAAACTCACACATACGGAATCAAAACCGGTAGTTCCCGCTCTGTATGTCACATTTCTTTCAGTTAATTAACATGGAAGCCAAAGCGGTGCTGTGGGTATCGAATAAACTGCGAACTTAAGATGAAATAAATGTGTGCTGTGCATCTCAGTAAAAAATCAGCATTTTGGATCTCCTCTCGCTCACAGCATTTTTAAACCTTATGTATTACGTCAGGGAAAATGTAGAAGAGCACAAAACTACAAATAGAACGGTGGAATTCTGATGAAGTAATACATAGAAATCTCTTAGATTGCGATGAACATCACCGCCAGGTAACAGATTAATTATGTTATGTTGAATGAAAATGGGAGACGGGGCGGAGATTCGCACTCGGGACCTTGAGCTTAGCGCGCTTGAGCTTACCGACTGCGCCATCCCGTTCGTCTCCCGGACCCGTCCTTCTATGTGTTTGTGAACCAGAATTGGAAAATGCTATCCAAAACAAAGTACTTCCTAAGGGAGTCCCCTCATATGAGGAGCGTAGTCTCTACGAGACCACCTCAGAGGTCTTTGGGTCTCGCAAGTTGAACGGAGATGGAAGAAGGGCCCGGGAGGCGAACGGGATGGCGCAGTCGGTAGGCGCATGAGACTGCTAAGCTCAAGGTCCCGAGTTCGAATCTCGGTCCTGTCTCCCATTTTCATTCAACATAACAGAAGTAACACACTTATCAACGTCAACTTCAACATCCTGAATCACTCCGAGGTCGCTTCAGCCCGCTCTAAAACGAGTACTGGGGGTCTATCCCGCGGATCTGATCATTATGCGGGCTTTACCTCTTGTGTCGAGGCATTGACATAGCAAAACTCCATTAACTGCTATACCCAAGAAAGGGACGTATAATGCAAATGTTAACTATGACAATTATCTTGTGTTTAGTCCATAAAATGTTACAGTATATTTTGTGAATGCAATAAGGCATCTTCGGTTTCAGACGACTCCGAGTACTTGCACGTATTGTCTCACAAGACCTGGGGTATGTGTGAAGATAAAATCGTTTGCCTGACAGGTCGTTGGGATCGCCATTCCCGTGTTCTTCCCTATGCAAATTTTTATAGGATACTTTCGTTTTTGAAATACTCGGAGTACAGGAAAGTAAAATCCGACTGCTGACGGCGACGTTCAGAGAAAGTCGTGGAAACAGGTATCCTCATACGCACGGGACTTGTTTGTTTTTCGCGGATCAACCCGGGGGCCTTAATAAGGATTCTCCAATAAACATGTTTTGTTTTCTGTATTTGCTTTCTCCCTGTCAAGGAGTCTCGCCTTTTACGAAGAAGCACGCCGTTGAAGTTTTAGTGGAAAATTTTTATTAGAAACACACTCGATGAACAAATGTGTGTTGTGTAACGAGGTGGTATTTCAGCTTATGAGGAACAACGGGATTTTAATAATGTGGTAAACATCTGTATTGAGCTGTATTGTTCCAGTGGAATGGTAATCAGAATATCGTATTCTAAATTGGCGATAATTTATGTCTTCAACTGATTTCCCTGAATGCGAATCGAAAGATTTTTGACTTTAATGAAAGAAGTTGAAGGAAATGCTGATTTTGACTACGTAATATGACCACTGAATTCTTTTTCCATCGAAGAACCCTGCTACCTTTTTGTGGATTTGGTCTTGGACAATTTAATTAGTACACGATCTACAAGTTATTATTTATAGTTACATATTTTATTTGTATAGTGAGTTTTGGATTGTTTGGGATTAAAATATAAAATGTGTTTCGAATTCTAATTATAAATACAGAGAGTATAATTCACACTTTCAAAGTCATCACAGAAGCTTCTGTTGAAACAACAATCACATAGCTTTCAAATACTTTCTAATTTATGTTCAATGTTTAATTTATGCATGCATTAACCTCGACTGTAAGAGAGAAACTATTTCTCAACTAAATAGGTTAAATGTGTATGATTCATTCAAAACAATTTTTAAATTACTGAAACATGAAATCATTTTGTAGTTCTTTTGTTAAGAATTCATGAAAATGTTTTTTCAACATCGCGAAATTGTTGTTGATTACATAATAATTAAAATTGTATTGGGTCTCATTTATGTTAATCATAAGTCGCACTTCAAGAATTGTAAATAACACTTTGTCTGCAATTGCTTTCAATGCTTGTAAATATCGCAAATCGAGATGTATTTATTATTTTATCCATTTATTCTTCCAAAGTTAATTGTAGATATTATTCCCATGGAAAATCCGCCATTACTCGGAGGAAAACCGGAGAAAAACCCGGGTCGGGATGGGGCTACAGAAATAATGTACATAAACGTGCATGGTTGCGTACAGTTGGAAATAAACTATTACAAATAAAAAGGATCAAAACTACATGCATGAAAAAAAAAGAAAGAAAAAGGAATTGAATCATTATCTAGAATACTATACGGATATATGATATACTAGCTGATTCCCCGACGTTACCCTGGAGTTTTGGTGACACTGCTGCACCATTTCTGTAAAATTCTCGTAAAATGTAAACTATTTGTCACAATTTTACGATTTAAAGACATTTTTATATTTGTTAAATGCTCCAAACAAATAATCTATTAAGTTTGATTTTGATTAATTTTTTCTTAAATTACTCTCTTACGAGTATATTGAAGTATTTGAAGATTTCTGTTTTTAATAACATTTTATCGATAATTAAGGTTAATTTTTGTAGATAGACTTATGCCGTTACGGGCTTTTTTTTTTTTTTTTTTTAAGTCATTGAGGCAAACAATATCGCCATTCATGTTTGTCAGCTATCTCTAACCGTTTAGGCAGCGTAAGCAAATATAACTCATTTTCCCCCGATTTCGTCGACATGTATTGTCATAAACCATTTCTATCTATCTTACCACACATTTGTAAAATAAGAGTTAACCTATGTTCATCCTGGACATCTATCTCCGAGTCAAATTTCATCACGATCGGTTGAGGTGTGTAGTCGTGATCAGGTAATGAACAAACGGACACACATTCACGTTACGCATTCATATATTACTATGGATATAATGAAATTGAAAATAAATACTTTTCTTGGGACTGGATGGAAATGGTGTAGTGGTTAACACCCCAGCGATCAAAGGAGAGGTCCTGGGTTCGATACCCGACTCGTCGCCATTTTCACCTGACCGAAAGTTATCACCTATCTTCTCCGCGTG
>NNCF01127049.1:402187-483839 GCA_002313205.1 Laupala kohalensis
ATATATAATGTGTAAGAGAAAAATACAAATGTTTCTACGGACGAAAGGGATTATGGGATGATTAGTCACCTCTCCGCGGTCCCTGGCGATGCTCTTCTGTCGCTGAGCGAAGAACTGCGCGGCCGACGGCAGTCTTCTGCGCGACTGGGTGTTGTTCTTGTCCTTCTCGAGAGATGGCACCACTGCTTGTTGCGCCGGGTCTTCGTCTTTGAGGACGTCGTCCAACGTGATGTTCTTGAGACGAAGCAGCTCACCGAGGCTCACGACCACGGGTCGGATGTCCAGTTGCAGGGGACCCTCTGGCACGGCGAGGGGACCCGCTGCGGGCGGCGGTACTGATGATGGCTGGTGGATAGGAAAAGCCGGCGGTAGGATTCTCAGAATGGCTGTTGTGGATTTTTTTTTGGGGGGCGGGGGGTTGAATTTCGAACTCAATCCCTCCTCTAAAAGAAGTGAAAATTAAAATATATTTGTAAACAAATGTATTCATTTTTTACTTACGTAGGTACGCACTGATTTGTTGAAATATAATCTTACAGAATCGTAAATTGCCTCAAGCATCATTTTGCCACTAGTCTTCATAATGAATGAAATTCTACTACGGAATTATATCGATGTAACAGTTTGGGATATTCGATATAAAGATTACAAATATGTTTTTATTACACGTTAAATGGCCCTATAAAATAAAGCGAGGAAGGTAGTTTAACTGACGTCAGTTGATAAATATGGCGAATTCACCAAATACTTCCAGTTTATTTTTCGAATTTTATTAATTTTTTAAAGTCCCTTACGTGTTTGCCATTTTCAGTTGCTACTAATCATATATTAAGTTTTCAGTGGTACTCGAATTGATCCACAGAATTTCCATTAACTAGAAATAAAGACGGTGCCCTGTGAGTTTACAGCCAGCAGATAAATAAAAATGTATTTCATCGATTTAAAATTAAATAAGTCGCAAGATGTATTTCTTATTTTTACTTTTCGACGTTGAATAGAGTATTCAAAATATCTTCCGTTAGTTGACTACGACGTAAATTATAGAGTGAACTAATTATGATTTTATTAGTTTTCAGTTATGTTTAAATTTTACTGCGGAAGATAAATACATTCTTTGGTAACCTGATGAATCTAAAATTGTTCAAATGAATAGTCTTTTTGCCAAAGAAATGCCACTCGGGTAGTCTTCTCATCCTAATCTGCTCTTGAGAATATTTTCGTTGTGAGCTGAACAAGATGCCAGCTGTAACTAATCTCTTCCGACTTTAATCTTGAGAAGTCCTTTTTCTTATTTCGCATTGTCCTCTTCCCTTATTCGTTCCTCGTTAAAATTAAGATTTGAATTATATACTGCGATGAGCTTCTGCCTTAGGGCCCTTGATCGGAATTGATGGGATGGTCCCTTGCTTGCTTCCGGAGAGTAAATTAGTTTTTTTTCCCCTCCACGTGGTCATACGCAGTTTGTACTGTTTTTTGACAATAAATTTATTTATATCAATACTGCGATGTCGTAGAGGTATGCTTGAAATTTGGTTTTATTCCTGTGTCTTTTGGGCGAGAAAAGTGAGTCGATTCTTATTAATGTAAGATTAATGGATACAATTATCATGTTTCATCTTGGAGCGTGGGATTTGTGAGAATTTCATTCCAGGGAGGGGGTTTCAGATGTACATCCGATTTAGTGTCGAACATCTGTCAGTAGCAAGAGATATCAACCTGAGTTGCAATTTTTTCAAATTCTGGCAAATACTATAATATAGACATGTTATGTAGTTTCGTTAATGATAGCTCTACGTTGTAAATTTTAGAACTAGTAAAATTTCGAACAGTTTAATTTGAGACTAAACAATTTTTACCGTCGTTCATAGAATCGCGGGAAGAAAAGACGAAGCGAGCATTGTCTTAGTTCATCTTACCTGTAAGGGAGAGGGCGCAGCAGCGATCAACTTGGGTGGTTGGGGTGGTGATTGTGGAGTCACCAATTTGGGCCTCAGAGATGGTAACGATGGTTGTGACGGTGACGGCGATACTGGTATCTTGAATTCAAAGCTTTTTGTTAGATGCCGTTATCAGTATAAATGTATTCTTACACCAATTGTATTGCATTATTGAAAGTACAATTTTTTGTTTCGTTTAAGAGCAAACGTTACCTTGAAATAATAACGAATCTCCATCCCAAGGGATTTGTAATCTAGGATTCTCAAGCATTATTTTTCCATTTGTGGGAAGCGGACGTTTTTTTAAAGTATATTTAGAGGTAGTTGAAGCGTCTGGGATAGACTTATGATCTCCTTAGGGTAGGATATATAGTTGACCTAGGTTAAATGGGGGCGTAAATACTGTGTTTTTGTGGAAGGAGACCAATCCCTTCCCCCTCCAAAAAGGATATAAAAATACTTTTTAGTGAAACCAAAATATACTTCAGTTCAAATTGTAGGATAAACATCGACCTAAATTCCATGGTTATAGTTTACCAGCTGCGTGAATTTGCGAATAAGATATTATTTCAGCGTTGACCGAAGTCCAGTTGCCAACTATTCACGAAACTAGGAAATATTCGCCAAAGTAGTTCTTATTAATGAATAATTAATTCTACTGATTTTGCTATTGGATGAAAACAATTTTTGTGTCATTTTAAAACTTGATAATAAATTTAGATTGTCGTTCGACTCTCTTCTTCCGACAAGGGCACATTGTCTTCAGTCACGAAATGCGGCTGCCATGTCAGTGAGAACAATATTCTCCACAGTTTTTGGTGAATTATTCTTGTAAATGCCCCGTAAGGTATGAAAATCTTAACGTCACTGCATTCCTATTTCCATTTTCTATGTTGTAGTGTTTTATTCGCTATATTAAGCCGGTACTTTTGCCAGATTAAAAAAGTTCGTGTAAGCCCATAGTAATTTCAAGTCAAATAATTCAAAATTTCTCGCCGCAAGGGTATGAAAATTTATTACCACTCGATAGATAACGGTTCAAACTAACATTTGAAACATTTGTTTGGGAAGTACTTAAGCGTAGTAGCTCTGATTGATTTAATACCCTAATCTTAACTCTGTGTTCCATCCACCCCCAACAAAATATTTTCACAACTGTTGGATAGGGCATATCTGCACCATTCGAGGCATCCTGTACCTTTGGTCTGGGTGGTTGTGGCGGTGCAGCGATTGGTAGATCTGTGCGGACTGTTCCCACCACTGGTAGCAGCGATGGCGATGGTGGGGGCGGTGGGGGCGGCGACGGAGTGGATGACGCCGCGGGGAAGTCCTCGAATGCGGGTGCCAGCGTCGGTCTCCTGTTTACAGAAAGTTTCATGTTTCTCTGTCACGAAGCATAAAGCATATATATCAGCGGATCTTCTTGATCTCGCTGTTTTTGTCTGTAGCCTTCTTGTCCCATCAATACCAGATCTTGACTCTCAATATATTAGAAACTAAAACGTGTATAAGCTTTGCCAGTTTAACATAATGTATCAAAAGCAGATGTAGCTCCCCTTCCTTCTTCCGGAGCGGCGCACATTACTATAGTCCGAGTAAAATAGGAATATGATTGCGGAGACGAAGTGATGGGACAGAGTTGTCAGTTCGCACCAGTGCTCCCTCGTTCTGTATGTGACAGTGCTGAGGGATTCTTATGACGATTCGCATATCATTCGTTCAGGCTGTGTCGAACTCCTCTGACCCGACATATACAGAATCTTATTCCTGTTCTATTCGGGCTAAAGTATCAACTAGGGTTAGTCCTCCGTCCTAATGACACATTGACTGCTATGCATAAAAATGAAGCAAATGCTTTTACTGTGCTTAGTATAATGTAGTTATGCTTAAAAAGTACAAGATGTAGCATGTACTACACCCTTTTACTTCGTAGTGAAGTATGTGAAAAAAAATACTGAGTAGAAGTGGAGTGTCTGCTGTGAATAGGAGTAACCTCTGAAAGTAATGTTTCAGAAAATCGTAAGACCCGCGCTACGATTTTTCGAACCTGCGTCTCAGAAGTTACGTTTACGCAAACGATTCAGAACAGATACTTTTACTTAGTATCTGCTTTACATACTTTACTACGAAGTAAAGGGACGTAGTACATACTTTATCTACTTTTTGTGCATATAAATCTAATGATAACTACAATGACTAACTCAAGTGAAAGCATTTCCTTCGTTTTTATGCATACCAACCATTGTTATGATCGTCAAGTAACTGGTAGTTACCTCAGGTCTCTCAGGAGCTCTATCTCTTGCCACACTTGCCTTGGAGGTTTGGTCCTGAGGGCGTACGAGGGCTGCTGGAAGCTGGTGTCCTCTTCCGGGATGAACGGCAACGGGAGTCCCTCGACGGCGATCGGCGGCGGGGGCGGCGGCTTCGGGCGGCGGCGGCGGGGCGGTGCCGGAGGCGGAGGTGGTGGTGGGGGAGGAGGTGGCGGCGGGGGCGGCGCGCCGGGTATCGCAGGACGGCGGTAGTCCCCGGAGTGAGAGCCGTACGTCTCGAGCAGCGGAGGCAGCAAGTCGTCTTCCTCCTTAGTGCATGAGGTGGACAGTCAACATATACGCATAAATTAAGGAGCAACACACCGTGCCTAGAGACCTGAATCAAGAGAGAACCGTTAGGGGCGGAAATCTAATGCAGAGTTTCTCGTATTTCCAGAAAATACTACGCTTTTTTTCTCTTACTGGTTTTAATCTGCTGTAGTTGTTCTCGTGTCGTGGCTCTCTCCCTTTTTCCCTACTCCAATAAGAGTCGAGCACAGAGAGAGATCTGGTTTCAAAGGGGCTATGAGAATTTGTGCGTATTAAATGTATCTTTCATTAGAAATTACAGTTGTCAAGGCTGACGGTGCTCTCTTGGTTAAGGTCTCTACCCATGCCAAATTAGATGCGAAATGTATTAAAACTCGCGGACCGTATAAGAGTGTCACGGGTCACATGCCGTTTGAATGATAAACTTATGTTATTAAAGAGAGTGTGAAGAATTTGTGACTAGTGAGGAGAGCAAACTCCAGTTGATCGATGAGCCATCAATATAGTTCGTGACTCCATCTCACCTGGAAGCGTGGAGGCTTGCGTCTTCTTCCGCCTCCAGGACGACGTGGGCGTGGAGGAAAGGTGTCGTCGTCTAAGCCGAAGGTCGGTGGAGGCGGCGGCGGCGGCGGCGACAACGGGGGCCGGATGTCGCGCTCTTCTTCTTCTGGGTAGGGGCGCGGTCGAGGACGCCGCACGCGGGGTCTGCGAACAACGCCACCACTCGTTTCGTTATCGAGAAGAGTTCCTCTCATTTTTATTCATTTTCAGACAATTTTTTCAGTTTAACACAATTTTAAACCCGACGTTTCGACTGCGCTCGCAGTCTTCGTCAGGTGAATAACAAGTTTATACTACAAAAAAAAAATCACTTATCGAAACAATCATTGTGCGGTTCCGGGGGAGGACATGTCATAACTGAAATTTCAATTTTGAATGATGTTAACGGATGCCAGAGCAGGGATGACAACACTTGAAATTCATTTAGAAACGTAACCGAAGATCTTATCAGTATCAGACAGTAAGTTAATACTCCTGGAGTCACATTTCTTCCGAATGATAGTGTAGTCCGTGACTCCCGAATATCATGTCTCGATGGAAATGGTGTTTCTTTTGTTCGTGGATGGCTAACGATTGATGAAGTGGATAACACACTGGGCTCTAATGACCTCGATGTTGACGAGCCCTAAAGCCCCCCCCCCCCAAAAAAAAANTGCCGAAGGTTCTGGGTTCAATTCACGGCTCGTCGCCATATTCAAGTGGTCACGGTTATTGGATAATTGTTCTCAAAGTGATCCTCTTTAATTTTCTTTTTGTATTATGTTTCTCATCCTGGCTTAGTGCCTAGCGTACTCACCTTTTACCTCTGGCGACGCTGGTTCAAACCCCGTCTGAATCCAAGTAGAATTCGCGATGGAGGACTTAGCGGGTTTTCTAGGGGTGTTTTCCGTTTCCTCTGCCTTTCATTCCACCACAACATTTGCTAATCATGTCATTCATGTATCACCCGCCTCGGCGAGGTGCGCCGGGAAGGGCATCCGACACCCTTGTAATTCCCCCGCCATATCGAAAAGAGGCGTCATATCATCCTCCATATGCGACCTTTTCAAGGCAACGGAAAACGAGTTATGGAAGGAAAAAAACGCAAAGTGGTTAGCATGCTTGCTCACCACCAAGTCACTCAAAGTTCAATTCCCGGCGGCGGACATTGTCCTCTCACTCATCGGTATCTCTTACTACTTGATGATGAACCCGTTTGTGAGGAGTGTAGCTGTTCTCTGACAGTGCGTCACCTACTAACTGATTGCAGAAGATACTCAAGTATACGGAGACAAATTGGTCTGGCTGCAGATTTACCAACCATTCTCGGAAATGAAACGGTTAATGTTAATAAACTATTGAATTTTATGAGTAGATCGGGGCTCCTCCCACAAGTTCTCGGGAGGGTTTAAAATTTGCATTCCCTTTTCATCTTTATTGTCTTCTTTGTTTTCATCGTTCGTTTCTGTAATTCAAAAATATGATATTTAGAAAATTGTTTTCCTTTTTTGCGAAATAATGTATTGGTATTCTGTTTTCTTTTCTTTTCTTTCATCTTTCTATTTAGATATTTGTTGATTTCAGGAGGGTTTTTTAGTGGGTATGGTCGAGATATTCGGCGAGTCCCACACACGGGGAAGAGTCACTACGGCTCTTCTCTATGGTGCGAAACTGCATTTTTCCCTACTTGCATGGGCTCTAATGACCTTCGATGTTGGCGAGCCCTAAAGCCCCACAAAATAATAATAATAATAATAATAATAATAATAATAATAATAATAATAATAATCCCGGCGAAGCCAGAAATAGAATTTGTGGCTTTTCAAAATATGTTCCAGTTCATATAGCAGTGACAGTTGAAAATCTAACCCCCCTCCTATCCTCCTACTACTACCACTACTCCTAGTATCATTAACTATTCGTACTAACACCTCTGTGGGTCGAGTTGTTGGTAAACCCAGCTATCCTGCCCACCTACTAGCGATAGCCTACCTCCTATCGCCCCAATACTTTAGCGTCAATAGCACGCTACATTTCACATTTACTAATACTACAATTAAAATAAAAAAAGGCTCCGCCCCTCTGATATTGAAAATCTTTAATATAATATCAAACCCCGCTCTAGACTTTTATTATAACATCAAACAGAAGTTATCTATTTACCTGACGAGTGGAGGATCGTCATAGTCGTCGTGAAGAGGCGGTGGGGGTGGAGGCGCCGTGGGACGCTTGCGTCGGCGTCGGCGCCTTCGTCTGCGCATCGGGGGCCGTTGCCCGTCGCGATAGTTCGAGCCTCGACCGCCCGGAGGCTCCAGCAGCACCTCGCCGTCCGCTGGCAGCCCTCGGAGTTCTGAGGCCGCGGGCGCGGCGTCGCCCTCTGCCATCTCTTCCCACTCGTCCCATTCCTGTGAACACGAACGAAAGGAGAACGGGGTTTTAGTAATCAATATCATTTGTGTGATTGAGTGTTTGTACATATCGCTTTATCAGCAACTAGCTTAATCTCGCCGGTATTTTTGCGGGGAGAAAAAAATGAATCGGACTGTGTCTCATCAAGGTGGACGGGTGAATTAATTTTTTTCTTCGTGTTTTGTTCCTTGAATTAACAATGTCATCACAATATGAACTATATATCATCACTGTAACGGCAATCAATTTGTGGTACCATTTTAAATGTTTAGTTCTTTAATCTAAAAAATTTGTGTCTGACCATGTTCTCAAACCTACTTCATTATGAGGCAGGTTTGGCAAATCCTTTTATTGATACCGATTTTTGGAATAAAAGGATTCACACGTGTTTTTGAAGGGGAAGGTAGAAGGGAATTTATTCAATTTTTTTAGAGTAAATGGTTTTAATAGTCAAACTATCCCTGAATAGGCCCCGAAGGTGCCCAAGGGGTTCGCGGAGGGTAGAGCTCCGCAATTACTTGACCTCGGCACTAGAAGGAGATGTGGTCAGCATCTCGCCGCGACCTGTTTGACCCCAGTTTAGATCCTGGTACTCATTTTATAACGCTGAGTTGGCCTGTGAGTCAGTGTGGATGTTGAGATGTGTTGAAAAATCCTCATCGGGGATCGAACCTCGGCCATCCAGCCAGCAACTCGGCGATCTACCCCTTGAGACACGCTGACTCCCAAATGATTTTAATGAGAACATGTAATCGATGGAACATTTCAGTAAATAACACACAATTAGTCTGGATATAACCAGATTCTTTCTTGGGCGTTGCTTTAGATTGATGGTATGAACGTTATCTCTGATGTTCTGATGTGAGTCAGATCTGAAAAAGATTTGCATCAAGTTGTATGTAGAATACTTCCTTTTTCACCTATGTTTCGAAAGACTAATAAGCCTTTGAAAAAACATTTGGATTGCGATATTTATTGTTCAGGTAGATCTCATTTTGGTTTTCTCGTATATGTAGTATATAGAAAGTTTTGTAATTGTGAAAAAATTCGAAAGCGAGATTTCGAACGAAATATCCGTTTTGATGATCCTTGATTCTGAAAAAGTGGTTTTTGACAAAACGTCCGACCGTCTGTCCGTCTGTGCACAGCGCTTCTGAGTAAATGGATGAATATATTTAATTCGCATTTCGTATTTACGGTTGAATTTACTTGTCGATTCACGTACTCTTATATTCTTTTTAATCTAAAACAAAGGGTACTTCACATGAAGGGCAAAGTACTCTTTTGAATGTTTCTCAAAAACGGGTCCAACGATTTTGCTTAAATCTTCTGCGCGCAAGGTACAATTAGTATGCATTACCTCCGCATTTGCAGTATTTCGCTTGAAAGTTTGGTATAAACACAGTAAAATAATTTCTGTCTGCTGCACTTGCACTTTAGCTTGAATAATATTTAGCAGCGTAAATAAAACTAGCAGAAGTAGAATACACTTTTCGTAAACTGAAATGAAAGATATGATAATGATAAAATACATAGGAGGACAGCAAACGCACAGTAGATACGAAAATACATCAATTTCTGTCTACAACAAAATTCCATTTACATAACACTTTTTTGTCACTACGCTGCAGACGGAGAGAAGTATGTGAGAAAGTGTGCGCAATGGTTTTGCACCAGTAGTTGTATTGTCAGTTGTTGACGTTTCGTCGGTATTGATTTTAACGCCGAAGTAGATTCTTCCTTTCCCCTGAGTTTCTTCAAACATCTCTCCGAGGAGCACTTCGTTCACCCAAAAGCGTCTCCAGACATTCGTCATTCGGGAATCTTAAATCAATAAAGTAAACTACTTGACTCATTTATTTGATAAAGACGTGCTTACCCGAGTCCTAACAACGACAGCTCCGACACGACTCGGTAATAAGCTGTATTCGTAGACAAATGTATGTGTTAATGCTAAGCATGAAACAATGTGAAACGTGCCTAGAACTAGCAGATGGGAGAAGGTAATGTCTTCCGTATACTCCAGGTTAATAAAATGGTCTTGCGAAACAAAAGTACTCCCCAGGGGACTTACATCTTGTAAGTACGTGTTTGGCGAACACGGGGCCCCGAGCTGAGTCTGGCATTACTTCCACTTACTTGTGAAAGGCTCCTTCCTTTCTCTTTTCTGACCTTCCTTTGTCACTTCTTTGTTCTTTTCGATCCCGACGCTATTAGGGCTACGGTATCTTTCATTTTCCTCCTCCTTCTTTTTTTAAAATGAGATATGTTGATATTTGAGATATGTTATTTGAGTTTTGAGTAGTAATTCAGGAGGGATTTTTAGTGGGTATGGTCGAGACATTCGGCGTTACCCACACGCGGGGAGACTCATGTTGGCTCTCCCTAGTGCGTAACTGCATTTTCCCTACCTGTACAAGTTTTTAGGGCTCTAATGACCTTGATGTCGAGCCCTAAAACCCCAAAAAAAAAAAAAAAAAAAAAGTATACGTGCAATTTGGTCGTACGGGTTGACCTAGTCTTAATTACTTCAAGTATGAGACATTCCTAAGTGTGTCCAAATATGCCTTACCTATGAATTCATTAATTTGATTGGGCAGTAAATATACACATTCGTTTTGGAAAATATACCGTAGTAATAATAATTTCACCTGGTCATAGTACTCTAGACATCACACACGTAACCATAATAATTTCGTATACACAAAAAAAAAGTTTCGCTAAAACGATTTCGTGTTTCAAAACGAGTACATTTTTTGTGCAATGTTTTGCGAGCATTGTCCTTAACGCTAGACTTACATAAACTGTCAAGGGAAAAAGTTTCGAAAATGTCTACGCGACGAGTAGAAAGTGCATCTGAACTGCAACTTGCAGACTACTACTGCGGTGCGACGAACAAGTGACTAACCGCCATCGCTCACTTGTTAGACAATAGAGCGCTTCACGTTGCGTCATACTTCCTTCCACTCACTTGAACTATCGACGAAGCGAATGGCAATTACCTCGAGTAGTACAAAAAAAGGAGAGATTGGATATTAAGGGTATGGTTTGGATTCAAGAATGAGAAAAATTCGTAGTTTTTCATCTCTGGGGTATCTTCCATTATTTATTCTGGTTTATCACTGGGTTCCTCAAACGTTTTTCAAATAGAATCCACTTTTATTTCAACACACCACAAGATCATTACAATTAAATAACCGAACTACTTTTATTCTTATCGTAGGAGTGTGCCGAAATTTTTAAGTCGTTCTCTGCCTTTGGACCCATGATTTGAATTAATGATATGGTTCCGGAGAGTAGATTAGTTTATTGTCCTCCACGTGGACATACGCAGTTTGTAACTTTTTATGACAATAAATTTGTTATATTTCCAGAGGATCTCCCTCCTCTTTTTTGGAGTGAGTTAGAGCACCTCTCTGATTTTCAATACCAGTTGCCGCTGTTCTGAATACAATATATTTTGTATAATGGAGTGAGACCATATACAGTTGAACTTCTTTAATGTGGCTCACTCGGGACCTGGGGCTTTCCGGATTAGGGATTTTTCAGAATTATTGTGGTCCATTTCTGCAAATGGAGATTAACAGTGAATGAATGCGAGGTATATAAATAGTGATTATTTCCTTTATTATGTATAGCTGAAATTACGATAACAGATACTAGATAGATATTAGTTACGATTTATTGCAGGTTTATTTAATTTGAATTACGTATAAAAACGGAGATAAACATGTATGGAAAAGTCACTTGGAAATTAAGAAAAAACAGTTATCCTTTTATTTAATGGTCATATATTGAGATGCTTGATTATAGAACATTTGAAGAATTCCGAACTAAAGAGGTTTTACCGTACATAGTTTACTATTCTCTTGAAATAGTTTCTAAAAAATTATTTTACTAATTGTTATTTTATCATATTTTATTTAGTAATGTGGTTCTATCAGATCATCTCGTCCGCCTAGCCACATGTGCGAAAGTATCGAGAAGAAGTGATGTTGGGTTGCTACGGAAGGTAAGGCAGTTCAGAACGGGAAAACGTGAGGGAAACCCTAGCTGAAAACATCTTCCCCCACCAATTTGCCAGAGTCGGTGATCGAACCAGCTCCCTTTCCCTCAGCAACGCGCAGGAAGCGATGACACTAACATTACACCTCGGCTGTGGGTTTCACTTTTCGACTCAGTACGCTATTGAGAGGTCTAATCGTTCGCTATTGAGAGTGTAAATGAAGCGAAAATATCGCCTGTTAATACGAAGGGATAAAAGACAGGAAGAGAAATTGTCGGAAACGCTAGATTACGCATGAATACCAAGCGAAGACACACGCCTCGGGGGACGATGCACAATAGCTGGGAAACGCACCAATGGCGAAATGCTGAGCTGCGCGTAATTGTTCTCTTTTGTTCAGATGGGGGTGGGGGGGGGAGGATGCGCGGGAAATGGCGAAAGACGAGCCATTGTTTTTCTGGATGACGCAACAAAACACTTTGAGAGAAATTGTTTTAGAGTATGTTAATCACTTGTTAATCTCGCTCGCGGATGACTTGAGTGTTGCGATACAGCGGAGAGAAGGTTTCGGAGCAGTTTCGTGGCAGTGGGAAGTGTTATATGGGACACCTTTCGCTTCGAAGGAGGTTTTGCGACGCGGATCGCTATCTGCGTGGAAACGAGACGGGATTTTGTGGAGATTCTACTTTTCATTGGAAGACTTCCGCAGTGTACGATATTGAACTGTTTTATTGAGTCTGCGTGGCTCAGTCCCACTCAGTAGGTACAATGGATACAGCTCCCGGCGAGGTCAGAAAAAGTTTGTAGCTTATCACATTAATGTACCCGATACCTATACTTGTGACTTCTAAAAAGCGAACCCTCCTTCTATCTACGTACTATTCCTAGTATCACCAACTAGTTCTCCCCCGAGGGGACTTACATCTAGTATGTACGTGTTTGGCAAACACGGGACCCCGAGCTGAGTCTGGCATTACTTCCACTTACTTGTGCCAGGCTTATTCCTTTATTTTTCCTGACCTTACTTGGTCACCTCTTGTTCTTTTCGATCCCGAAGCTATTAGGGCTAGGGTATCTTTCATTTTCCTCATTTTTTGTAATGTTATTAGATGCTTTGATATATTGTATTTGTACAATTTTTAGGGCCTTAATGACCTCGTATGTCGACGAACCGTAAAGCCTCCCCCCCCCAAAAAAAAAAAAAAATTTCTTTTACTAAATATTCCTACTAACCCTTCCCCGTGGGCCAAGTAGTTGGTTAACCCGGCTAACCAACCCACCTACTAACAATAGCCCCTGTAGATAAGCTTCAATAGCACGTTACATTTCCCATTTACAAATACTACAATGAAAAAAGGTAGAGCGGTGGGATGTGAGATATTTCATCCTACCTGATTTCCAGGTCTACTCAGTCTGCTCGAAATGAGTACCGGGTCTATCCCGGGGTCAAAACAGCTGAAGCCAGATGGTGGCCACATCTCCTCCTTGTTCCGAGTCCTAGCAAATGCGAAGCTCGACCCTTTTGGCATACCGTAGAGCCCGTTTTGGGACAGTTTGACAAACGACTTTATAAAAACACTTGCTTAGCTTTCCCAGCGTAGCTTGGGAGTTCGCCGTTTCACTCAATTTCACGTAGTTTGGTAAATAAATATCTCCGCAGGTACAGCCCTCGTACTTTCCTACCCTCGTCCCTGGAGGACACCCACGTTTAATGAACCATTATTACTCGCTTAGGACTTTAACGATAAGAAATAACACGTTTTTTCCTTTTCCGAGGGACGGTTAAAAAATTGAAATATAGCACGGTATCATTTGGAGAGGTTCACACCATTTCACAAAGTTCGATAATTGTACACCAAACGATATAGATTTGTATACCTAACATCCAATCTTAGAACCATCATTTTGGTATGTTAGATAATTTACTTGAATGTAAGAGAAGGACATGGAAACAACTCGTCACAATCGTCGTGGAAGGAAGGAACCATGTTTCGTATGACCACTTTATGTACCACTGTGGTGTTAACTACAGGGAAAGTGATATTACAATGTCAGTGCTTTATTTTCTCGTTTCGTACGCTACTATTGCGACAAAACTGATGCGCTACTATAGTTATTTAAATATATAGTTTTAATTTGATTTTTTTTTTGTAATTTTTCAGTGTCTTCAGAATTCGTAAAATTATGCAATACAATTTCGAAAATATTGAAAACTGAGTCCATTTTTATAATGGATTTAAGAACTGAAAGTTTTCGTAAATAATACCTATCGCTAAACGCACCTGGTCGCAAAGAACGTTGTAGATGCATTATAACCCAGTTTCTTTAATTTGGTTAAACTATTTTGATGACAAGGATGGCCATTTAAATTAAAACCAACTTTGTTGTTTCACAAATTGGTGAGAAACCGAATTATAATTTGTAAAAAGAAGAAAATTCTTTGGAGTAACACATATTTGATCCATGGCTAACAAAAAGTGTATTTCAAGAGTTGTTAAAAGTTATCACATAATTAACGGGAAGAAGAGAGGAGATATTTTTTAAGTGAATTTACCTCTATTCTACCCTGTTTCAAACAGAGCCAATGCAGCTTTTTGTATAAATCCCTAAATAAATTTATTGTCAAAAAACAGTACAAACTGCGTATGACCACGTGGAGGGAAAAAAACTAATTTACTCTCCTTACGTTATTTATTTTATTCGTAAACACAGGACTGTGATGAATATGTATGAGAAAGTCTGAGTAATAAATAGTTAAGCTCCCTGTAGAAGCATCGTGCACCGGTTGTTCGCCGAGCGCGACGAGGCGTTTCCTACTCGAAGGACGTGCGGGACAGTCTTCGTTACGATCGTCAGCTGCGTGCGCTCTCGCGTCGACCGCCTCCACCTTCTCCAACCATCTTCTGCTCCTCCGCCACCATCGCCACCGCAATCTGTCATTTGTGACGCGACCTTGTTCTCCCACGAAACACAGTGGGGTTCATACAATACCCCGTCGCTATATAGTATGTCTCGCAACTCCACGTTAAAAAAATAGAGGGATGTGTACATTATTAGGAACAAAAAAAAATTACTTGGTAATTGTGGAGCTTTAGCAACATTATCAAAGCATGATAAATTGAAAGGCGTTTCTATGTTGCTCATTGTTTTATTGGTATAAAGCTTTTTCGGCTGCATAGCAGCCATCGTCAGTAACATACACTGAAAAATATAAATGTACATAAAATGACAATAATANCTGCTATGCAGCCGAAAAAGCTTTATACCAATAAAACAATGAGCAACATAGAAACGCCTTTCAAAAAAAAATAGTTCTAGTGCTTTAATGACCTCGATTTCGGCGAGCCGTAAAACCCCACCCAAAACAATTAAGGTACTCAAGTTCGGAAATGTCTCCTGGAGGAAGTAAATTGAAACCAAGACGTAGAAAGTACACTAGACAAAGGTGCGTGTAAATAGTTTTATTAGGGTAATTCAGAAAGAGAGGTAGGTGTTCCAAGTTTGACAACAGATTACAACAGACGTTCAAATTTTGACCCATTAGCAGCGATTCAGGCCTCGCATCGAGGCCACGAGACTCTAGGTAGAACATATTCGCAGACATACGCGTCGGCGATGCATCGCTACTAATGGATCGAAATTTGACACCTGTTGTATCGTCAACGACGAGATGAAAATTGCGACGAATCGGAACTGGAACACTGGACCTCCTGCTATGGCCGCGGGTGTGCTGTCCACGACACCATTCTGTTGTCACTTCTTGAGCTTTGTTGTCACTTTTTCAATTCCCCTAATAAAGCGATTTACACACCTTTGTCTCGTGTTCTTCCTCTCTCCCCCCCCCCCCCCCNCTCCCCCCAGGGGACTTACATCTAGTAAGTACGAGTTTGGCAAAATGGGGCCTCGAGTTGAGTCTGGCATTATATCCACTTGTGCTAGGCTCCTTCCTTTCTCTTTCCCGACCTTCATTGGTCACCTCGTGTTCTTTTCGATCCCGACGCTAGTAGGGCTACGGTATCTTTCATTTTCCTCATGTCGACGAGCCGTAAAGCCCCACAAAAAATGTTCGTACTCTGACTTGGCGTCGTTATATCTCCTTCGGGACCCATTTCCGGACTTGAGTACCGTAATGATTTATTGTTCTTATTAATGTGCTCTATCATCCCTCCAATTTTTTGCATGGAGTTCTGGGACATTGTTTATTATTTATAAAGGTAACTAATTTGTGAAGATTTTTTTTCACTAGACATCCATAAATTAGAGGTATTATTACAAATACCTTTTTTTGGGATTGAATCGCAATGTATTATTTGTTTTAAAATTTGTTAATCGTGATCGGAGATATCAATGAATGGGTAAGCGACGAACCCCCACTAAGTCCCTAGTAAATCGTGTAATTTCTCTCTCGAGCGCCACAGTGACTCAGGCGATCAAAATTTATTGTTCAACGATGCCTTCACATGTTCGAAATTCAGGGGATAAGGCATGTTTTATTGAAGAAAGTGACGTAGAATTCCGAATGAACAACTATTTCGAGAGAGAATTGGAAGCGGACTAGTCGTTTGTGAACGTTGCCGAGGTGTAGGTCCTTGAGAACTGTTGTCGGAGATGAGAAATTTGTCACCAAAGAAAAAGTAAATCTGCTTTGCCGTATGCCATAAACGGTGGCGACGACAATAGTTTTCTGAACACCCGTCTTCTCAATGGTGTGACCATGATGAGAAAATATCCTGTCTTCGTCATTATATAATGATACTGCAAACTGTTCACTTGATGGTACCAATTTAGAGTTCTTAATTATTTACTAAAACATCTCAACACATCTCCTTTCCCAAGTCATGGTTAGGTGGAAGAGCAGGCCTCATGGCTTGAACCTCGCCATAATACATGAAATAAATTAACTGCATTAATAATTGTTCACTACATAACCGTAGACTCGTATGTGTGCATATTCATAATTTATTTTATACTTGGTAAACTGTTATACGAAAAAAAATGTTATCTGGAGTTTCCCCGTGAGAACGCATTGGTTTGCGAATGGCGACATTTCGTTATTGATGTCTTGGAGATACCCAAGTTTGGAGACTGGTTTGGAGAAAGGCCCAAGGCAGGAGGTAAAAACACAATGAAGTGAGTCGATTAATGAACAGCAAACAATAAAATATGTAAGAGTAATAAAAATAAGGTTTTATTGCAATTTTTCAACTGTAGTAAATACTTTACCGATTAACATTTTTACTGATTTCTAAAACATAAGTTCATTGAAGAAGATTTGTAGATTTAAAAGAAAAAGTAAAAAAATAAAAAAGTTTATTCTGCGTTCGAGGAAGAAACTCGAAAATGAATCGTCTCATTCAATGAAATAATACTTGTAAAACACTCTGGGTTTGGCTCACGGACTCTCGTTTGTTACCAACCTAATAATAATAAATTTTAATAATAATAATAAATTTTATTGTCAAAAAAGCACTACAAACTGCGTATGACCATGTGGAGGACAATAAACTAATTTACTTTAAACATAACTAAAGTTAATAAATAAACATTATTATACATAATATATTTTTATTGAAGTTATTTTTTAACTTCCTTGAACACAGGGCCTATCCCTATTTGGAACTTTGAACGATCACTCAACTCAATATTCTTGCTTAAATTTTGCTAACCTGATGCAGTGATGTTTATTGTCCGCGCATACTTTATTTGAGACCACTGTGAGTCGCGGTCTGTGGTCTGCGGTGAGCGCGCGTTTGTCCACGCGTGGAAAGAAAGCACTTCGCACTTTCTAGAAGCTCACTCGTGGATTCACGCTCGCGGCGCGTGCGAGCGAATCTCAAGCGTATGCGCCTACGCACTGGGTTAGAGAGAAAGAGGATGCCTCGCAACAATGGGAGAATCGGGAAAAGAGAAGACAGATAAGCTCATGTGTGCTGTTAGTACTCAAGGAATGATGTGCTTATTGGTCTTGATTTCTTAGTCTTGAGTCTTGGTCTTGTAGATAATTCCGGACCAAGAACGAATTGTGTAGAGATGTAGACTGTAAGATTACGTTTGTGAAAACAAGATGTCTGCAAGATTTCGATAAAAAATAAAACTCCTGTAGAAATCATTTTTATAATGAGGTTCCCTGAAGATAGAGAGCACAAATACTCGTAGAATACGTAAGTTTTATTTTAAAATATGTTTTTTCTAGATGGCGATGAAAATTTATTATGGTGTTATGGTAGAACACATTTTAAAAAGGACATTAACAGTCTTTTTTAGGAATTGGTCTAATGTAGACAGATTGTTTATTATAAGCAATAAAAGATTTTGCCATTTGTCATTATTTATTGACGCAAAAGACCTTTTCGGCCGCATGGCGGCCATGTTCAGTGCTGAGTCCTTTCAGCCACCGTTTGCCAAAGGACCCAGCACTGAAGATGCCTTTTGCGTCAATAAATAATGACAAAGACAAAATTTTTTATTGCTTGTAAGTTCTTTAAAAAATGATTCAATCATAATTCGCATCTCATATACTAGCTCGTGAAAATGCAAAAATACCTCCATTGGTATCGTTTTAGATAAAAAAACAAGGTTATGACCCAATCACATCATCGGTACGAGGACTAAGACTCAACAACAGAAACCAAAATTTACGAAGAACAATACGTAAGACTAGAATAGTTTTTCTTTTTCTATGCACTTAACAATGTGTACTGAAGGGACATTTTTTTCTCGTTTGGGCCACGAAGATGGGAGAATATTGGCAAATTATCACGGCAACATGTTTTTGCTGTCGACAAAATGCTGCTGTTCATTGATGATTAGCCATAATTGGATGAGTAAAGTCGTCGGTGATACATTTTCTTTTCGGAAAAATGTGAGACAAGATAAACCAAACAGATAAAGAAAGAGAAATCAGAAGCGAACAGAAATATGTGTGAGGAAGAAGAGGAATTTAATACTTGTATTCCCTTTCGTAAGAATTTATTATTGGTACTTTTTTGTCAACATTTGCCCGTAGCTTGCGTATGTTTTCCTTTTAACAATTTCGTCGTTATGCCCCAACTTTACCCGGATTTCTTGGTCTATGATTCACCGTAGCGACGCGAGGTGAACTCCGTTACGCTCATCAGTCGTGATGTCTTCCTCTCCAACCAGATTCCCACCGAGATCATTTCCCTTGCCCTGTTCAGAAGCCGCTTCCCTTCGCTATAACCTGGGAGCTTTTGTGACATCGCGGAGCGCTGCTGTAGAACAAGACGAAGAAGTGCTTCACGCTTCACTCTCCGATGTCTTCAGTCCGCTCTGCCTTCTTTTCCGCGTTGTCTCAGGAGTTGGTTCCGTTTCCGCCTCACGCCCGGATTCGCGGCTGGTGGAATCGTGTGTTCTGATTTTGATGCAGATAGTGTCTCGCTGTGATTTAACAACATTCCTTAGCGGATCGTGAGTACTAGGGGAAATGATACTGAAAGGATTTGCGCTGCGTGTATTCGTAATTTATCGCCGTGTTTCACTTCGGTTTCTGTTGTATCACTTTCCGATTACGTGAAATATGTGGGGAAGTAATATGGTGGCAGCGGCGTCATTTCAAATTTCCGTTAACGGTGGGGGGATAAGCACGACGCACAATGCTGTGTCTTACGTTTTGAAGTATTTCGACACCGCCATTTCACTTTTCAGATAATTTTATAATAATTGATATTTTATATACTTTCCGTATCATTTATTTTTCAAATGAGAAGGCAGCTAAAAGATAAGCTGCAGTGTAGCTGCATTTCCATCCGAGCTCACTGCAGAAACATGATATTTCTACCTCATTTTACGATTAATGACCATAGTTTCACACATACTCTTCTTGGATACAAAGTGACCAAAGCTAAGGAGTGGATTGCAATCATTCAATTTAGTAAACTAATTTTTTTTTCAGTTCCAACATTATTGGTTACCTGCCTTCAATGCCGTCTGATGACAAATCGATGCTCCTCTTGATCATAGTAGACGAGGTTTTTTCGGGGGTTACCTCCATCTCTTAGGTAAATATTGTTTTGCGATCTTCAGTATCTGCGGCAACCCAACATCTCTCCTTCCCAACTATTCTTCCCTTGAAGATAATGTGACGTGTGAGAGCAAATCTCGTCACTTCGAAAATACGTGACGAATAACAAAAAATCGTTGCGAATATTGTCGTATAGGATATGCAGTCACATTGCTATAAAATTTCATCATGGCATTAGATACATTTCTTTTTCAAAAATGCCGTTACAAACTGCGTAAGATCACCTAGAGGACAAAAAACGTTTTTTTTTATTTCTGTGTATGTCAACTGCTGCGTCCTATAGAAAAAGTTCGTGTACAAAACTTCCCTAGTGTTTGTTGATAATAATTTTTTTGTAAATTGTTATGAAATCTATGTTGAATTTATTTACGATTAGTCATATTAGAGTGTATCCATCTGGGATCATTATAAGAAAGTATTATATGTTACAAAATGATTTTCGAAGTTCTCCTAAGAATATTTTAGTAGATTTTGCTCTTTGGCATTCATCTTTCTCATTTCTAATCGGATGATTTTTTTCCTCGTTACAATCTATGAAACTCTAGGTTCCTGGTTTGTTGACTATAATTTTATCTTAATATATTTATTTCTCCATATGAAACCGGATAGAGCAAGTAATTTCTCTGATAGCGCAGTATATCCTACTTCACAACGTGTGACAATGTTCAATCAAACAAATTTAATTTCACATTCATATCCAGTCCATCCTGTCTGGTTTTTTCAGTTTTCCTTCGGGTAGAGGTGAATTTTTTACACGGAAATTTATCTCGATTTTAATTATTTTAATATTTACGATTTATAAAAAAATATTTTTCCGAATAATCTATATTTTGTTGATAATACTTTTTTGTGAAAGAACTTTTTGTCTTCTATTAAATACAAATTTGTGGGTATTCTGTTAATATTATAACATAATAACATATCGAACTACTTTTATTCTTATCTTAGGAGAGTGTTGAAATGTTAAATCCACCTCTGCTTTAGGGGCCTTGATCGGAATTGATGGGATGGTCCCTTGCTTGCTTCCGGAGAGAAACGTAGTTTAGTATCCTCCACGTGGTCATACGCAGTTTGTAACTTTTTTGTATGTAAATTTATTATTTATTATGGAGTAATGCGTTGTAAGAGTAAGTTAAGAAATTTAGTGATTATTGTATGACGAGGTCCGGCGTTGGTTGTATACACAGTATTGTATAAAGAATATGTGGTCATACTATCCAGTTTATGATTTATTAAATCATAAGGCCACGCGGCCATCATCAGTGCTGCTATAGAAATCGAGAAGTTTCCAACAATTTACAATTTTAGTGATTATTATTTGAAATTGAATCTGTAAGTACATCCGTTAATCAGCGTCAACACGTGATTAACTTCTTGACATTTACGTACGTTTCGTAATACGAAATAGGAATCGTGATCTGTGAATACGTTTAGCTAGGTTTCTTTTTTATAACAAACCTCGCAATTTCATCCGTCGTTAAATCCCTTGCTTTCACCGGGTTCAACACGTCATCGCATTGCCAGGAAGTATCGTGTTGCACGAAAATTATAACTATTTCCGGATAATTATTGTGAATCTCTTCCCGGGTGTGGGTATTTAAGGAATTAAATTCGTTTTCTTAAGGTATCATGCTAATTACCTGCGTGGAACTGTACGTTTGATTCATCTTCATCCTTCAGTCGGGGTTATTAAGTGTATAAATTTGTTAATTGTAGTTTAATGCTTTTATTTGTATTTGGTTTGTTGCGAAATAAAATTTCTAAATTGAAAAAAAAAAGTGAATTTATTTTGTTCGTCAAATTTTTATTGAAAAAAAAAAAAAGCATATTTGGGTGGTATAAGACGGAACTGCTTCCATCATTGTGATAAGGGTACTTGCTACTACGATACGGATGTGGATTCGAATCTCACGTGGATTTTCATGAATGTGCTTTTTTTATTCTTTATTTGGTTCATCTCTCACCCTACAACCGTCTCCTTTCACTTAGCGAAGTACATCAGGCAGCAGTTGCGAAATTCTATGATTTCGTGTTCAAGTTCATCAACCTGGGGACTTCCTTGCGTAGATTCGCCCGTAAGGGCTCGCTGAAACATTCGTGTCCGATTATATGGCGGCCTTCCGTTTATAAAAATAAGAAGTGCCGAATGTGAACTCTAAATATGCCAAGGACGGACATTAGGGAGATCTTGTATAACGTACACGCTTGCTAGCGTATGCGTTACGTTGATGACGCCAACCGCGTAACGCGCACGGAAAGAATTAAGAGTAATCGGTGCGTTTTGCGTAGCGTACCTTCGACTGAAATCATCCTAAACATTGTGAACCAAACAATCTACTTCTGTGCAATCATACACAAGTAAAGTACTGTGAGTACGCCGGCACGTGTTCATACGGCACACAACCAACAAATCGAAAATTTAAAAGAAATTGATATACTAATGCATACGATAAATTGTGTATGAATTTATTTATTTATTTATNTGCGATTGCGTGTGAGGTAGTATTTTTCTGCAATAAAAGCTGAAATGGTTGTAAACTAATATTTAAGATTCTTTTGGGATAAGATTTATTTCATGTTGATAAATTTTGCGATACTGTAAATGTGTTATTGAGTTTAGGTTGTAATAAATTATCACAAAATAAAAAAATATAGTGCAAAATCACTTTAAAATATTTACAGAAAACGGTTGTTTACAAGTTTTCTTCCACAATTGTAAAAATGTAGCGAATAAAATTCGTTCATTGTAGGGATGGCAACCGCGTTTCCTGAATTTGGTGAGGTGTGAATAATATTTTCCACAGTGTTGTATGCAATTTGCCAACAACCCGAAAATTCCCCTTCGCATTTGCTGCATTGGAACATCTTTTTTATCGTTGTCATACGTCCTTTTTTCATCAACCAGATTGGCAGTGTCAATTTTGAAAGATAGTATGGTGACGCCTAGAAATCGAGTATATTTTTTTAATTTTAATTTTGTCTTATGACGAGGTTTAGGCCAGGAGACTTGCTGTTCCACCCAAACATACTTTGGGTGAAGGAATTGGAAAGGAGAGACGTTGGGTCGCTGGGGTGTTAGGGATCGAACCGATATCGGTTTGGAACTTGTGAGGGAATCCCTAGATGAAAAATCTCGCCCAGTTCGGTCGATAAGGAGGGCTCTAATGACCTTGATGTTGGCGAGCCCCAAAGCTCCAATAATAATAATAATATAATAATAATACTAATCAGTAATCCTTGACACTGCCACAAAGTGCGAAATTTGTGGGAGAAGATTTTGATTGATTTTTTTTTTATAATTTGATTGACATTGTCCATTCGTCAAGGGGAAAAGATCCTGCTCCAAGCTGTGGAAGGATAATAATAATAATAATAATAATAATAATAATAATAATAATAGGTCGATAAGGAGATTTTCCCCGCGCTCTCTCGCTCGAAGATAAGTGAGTGAACGCTTACGATTTTATTGCGATTACTTGCTGGCGCATCATGATTTACGTATGGATAATGGTGATAAATATAAATGGTGATAATATATTAACTGCTAAGATGGACATGCTTTTCGTGGGATACGAATCCGCAACATGTGGAAGGAGGTAGCGCTCTTGCGGTTTCATGGAAGTGCAAAATTTGTCCAGCCAAATACTCGTTGAGAAACTTGAGCAAATGACTATTGTGTATTCGATGTCTTTCCCTTTTGCATCTTAATGCCTGTCCTTGAAAGCATTTTATTTTTCATTTTAGATGCTTGCTGTGTTTTACCCTCCAGAACGTTCTTGTTTTGTTAACAATTAATAATTGAAATTGCTCGCTAACAATTTAAATCGGTGATATAGATGAATGCTTGCTTTAGGAAAGTCGAATAACAGTTCTTCTTCCTTCAGAACCACAAAGTTAACTACCTCATGTCCTCTCCGGGCATTCAGCAGCGAACGGCACTACAATGAGTCTAATTGAGACGCAGTGCGTTAATGTACTCACAATTTCAACTTTCGCTACACTTTCGCCGCCCAAAACTGATAATTTCTCCTCCTTTGATTTGTCTCGCGACGTATTTTCCTTTTCTCCCATCGCTCTTGTTTGTTTTGTTGTTTTGCGTCACTCCAGTACTTCCCCTTCTCCATCACGGTCACTGACATCTGACGGTGGTTTCGGGAACTGTGAGGAGCGAAATAACAATCGAGTGTCGCTTCGCCTTCTGTGTGTGTCTCGCTGCCGCCTTTTGTCCGCGTGTGCGGCTCCGCCTCCGCAGTGTTTCTCTTGCTCTAAACATTCCCACGCTCCGTGGGCGAGAGAATGATACTGTTGTAATTGCGGGGATGTTTCTCAATCAGAAGGGGAAGAATCGCCTTCGCACGATGATGATGGGGAGGGGAGTTGAAGGGGAAATGCATGGAGTGAACGGGTTTGGTTGGGAGATTTCTCAAAATCTTTGGATGTGATATCCCAACCTTTGGATTTCCGGAATAAAGGGCTGGTATTAATATCTCAAGATCTGGAGAAATTCCCTTTCCTTTGAATCTCGCGTCCAATATAAGGGTCCCCACTTCCATTGTGTTTTCTCGGTGTAAAGATATGTGATGAGAAAGAATGAAATTTTTTAAATCCATTACTTCTACCTATCGTTCTTGAACTATGGACTAGTTTTTGTCACGTAAATTTGTATATTCCAATGTCATTTGTTTCGGATTTGGAACTTGAAGGTTGCCCCCCCCACACACACACACCTAAGAAAGGAAGGGAAAAAATCTGTATGGGTTCAATTAGAGTGGCTGGACAGGTAATTTCTTAATTAATCATCAGTAAAATTCTTATATTAATACTTTCATAACAAGTTTGGAGAATCAAAGGCTTTAGTGCAAAAACCATTTTATAAACATATTAGACTGAAAATATTCCCATTTGATTTGCGTAAAGAATCGTATTCAGAATTTCATTTTTACCCAGGGTGTCTGAGGTGTTACGGTATTCGTCAGATAGAGGAACTTCTAAGGCAAAGAAACAGGGAACGGTGAGCCCCGAGGTATATGCCACAGGATTTCTGTATTCTTTCACGACAGATTGACGCATCTAACTTTTTAAAACCCTTTGTGCATTTCGAGTTATGATTGTGTTTGTTGTTTTGAAATTCATAAATGAAGAAAAGAACATCATAACTTGTGGAGGCCAAAACAATACCTGTAGAGACTCCACATCATACGAACACGAAAACTCTTCTTGGTGTAATAAGACAGATCGTTGTAAGCGAGAAACCTTCTCCAATAACTTGAACGATTCTTACCTTCCTCTTTCTCTTAAACATTACTTATCGCTCATGTATAGAAACATAGGGAGAAACGTATGTAAATTAACATTCTATATTAATGTTAATTCTCTCCAATTGGAATATTTGGATAAATGATATCAAGTGAATTAATGTATATAAATTATTTCTTACTCACCTTCCCCAGAAAAAAATTATCTTTCACATAAAATGATGGGATACATAAATTGACGACTTAAAGTATTTGGTGTGTTAAAATAATTTTCCTCGCTTAAACATTCCTTCTTCGGAAGTCGGTGTGGACTAGGAAGTTGCGTTTGCTAAATAGAAAGTTATCGCAAATTACTGCACAACTAGTCATTTTATGACTCGAAAATAAATTCAAACGTTTTTTACGCAACTTTTTATAACAGGAAAGAGTTTCTTACTTCCGAAGAATTATGAGCGCACTCTCTACAGAATAGATTTTGCACCAACAGTACAGACGTTATATAAAAAATCGATTCCCGCACTTGTAGGATAAATGAATTCGCACTCTGGTAAAAAGTTGATTTACTTTAATTCCTTCAACAGTACGCTAATAAATGTATCAATTTTTAATATCATGAACTTTCACTCGCGGAATAATGCTTTAAAGAAACTGCTATAATTATGATAATTTTTGGACAGGTGAAAATGGCGACGAGTCGGGATACGAACCCGGGACTCCTGCTTTGATTGCAGGGGTGTTAACCACAACATCACCCATTCACCTTCAACAAAACGATTGAGGAAAACGAAATCTAAGTAACTTTTGACAAAATTTTAATAAATTTAGTATATTTTTTGTGGATGAAAAGGTACATTACGGACAATTTATTATTAAATATAATAATTGGATGAAAATATGAAAATGTTTAAAAATCTATAAGAATGGATTGGAGCTGCGGAAGGCAAACGAATACGCCTTGGTTAAGTGCGTTGCAATCAGAGCAGAATATTCCGGCTTTGATTTTATTCGGGTGTATATTTAATATTGCGAAACGAAAGTATCCAACACTTATAATCGAAGTTTTAAATCCGTTTCAAATCAATTTCCGCTTGTAAATGTATGAAAATTAACTCTGTTGGCTAATTAGACGAGACCTTTCTTACGACACCAATTTCGATTGCGAGTATTCATTCACCAACGGTAAAACCAAATTTCGTTTCTTGCGTAACAATGGGAGTGAATGAATGTTTGAAGTTTAAAATTTGTAAGATAATGACCAGCAAAATATTATAATTTGGTTTCATTGTTTCTCGTATTATAAACTTTTAAATTTCGCTGAAAACTATATTTTGTTTTGACTATAATACAAAATATGCAGTAATAAAAATTGTTGCATCTTTCCGGTCGACACTGAATAAAATACACGCTAATGATTGGTTTACCTAATTTTCATGCGGATTTTCCGGTCACTTTTTATTCAAATGCTGACTTTTTAGTGCTATTAAAAGAATTGTGAACAATCCCTGTAATGACGATATTGGGCACTGGGAAAAGAATGAAAAATATACGGTATCTATGGTTCTGTCATTCTCTGGCTATGGTTTTGGTTTTATTTTTTATAGTTATTAATTTCTTTTAATTATATTATTACAGCAACTGTTACTTTAAGGGTATAGGAGGAGTAATGATATATGTGTGTATATTGAAGCGTGCTTGTACGTATGAGTGTGTTTCTGTATCTGTTTGTAAGCGAAAATTTGTTTGTGTACGTATGTAAATATACTCACATATGGGCCTCACGAAGATAATTAATTTCTTAAATCTAAATTCTTTTTCGTTGTAACCTTGTGTACTAATTTTCAAACGATTTTTATACCGTGTCTGTGTATTTTACAGATATTTTGGCGATAAATTGGTATTGAACCTCTTATTATTGTATTATGTACACTTTTGTTATTCTTTTTCTATCTCCCACCGAGCACTTGCAGGTTAATAAATTATTATTATATTATTATGGTATCTATACGGCATGTGCCTCGACCGTAAGCTGAGAATGAGAGCAATGGACCAGGGATTGCACATAGTGTAACGGTGTTTCTAAGGAGCTGCGCATAAATTACTTATCGCAAAGTATTTTTCAATATTTTACGCATAAATTACGTAACGCAATTTTTCATATATTTCTTCCGTGTACCTGCACCATTTCTACCCGGACCTTATCTCATGTATGGGGATGTCTCTCAGGTCTTTAGGGGTTTAGATCTGAGTGGAAATGGTGTACAGTAGTGGAAGGCGAACGGGTGGTGTAGTGGTTAGCACCCCTGCGATCGGTGCAGGAGTCCCGGGTTCGATTCCCGTCTCGTCGCCATCTTCACCTGACCGAAAGTTATCACTGCCATTTTAAACACTCCCTTCCCCCCCCCCCCCCCCCCGGATTAAAAAAAAAGATTTTGTCGCTTTTCGACAAACATGAAGACAAAATTTCTGTATAATGACTTAATTGTTCGTCCCATATTACGCTGTTCTCTTACAGAGGGGCTGAGTACATCCATGGATTATAATGACGAACGTTAAAGTTGAAAAATAAGTCGTGGTTTGAGTTGAACATGATATTAAAAGTAAATATAAAACCAAAATATGTTTTTAAAAAAAGCAGAAATCACATAACCATGTTTCAAAATTGTAATAAATATTTGAAAGTTTTTCTGTGTTAGTGCGTAAATTCAAACTCCCATTAGTATTTTCTTTTTAGAAATATCATTTCAGATATACTACGTTTATTATAATATTAACGCGTTATCCCAATCTTTCAAGTTGTCATTATTAATACGATGTGAGGTTTTTACAATTTGTTCTACTGATCTTAAATTGTGCTCCAGTACTCTTTGGTTGACCTACATAGCTAGCGTTACAACCTTCGCATCTTATTTTGTTCACTTATTATTATTATTAATCATATGATCTTTCTTATCTTTCCATTTTGTTATTTATCTTATGTATAATATACGTTAATAGTGGAATTTAAAGTTAGAAAGGGTCCTTCAAAACACATCCTATGAGACTTGGTAACAGTTACACCCCCATTGACGCAGTATCACAACCCTCCAGGGTGCATTATGTGATTTATTGACGGTCCCTAAGTGTTTTATTTTGTTCTTCCTATCGCTTGTGTCCGGTTTATTCCTGGAAGCAACTTCATTATCGATGTTTATGCGCGTTTCCTTCTTGAATTCATCTTCGTTACGTCACCCGCCGATCGTTCCCCTAGTGTGCAGCAGCACGTTCCCCCACCACTTGCACGGGGGGCTCGTCATTGTGTCAATTCTATAGAAACGTCTAATTTAGCACGTGCGTGATGTTTTTCTGATGTGCTCATTCTGTTTTGAAACGATCGTTTCTCTTTGAAAAGACTTTTCTTCTCGGTTCCACGGGACGATTAGTGCTATCTCATTCATGCTCAGTTTGGTTTTCGAAAGAGTCATTTCCTGAAGATAACCCATGTTTCGGTTACCGTCATCGTTGATAAGCCGACCCATCATGAACTAGCTTCGCACGGGAGTCTTGGTTATGATTCGGTTTACGCTTCCGTATAATTTAGCGTGGACAAAAATTACTCGTTACGTATTGGGTTTTCGACCAATCCTTTCTCAGTGATCCTCTGCAGAACAAAATTAACATCCTGTCAACATTTCATGATTCTATGTCAAAGAGTTTTTATTTTTCACTCTGCAAGGAAATCTTATAGCGTCTTAATTATAATATAAAATACAGTAGAATCAATGGTTGAATTTTTGCTTCATTTGTAATAGCAGAATTCATCATCTCATACTATGTTATGTACTTTGTTTTGCTTGCGACTAAGAGATTTTTGTCGTCCGCTTAGCGAACATCTGAACAACAACTACATTCGAATAATAATACAAAACAAAAATCAAGAAAATAATTGTGATGGAAATTGAATGTTTATTAGTAAAATTAATTATTTGAAAGCCATTAACATTAAGATGAGCTTCTAAAATGTTGACACAACAAATACGAGTAATCGATGCAGTATATCCCATCAATCACAATGAGAGGAAAATCTTGTCATTCTATTCTGTTTTAGACCTATTCAGGGTGTGTTATTAATCGAAACATTGTTATGGTTATTGGATAACGAGTAAAAAGGTGTGAGACCTTTCGGTCAGGTGAAAATGGCGACGAACCGGGAATCGAACCCGAGAGGCCTGGTTTGATCGCAGGGGTGTTAACCACTACACCACCCGTGTTCCTTCCACAACTGTACACCACGTGTGGGGTACACGGAAGATATATGAACAATAACAAAGATGATTTGTCTACTGACGATATAAGAATGTTTATTAATATGTAATATTGGTAATAATTTGTTCCAGGAATTTACTGGAGTAACTTAAATTATTGTGAACTCTCGCCCTAAGTTTCAAAGTTATTCTACTGTGAGGATTATCACTTTTTCGTGTTTTATGGAAGTACTCTCATTAAAAAGTTATTATTGCTGGTCATCCTCTGGAAGAATTAATTGAAGTATGCACCATGAAACCATTTACTTTTTAAAGTTCTGAATTGAATGAATTTCCTGATTCTCAGGAATTTTATTTTCATACGTGAAAATGTCACGAACTTCTTCGCCTCGGTAAAACATTTTTTCTCAGACATTCCAATGCTGCAATTGGAAGTAACCGGACGCATCGACATCGTGGGTGAGGTCTCCTTAGAGATATGATTGATTGCGCTGTGGGCTTTCCTCCGTAAGATCTCGTTATCCCAATATCCCTCTTAGTGGACAACAGCTCGTAGAAAAACAGAAATGAACACATTTTCTTTTGAATTTTTCTTTTCTTTTTTGAATTTTTCCCCTTTTTGCCGTTCCATGTATTCCTCTGGATCAGGGGCTAAATTATTCACCCTTTACAAAAATTCCCTCGTGTTTCTTTAAGAGATATTGGTGAATTTTTTTCTCTTTTCCTTTCTTTAAAGGCTTTAATGTGACGTCGCATTAGTGCAACAATTTGAAATTTTTGTAAAAAAAAAAAAGGTGGGGGGGGGGATAACTAAAATAAAATCCACTCACCGGAACTGGAAAGCATGTTGCTTCGTTTTGGCAAGGGAACGTTTGACAGAAACAAAAAAAGCTCACTTCGACAGCATCAATTAGGAGCAGCTCGGAAGTGGTGATAAAAAGCTGAAATATTACAAAATTACCGTGGTTGTCATGTTCGTGCTGCTTCCTTTTGAGAAGTGCAAATACAAAGTGAATATAATTATCTTGTTGCGAAATACAGTGCATTAAAACATTTCTTTAAAATTTGGTGCAAAGTTACGCTCACAGATGTTAATACAACTTTGTTGTGCTGTTGTTGTTGTTCATTGTGCTTCAGTGAGTGAATATCATGTCTGTTGTAGACACTTTGTTTTATATTTGAAATTTTTTTTTCTGTTACAGGTGAGTATCAGATGGCTATTTCTCATCAATAAGGATCCCGTGAGTAATTTTCTCGGAAATTATTTTTTTATTATTTATTACAAATTATCTTTATCGGTATCTATATCCTGTTAAGTAATTTTACTATAGTATTCTAATGCTTATTTTTGTTTAAAAAAAACGTGAAATGTAATGTATTAAAACCAAAATTAATATTGATACAATAACATTTGAAAACATGTGGGAATAAAAAATCAAATAAACGTGGGTGAGTGGGATTGGATTCATGAAGACAGGGCAATACCTGCAGGAGACTATTTAATTATATTGTCAAAACTCGTTTTGCGTGGGAGGGAATGATTAGTTCGGCAGAGGAAAGGAAAATCCTTTGGGTTTTCGTGTTTTAATTTCTACGTAATCTACAGCATACAAGGGTTTGACAATATTAGATGTTGTAAAAATACTAAAATAGAACAGTTTCTCAAACAAATATATATTTTCTTGCATAGACTTCTTCTGTGTACCTACACATGGAGAAGATAATTGAAACTTTGGGCCATGGGAAATGGCGACAAGCCGGGCATCGAACCCAAACGCCGACTTTGATCGGAGGAGTGTTCACCACTACGCCATCCGTACGCCTTCCGCAGTTGTGCACCACTTCCAAGCAGACGCAACCCCGGTAGACCTGAGGCACATCCTCATACCCAACCGGAATACTAAACATCATAGTCCCAGGTCTTGTGGTTCGACCTGGGAGGAAGTGGTGCACAATTGCGGAAGGCGAACGGATGGCGTAGTGGTGAACACTCCTCCGATCAAAGCCGGCGTTTGGGTTCGATGCCCGGCTTGTCGCTATTTTCACCTGGCCGAGAGCTATCATGTCGTTTCTTAACATATAACCATCAACACTGTATTTCTTGCTTACGGTTGTATTTGTGACCACGGATCCAATTTGAAGGTTCTGTTAACCACAACGCAGTGGTTGCTAACATTATAGGTATTTTTAATTTTCCCGAAAAAAAAAGGGAAGTAATGCAAACGAGTCGTTTGAAGAGTCTTCTATAGCCGGTTTCCATTTTACACTCTATTCTGTTTTTCGTGATATCCTGATCGGGATTTCATCCCTCACACCTTCCACGTTCTTTGTGGGAGATAAGTGAACCCAAGTGGAATAATATGCATCATAGTCTCACGTCTTTCGGGGTTAGACCTGGGAGGAAGTGGTTTACAATTGTCTTCCGAACATTCTAGCTTTATTTGGTCTCACCATTCGCTTCTAAACTCTGATACTATCGCTGCGTCGCATGAGACGTGTTAGAATGAAATCGTTTTGTGCGTTTCATGAAGCTTACGTTGCATGCAACGTGGTTGTACAACCTGAGCTTAGGTATCACTCCTGTCTCTNTAGTGTTGTAGTATCTTGCCACGTCTCATCCTACTTATATGTGTTTTCTCTCGTTATGTTCGATGTCTCTTCTGGTGGTATTTAGTGGGTGTTTTCCTTTCGTAGATCAATTTTGTATCTGCTTCACTTGACACGTTTGGTTGTTCAGTGCTGCTATGGCACCGCCGTTCCCGTCCCTCACCACGTGGTGTGCGTGTCCCAATGCGTTTCAATCCGATTGGTTTCACGAAACGCGTTTCATCGGTGTTCACTGCGTCTTTAATAATTTCACTACACGACCGCGTTTCTCGTAAAAGAAAAAGTATTCGTACCCCCCAGGGGTACGCGTACCCTTCTTGGAGATCCGACTCTTGGGAATGAAATAGTTGTGGGAGCAAATGGAGCGTACGTTTCTTTCGCTAGTGGCGCTTTTTAATTAGCGCCGATCGTTAATCAACCGCCCGACGCTCTCTGAAAACGAGTCACTCACTCGGACGAATGGGCGCTCGCTTCCTCTATCACCGACACATCCGTGGATTCAGTGTTGCGGAAACTATACATTATAGATTTAGAATTGTTTGCCTTCTGGCTTTTCCGGCTTCGCTAAGGATCGCAAGCGATAGAACTTCTTAAGGTGGGACCAGCTTAGTTAGTCTAATCGTTGAGGAGTATAATTGTATTCTTTATATTTATTCCAGTTGTTTTATAGCACAACATTATGAATTACTCTTTAACTCGAGTTTCAAGGGAAAGGTTATAAGTTTCGAGTTAAAAGTTTTCGAGTTACAGAGGACTTCGAGATAAGGAGTTTTTAACTTTATCGATTTCAACTTATAAAGGCAAATGTTATTTAAGTTATAGAGTCATGAGAAAATAAAAATTCTTGATTTATATAGATTTATTTTACTATATTTGTATTGTGCATAATTACATTATAAAGATTATTTTATGGTAAAGGAACAACTTGAAAATATGCACATTTTAAAAGAAATCTAATTTTCTTTTGAGTCATGGAATTTACGCAATTGATAATTCAATTGTATTTTCGATTGGAAACAAGGCACTAAATTTATTGTAATCGATATCACTACGTTTTTTAATGAAAGTACGAAATCATTTTTTTGGAATTGGTTATTGACGACAACTTGGAGTTGAAGTGTCTTGCGAAAAGAATTTCGATTTACAGAGGCCGCAAAGTTTCCGTATTGCTTTTTCGAGTTATAGAGTCCGCTAGATTTGTAGTTCGACTTAGAGAGCCTGATATGTATGGATAGTACATCATATGGTAATCATATTCAGGTCGAGTTAAAGCGTCTAAATAATGTGAGTTGTAGGGTTTTTTGTTCTTCAACGGAAGGGAATGGTTAATTTCTTCGTCTTAGGATTTCGAGTTTATGGGTTTCGAGTTAAAGAGGCTCCGCTGTATAATGATAAAAAACATGATTTAATTTCTATCAGTTTATAGTAAAGTATAAACAATGTTCAGGGATTCTCTTGACTTGTTTTAAGTCAACGAGAACTTGTTAGAAAATGACGGCCAAACGCCCGGTGTATGTTCTAGGATTCATGTAAAGTAGATAGAGAAGATTCAATATGGCTGTCTAGGGAAGTGAAAAACGTAATGCCAACTTCAACGGAATAAATCTCAAATACATGGGGAAACTGCCTTAAACACATGGGGAAACTGCCATCTCATAAACTGCTCTGCTATCTTGTGATCAGGTGATGTTTTGTGAAGTTAATGCCTGACAACCTTAGTACCAAAAGTAGATGTAATGGATCTGTAAGAGTTGTACGTGCGCCAACATGTCTCCGAGCGATGTGAGAAGCAAGACACAAAATGAAGCTGACTACAAATTCAAGTAAAAATTTCTGGGCAACATAATCAAATTACATAGTTGATAGCGTGGTCGTTCAAGGTGCATCGCAAAACTTTTCCCGAGGTATGTTGGCAACGCTCTGCACGACTTAAATAGTTCATGGGTACCACTGTAAGTGCAGCTACTAATAAAAAAAACACTATTCATTCCCCATCAAGATTAAGTTTGTAAGGGTGGCCTGCTGCTTCCTACTCCGATATGAATCGTAGTATAGATTCTCTTGTGTCGTCTGGGAAATGTGCGCCTAGACCCGAGTGGATTGAAGCTCCTCGCGGAAATGTTCGTGACGATGATGCAACCTGCCGGATGCGAGCATAACATCAAAAACGAATGAATCAGACTCGTCTGTCGAGCTTGAAAGTAATTCATTCCATTTAATTTATTTTCTAAATGGGCCGTAATAATTTCTTCAATCCTTTTTTCATCTCATAACGCCTATCCTCGACGAGCTAGTTTTTTAAAGGCGCATTGCTATGATATAACCAACGACGGTGGAATAGTGGTAGTGACTTCCCTTCCACGATCCCGCTGAGCGGTAGAGCATGTGTTCAAACCCTGCTCGGTCGAACTAGGTGAGGTTTTCAGCAGGTTTCCCTCACCTACTCCAGACAAATGTCGGTTCGCTACTACAAGTTCCCCGGCAACACAACATCTCTCCTTCTTAATTCCCTCTCCCAAGTCCAACGGTAAGGTGGAAGTGGAAGTTTCATGTCCTGAACCTCGCCAAAAAGATAGAAATAGAAAGTAAAATAAATAATATTCTCTTAAAATTTTGCACTCCCCTTACCAGAGACACGTTCAATGTTTTTGACGTAATCTTCTTAGGGAACCAATCACTTTATTTTTTATTTTCATTTTTTATATAGGAAGGCCATACTGCGATTGGTGCGTTACGCAATACATACATTGTGTTATACATTTCTGTAATGTGAGTTGCATACACAGGGGTAATTTGATTTTCTACGCAAAAATATGGTAGTGTCAATCACTTCAGTCATTCGAAATGTATTTCATATTTACGGTGGAATCGCATGTGTGCAATAATCAAAGACTTAATGGTTTGACTCATCTCTTTTTTTTCTTCTTTCGATTATAGATAGCTCTTTTATAACGTTGTTTTCTAAGAAGACGTTAGGTTTTTAGAATGTGTTTTTGTATAGGCTTTTTCATTTTTTCTCGATTGTATCACGCGGCACTTCTTATTGTTAGTCGATTTTGCAATTCCTTCGTGGCGCGGCACAACTGCTTGGGAAAGATCGCCTTAGGTTGTTTAAATATGGGGTGATATAATAACAATTTACTTTCGATATTGGTTGATAGCGAGACTTGTTTGCTTTTCCTTCTCACCAATCAAAAAATAAGTAATTTTTTAAAGAAATTGTTACAATAGGGAACAACAAACGAGAGTGATAATTCACATTCAAACCAGCGATGTCCAACTTGTCATAGCCCGCGGGCCAGTTTCACTTGCGATCAATCGGGCTGGCACGGGATGAGGTTTGTGCAAAATGTTTTGCTCCACGAATTAAATTAATGGGTCCTGTTTATTTATTTGTAATGCGATATTTTGAATCTCGTCAACAAATTGACATTGTTTCAAACTAGAATAATAGAATAGTATACTTCTTTCATTAAAATTTTAAAAAAAATGTTTAGTATTTTAATAAAATGTTCTTATATTGTAATGTTTGACGGGGTTATTCCGAACGCAATTTTGTATTTTACATTAAATTTTAATTTTCACAGCATTGATTCATAACACTAAGTTGTCCCCCCCGCCCACCGTTTGATGAAAAATTTCATGTAAAATGTTCTGTTACTCGCGGACCGTAAGGAAAGTTTCTTAATCGATTCAGTGAATCCAGCAGCCTCCCACCTCGGAATGGCCATTTCTGTTTTATTATTTTACCCATTACATTGTTAACATCGTATTCGATCATTAGAATTAACATTAAAGCACCGGAGATTGGATTTATTGCTATTTGCGCGTTGTTTCTATTTATTGGAAACATAGGGCAGCGAGGGCAGTAAGTACAAGCAAGAAGTAAGAATCACATGAAAAAAAAAGAAAAGAAAAGATTTTTAAGGCATGGTTATGAAATAACATTCTTGAGACACACATGGTTGAAATAGCGTTATTGTTTCTACACAAGTCAGTTTGTATTTTATTTTCCTTTTTTTTAAGTACATTAAAATCTTAATTGAGAAATAAAATAAAATAGAATCTTAAACAAGGATGCCCGTTGAAACGTGGGAAGAGAGTTGTTAACTTTGTTCACACCTCTGTTGTTTACGGTCCAATTCCCTCGAGACCTGGACCGCAATGTCTGAGATTCACCTCTGTGGTAAGGAATGTGACCACGGAATGCAATAAAGCATCACCTATGGAATCTCGTTGGCTGCAATACGTTGCATATACGTTGTATTTTGGCAAAATATATGACGTATTCTCGAATATCAAAAACATGCCATCCACACATGGACTGTACCCACAAATAACACAAATATGTTGTATAACTCAAAAATTATACTAGTGATAAAAATTTAAAAAGTACACAAAATTAACGAAAAGAATTAATTTCAGATAGATATGAAATTGCCTCATTACAAATTAAAGAAACAAACCAGGATAACATTGCTTTTTCGTGTTCGCAAATGTGTTTGTCAGGTTATGAGTCTTCTGATTGATAGTAAGACGCTGTTACCTGCTATTAACAAACGTGTTTGAGTGACCGGCTATGGGTCTCCTGGTCTAAGTTTTTGCCAAGTTCCAGGACAACGCAACATGTCACTTTCCCAATTCCCCCTCCCAAGTCCAAAACAGTCCCTCCATAAATAAATTTGTTTCTTGAACTCCTGTGCGTCTTGTGACGGATGACAATTTTCCTCGTTTCCGACGACCTTTTCCGATTCGGAAATTCTACGAACCCGCGAAAGTCTTGGAAAGTGAGGCATATCCAGCCAACCTAGTCTCCATTAACTTCTGCTTCTCAGCCACGAATCGAAGAAGCGTGAGATTCTTCCCAAATTCCGTACTCCCACGCCAGAGATAAATGGCTGCCGCCGCTCATTTTGGCCCCCTCGATGGCACACACGTGACAAACCATTCAAGCTCCGAGGATAATTCCGTTACCTGCTCCTGGAGTCAATGCTTCTCAACCAGTACGGGATGAAACAGGTACAACAAAATACTGTATTGTGAATAAATAAATAATGTATTGTTTAAAAAAAAGTTAAAAACTGCTTATCACCACGAACTAATTTGATTTTCGGAAACAAGTAAGTAACCGTCCCATCAAATTGCAAGAAGGTTATTTAATATTTCCGTTACTCGAGGTAAGACTGTGGCATGCGTCCACTAAAGAATGACAAAAATAAATTGCTTCTTGTACTAATATCTACATAATATTATTTTCAATTATCAAGAGAATTTTGATTCCTAAAAATTTAGTAAAAATGAAATACCCATATGAACAAGCTATATTTACTATCGAATGTTCCTTATCGTTCTGGCGTGTTGGTACCCACGCACGCATTAATAAATCGTGTATCTGATCTTATCGCGTTATGTATTGCTGTAGTTTTTTTTCATTATAAATCACATACTTGTGTCGCTTCCTAATCCCTTTTAATGAGAGTGTAAAACGACAGTTATTTACAGTTTTTTTAAAAAATTCTGTACTTTCTCCATTAAAAAATTGATAGTAAAACGAATTCCCCCCCCCCCCCNGGAGTCGTACGTCTTCACAGTACATTTCTGAACAGTGTTTGTGTAAACTGTTCAGTCCTTTCTAATTTTCTGATTCCTAAAACAAAGAATTTCTAGAAAAGTTTTATCAAAATGATTTAATAATGTAATTATTGGTGAGGTATACCCAGAGCAAATTCAAAAATACCAGCGTTACTTTTGAACATTGAAATTTGATGATAGAGCCCAAAATGTTAGCTTGTCCAAAAGTGTATGCTATGTCTCCAAAGGGTTGTGTTAAGTACGCGCCGAAAGCTGTCTCTTGAAGGACCTCATTTGTGTTCATTACGGAACCTGGAATTTCAATCGCCTCCCTTCTTGGCAAATATATTACCGAGTGGTGTACTTGGAGATTTTCACTAGCATCTAAGTTCTTGACTACCCAGTTGGTGCTAAGTCAAACTATGGAGACTCAGTGTTTTGGGTGTCACGCTACTCCTTTTTTTAGTACTGACTGGGTCTTTTTTTTTAATTTCTCGCAGTACTAATCTTGCGATACTTCACTACTTTCAATATCATCTGCAATCCTCTATGCAATGCTATGTTTTATGTATTTACTTAAACGTCTATACCTCGATTCCATATTTATCATCTTTTCACTGTGTGATATCATCAGCTTCCATCTTGGTCAAATACTCTGCCCTTTCTGCTCCATATAACGGACATATCCAAAAGATTTTGTCTCTGGTCACCGATTCTTCTCCACATGTCGTCTGGGTCTATTTATTTTTTCTGATTTTTTTTGCGAGTTTCAGGCCATGAAACCTGCTCTTCCATTTAACCTTTGTACTTGGGTAAGGGAAATGGGAAGGAGAGATGTTGGGTTGCCGGGGAACTTATGGTACCGAACGGTTATTTGTCTGGAGTAGGTGAGGGAAACCTCAGCTGAAAACCTCACCTTGTTCCGTCGACCAGGGTTTGAACCCACTCTCCACGGCTGAGCGGGATCGCGAAGCAAATACGCTACTACTAGGTCACTGCTGTCTGGTCTATGGTTACTATTTAAAACGACTTCGATCACCCCCAAAGAAACGTCAATTCCTCTTCGTATGACGTGGCGCCAACCGGACAGGCGAGAACATTATAATAGCGATTCTCAGGATGTATCAGACTCGAGAAACAAGCCGATAGCATCGTGAACCGCGTTGGGAAACGAGTATCATCGATAGCAATCGCAACCTTCTTTGGATCGCACGTCTCCCAGAAGGAAGCTACCAGTTTCTCTCCTGTGCAAGGCTCATTAAGGCCTACGTCGGTGGAAAGATCGCTTGCTGGATAATGAGAACGCGGTTGCTCGGTGCTTAAGAACAATACGCTCCGATCTCGTGCTCTACAAGCTTACTAGCATGGTTGCAGCGCGTTAACATTTGTGTCTGTGCTATACGCCGCTCAAGGTTGGTTCCAACAGCGTAGAACTACAGTATCAGCCTGATTTCCACACGAGAGAATAATTATCCTTACTTTAATTGTGAAATTGAATTTGTAGGCTTATCTTTTGACTCGAAGAATTCATGCTCTATTGGTTATTTCTGTGAAAACATCGGTTAAGGACCATATTGTAGTATTGCCTACTTCTGTATAAGCAGAGAATAAGTCAGGTTTGCAAAAGGGTTGGGTAGGTCTGAGGCTAGAACGAAATAATAGCTTAGAAATCATATTTTATTTTTGGTCAAAGTATTAATGTTAATATAAACTCAACTCAGCGCCAACTTAATCATTGATTCGCGCATTTAACCAATAATAATTTGTATGAACTTATGCACAGTAATGTTTAATTTTTTTGGAATAATTTTTCAAGGGAATGACGGGGGGGGGGGGAGTCCAGAACCTTGGACCACCCCTTGATCTATGTCCTTGGTATGAGGCATTTTTCTTCAAAAGTTAAAAACATACTTTCAGGAAGTGAAAGCAAGAAACCTCTATTGTGCTTGGATGCAATATAGTTTGCTCTGTTATTTGTGGGACTACGCATCTGCTACATTGTATTAAGGATGTCTCTCGACTCGTGCCTTAAGATTTTTACGATTCATCTTTGCAAACAAAAAGTTGTGTCGTGTTTCTGCGCGGTTTCTGTTTTTTTTTATACTTGTCTAATGCGTCATGTTTATGCTTTTTATTTCTGTGTTCCCTACTAACCTCCAAATTTGTAGTATTGTGTTCGTGACTGATTTAAAAAAATATTTTATATTAGGAATGTAAATATGTTGTGACATTTTTCGAATGTCATGCGGATGAATCAGGAATTCGAAAAGGTAAACATCATAAACCGTATTAAGATAATTAAACCCAACTACTCCCCGTCTACAACGACAAAGGGGTTTTTGACGTTGCACCTGTTGCGTTTTTAGAGTGTTTGAGAATGGGGTTGCGTTTTTCTAATGTGTTTCTTAAATTGTTTTATGGTGGGTGTTTCTGTAATTTAGTGGTCAGGATGTCATACGATAGAATGGTTACGAGTCACAATAAAGAAAAATTTAAGGAAAAACGGGAACCGACTTTGGTGGAGATGTGNATATCGCTGAGTGGTTGAGTGTGGGTTTAAACCTTGCTAGGTTCGAACTAGGTCAGGTTTTCATCTGAGCTTTCTTTTGCATAATCTAGGCAAATGTCGGTTCGGTACCATTTGTTCCCCGGCAACCCAGCATCTCTCCTTCCCAATTCCCTATCCCAAGTTACGGTTGGATGGAAGAGTAGGTCTCATGACCTGAACCTCGCCGTAAGACATGAAATAAATAATATGATACGCCCTGAACACTCAAGGAACTTGACATCGGGAAGAAATATTACTACAATTATTTCAACGGAGACGTAAAGAACGGAGCTGCGGCACCTGTCCCTCAACGCAAGTGTGACATAAGGAGTAAGATGCCACCCCTTAAATCCTGTCTATGTGTGCGACGCGGGACAAAAACAAGATCGGAGTCTAGAGTTTTGACCAGTTTTTGAACTAAACATCTGCCTGGAATGCCAAAAACTCTAACAACTTTACTACAATAAGTTTACACCCATACCGAGTAGGCGTGAAGAATATCTATTGAAAATGAACCCAGAAGAAGTATGAATCACATACAGCACAGGTTACTGTACGAAGCACACAGTGAATTAGTTAGTCTTGCGAAAGAAGCGTTAGTTTAGCTAAAACGACCTCTGCGGCATCTGCCCTCACTTTACCCAGCATCTGTGTGTCTAATTTCCTCTGATGACAGGACAGACAAGACACTCTAATCGTTTCACATGTATTGTGAGATCACGAATTTCTACAGATTTTGTACCCGCATGCAACTCAAAGTGATGGTACTCTAAGACCCGTCGCCTCGCCTCGCCTCGGAGTTCGGTGTGAAGAGGGTCTTAATCTCATACGAGGTGGCAACGTTTACTCAAAATCATGTAACTTCGCCGAAAATTATGCAATATGGCTGCTTAACACAAATTGCCAACTCTTACAAATTTAAGTATTGTCCGAATAAATATCAATAGTAGTCACAAAGGCGTATATTTACTGTGAGGAAATATAAGTTATTAACACCACAAAGAAAGACACAAGGTATTATTCGTTCCACACGTTCGATGCAGAAAGATCAGAATAGCGCCACAAGAACCCGCGAATTTAATTTGTATCCGAGGTTGGGGATGGATTTAAGTTTTCAGAAATCCGAGTATCCTGCCAACGTAACGCGAGGTAGAAATATTATTACTCTTATGGACGATGGCGAGGTAAAAGCGTTGGCTACATTGAACACATGCTTTGTCGTGGCAGTTAGACTGACAAGAAATTAATTAATTAATGAATAATTTATTGTCAAGAGAGTTGTTACAAACTGCATATGACCAGGCTGAGGACAATAATGTAATTTACTGCCACTAAGAATCAATAAACTAATAAACAGCGCATTTTCATACACGAATTTTAAGTTAAATTTTTTCGAAGCAAGGGAGCATGACGTCGAGTATACGACTGAAATTGAGGGTACTCTAATATCCATCGCGTTGCCCCGGAGTTGCTCCGTGTGAAGATGGTCGTAATCTCATACGTCGTCGCGGTAGCAACGTTATGTTGTACATCTCTTGTAGCGGCGAGTGCATTGACTGGAAGGCGTCTTTGAGTGGGGAAGACGTCAGTAGGTCAGTGGCACGGCTCGACGCCCACGTTCAAGGTCGTGCGCCTGCCCCTCCCCCCCCACCACCTTCATCGTCACCTCCGGAACCTCACGTCGTTCTGTGAATCCAATCGCCTGCACACACCCAAACAATGCGAGGACGTTTACTCCTGGATTTATGGGCGTTCGGTGAAAACCCGACTTGCTCATGCGACTTTCCAATACTCCCCGCGCGGAACGCGGATTGCCGGGACATTAGTCTCGAAGTTATGCCGTGCTTCGGTAGACGTGACTGGATTGGTGCTCCTGCGGGTTCTGCGACGGAAATGTCGATCTGAAGAATTATTGCGAGGGAATAGATTTCCCGAAGTGGGGCGAATAAATTACAAACACGCGTGTCAACAATCATTTGTAACAGGGTTCGGATTGTAGGGGGCGAAAAAAAAAGAACTTATGACCAGGGAAAAGAAATCACGACCAGGGTTCGGATTGGGCGAAACCAGGGAATTTTCCATATTCATTTTCCCCCCACTTCCGTATCTTGTTCCCGACCAGAGAAAAATAATTTCACCTTTCATGATTGTCAATAATAGTTGTCAAGATTAAGCATTAATTTTAACTAATGTTCCAATGTTTTCTGAATGAATGTTCTCTAAAAGATCTGAATTATCAGAAAAATAACTTAAAACATGGAAGATAACTTTATAATAGGTTCAATATCAGTAACAATAAAAACAAAATTACAAAAATTGTGAGAACCCTTCAAATGCTTCCCCACCCTTGAATTTCATAAATTTTCTTGACAATTCGAAGGAGTAACATACGAATTCAGATTTTGGATCACCGCCATTTTCACGCGTCTATTTTACGACTCCGTCAGTATCATATCGTTTCCATTTAATTAATGGAAATTACCGACGCATTGGTTGATGCTGCAAATACTCCACATCTTTTTTAAACATATCTTCGTAGTATTGTTATTATTCATTAGAGCTGTGTAAGAATATCGGGGTCGCTATATTTGGTTAATGGCCAAATTTAGTGATGTATCGGTGTATTTAATAACTCTAATTAAATTTTGTATTATAATGCTTCTGGTTCGACTTCATGGTACATGCGATTGTAAAGTATCATACCTGATATACTTACTATTAATACAAAAAATGTTTATTCTTTTCCTTTCAAATTTAGAAGGCTGGGCGGATGCGTTCAAACAAATGTATTTTGGTGACAAATATATTATTGGGTCTACATAAAATGTATCTCAAATCACTACTTTCAATTTCTAAAAGTTAAGAATCCTTTGAAAAAAGTAGAAGTTTTCCTTTTTGAGAAAAAAGGTTTGGTTTTGATGATAAGTGACGATAAATAAATTTATTGGTAAAAACAATGCAAACTGCATATGACCGCGTGGAGGACAATAAACTAATTTGTATTTTAAAAACTCAAATAAGTTACTTCACAAGTACGTATTATTATGAACTAGATTATTCGAAAAATATTGTTTGTAAATCGCAACTAATAAAATAAGTTTAATTAAACTAATAAATAATAATAAAATAATTATTATTTCAGTAGACGCCGCCCCTAAACGAGAACCTAGAGAACCTGAGTAAACAATCCGCCTCTACCTGAATCTCTTGTGTATTTTCAACAAACAGTATTCGCGCTTCAAGAAATCCTTCGAAATATATGTGACGGAGAAAAAATAATCGTCACTGGCATATTTCATGGAATTTCTTCGCTCTTATGCGAACTTTCTGCTGCACAATGCATAGCGTTTCCTGAACTTTTCTATTTGTCTTTTTTCTTCTTTCTTTCTCTCCGGAACTTTCTCCGGCTCCTTTCTAAGATTCCTTGAGTGACGGGGTTAGAGGCGAGTTTCGTTGCAGTTGTCCGTTCAGATTCGTTTATTGATGGCTTTTTTTGTTGCTGCCGTGCGATTGCTACGTTTCCGCATCCATATTATAAGCTGCCGCATTTACTGTCGTTTATTGTACTCTGTTATGGCTGCAAAGGAGCTGATGAGAATAAGTGTTATAATAATTTTGTTGTATATTAGAGGCGTCCAATTATTCGTACGTTCTCATAGATCTTTATGTTGTGTTTAACTACTCGTACCCACCCTGATGAGAATCAATGATGAATTAATTACTGAAAGTTCAGAAGATATATAGAGCGTTGTATAGTAATTTTGTTGGAAATTAGAGATGTAAAATAGTACATTATTTTTCCAATTTTTTAGAATGGGTTTTAATTTTAATAATAATAATAATAATAATAATATTAAATTTATTGTCAAAAAACAGTACAGACTGTGTATGACCACGTGGAGGACAATAAACTAATTTACTCTCCGGAAGCAAGCAAGGGAACATCCCATCAATTCCGATCAAGGGCCCTAAGGCAGAGGCGGATTCAAAAATTTCAGCAAAAGTTCCTAGATAAGATAAAAAGTTAGCTGCGAGTTATAATACTTATAGAATGTCAATATGTTCGTAATTTAACGCAAAAAACATATTTTACATGTACAAATTATTATCGAACTATAGATTATTCTGAGTATAGTGTTTAAGAATTGAAATAACACTAAATTCACGATTTATTATTACAATAAACACGCCCCTAGACAAAGCCTAGAGAACCTGTATAAGAACTCCGCCTCTACCCGAAGGAAAAACGGAGAAAAACCCGGACCAGGATGGGGCAATTTTAGAATCATTTTGCTATTTCTTTTTATTTTACCTGCTATACCCAATATTAATTTTGAATACATCTTCGGTTTATTAGATGAGTGCATTATCAGTTGCAGATATATGCTGTAAATTCGAACCAACACAGTTATCAATGTAGTCAGTGGAAGGAACCCTATTCATTTATTATTTTTCCACGCCTTAGACAAAAAAAAAATATAAATCGACCGAAAAAATGTCTTCCGGCAAAGAAAAGTAACAGGTTATACCAAGTTTTAGACTGAATAGCATTGACCACCTTTCCGGAGTTGGACTCGAGTTCACGCATCCTGTCGTCCGACACACTGCAGTCTAAGATCCCTCGAAAATGGATTTAAATGTGTGATTATTCATTATATTATAATCCATTTCATGTAGCATGCTTTCCTTTGAAAATTCCTTTAACTCGACGGAATCTTTAGCTCTCGGATTGTCGCAGTGTTATATGATGTAGAGGAACTGGAAAGAGACCTTGGACTTGTGTGAAGGAAGGTCTAGCTGGTGTCACTTTCTTCCCTACTGTACCAGTCACATTCTGCAGTATGTGTGGAGCTTATGTCCATTTCACTTTGTAGAAAAAGTTTGTCAATTTTAAATTGAAAAATTTGTTCGAAATGGAATATTCTCGCATTAAAAGTTCGTGGTATCTGTGCTCTGCGGGGCTAATGCGTTTCAGCGAGGATTGTCTTCACTTACTTCAGATCGATCCGATATCTTACGTTCCCCACAAATCAGCATATATATTTCATCAGCATCACAGCAAAATGTCTGTTAAGTAAACCAGCTAGAACCTCGCCACATAAAATTATATCATTAAATAAATGTATTAACATTTCTTTAATATTTCGATTACGTCGTGTAGCCTGTTCTTTTTCATACGGTTTCGCTATATGAAGACAGATATGGTTCTTAAATCTTATGCAGAACCACGCGAGGACTCGCTTTGCGACCATGAAATTCCTCTTGGGTCAATCTGGGTTTGAAGTGTCGTCTCAGGAGTTGGGAGGCTCGAGCACTACCTCACAGGTCTCCTCAACTTTCCTTTCACATTGCATGTATTAATCGCAAGTCAAAAATGATTGGTTTGTAGATATTGAAGTTCAAGTGAATGAGTCCCCTATTACTGCATCTGGTATTACTTAAGGCGTTATAGCCATACGAACTCTTTTGATCTCCACATTGGTCCTTGGTTAGAGCAACTAGAGAAGCACACGTTGGTGGTTAGAGCAACTAGAGAAGCACACGTTGGTGGTTAGAGCAACTAGAGAAGCACACGTTGGTGGTTAGAGCGACTAGAGAAGCACACGTTGGTGGATAGAGCAACTAGAGAAGCACACGTTGGTGGTTAGAGCAACTAGAAAAGCACACGTTGGTGGTTGGAGCGACTAGAAAAGCACACGTTGGTGGTTGGAGCGACTAGAAAAGCACTGATTTGTGAAAGATGACGAGTGCATCGTGATGGATGACGTCAGTGTGAGCTCCCTTTCTCCCGAGAAAGTAAGAGCAGCTTGTGTTGGTTGCGAGAGCAAATGAGGGCGGCTCGACCGTGGCCGTTGGCTACGTGCCCTCCTTTAGAACGAGCTGCGCGCGCGCTGCTCACTAATGAATTCCATCTCGCACTGTCGCGTCCGAAGGGAAGCTGATAGGGAATACAATACACAGAAATATATTATACTCTATGGAGAAGAAATACGGGGTGGTGATGAATGTAGGAAGAGGAGGCGAACTGAAGTTTTACAAACATGGATGGTAAACAAGATGGAACAATAATAGTACAAAAGAACGCAAGACATGCGAATATTTACCTGGTGTTAAGTTTCGTATGAAGGCAAAATTTATATAGATGAAAATGGCAAAAAAATAGGAATCCCCACACGCCTCCTCGATTTCCCTAAACTAACCAGAAAATTAATTGTGTTTCAGGCCATGGAAATTTCAATGAGTTTATGTCCAGAAGATGAACATTCCATGTGAAAGTGCGAGTTGTTTGGTCAAAGAAAGAAAAGATATATTGAACAGTTGAGGCTGGTAGATAATGTTAACATATGAGAAAAAGATATAAATGAAAAGGAAAATAAATATTCCAAAATTATTTTGATGGAATGGGTCCATTCTAAACTTATACTGAAAAAGAAAAAAAAAACACTCATCAATCAAAGATCTTTATTCCTTACCCTGAAGAAAGGATTGATGACGAACGGCGTAAAGACCCAAGGTTTGTAATGAGAAAGTGACAGCAATGTTTAAAAAAAAAACGTTTTACGATTTTTAAGTCCACGGAGTTTCCCGCCCTTACCTACACCATTGTCTGTTCCTAATCAAACCTCTCAAAATATTTTCTTCTGTCGGAATGCAACAATATGGAAAAGCATCTATTGAATTTGTCTTAATTTTTATTGCCAAACTCAAGCTCGTATTATATTTTTCATGGAAAGGGAGGGAAATGAAGCAAAGAGTTTTTATGTATTTTTGCTAAACTGTAGAATAATTTTTTTTGTATTATTTTCATTTGAATATTTCTCAAAAACTGAGTACGGGGAGAGTTTAATAATAAAATATCGTTTAATCTTGATTTAGTTAGATGACATGGATGGGTACAACATTGTGAGAAAAAAAAGATCTTGATGTTATAAATTGTATTGATATAATGTAGTGAGTAACACAGTGGATGTTCATTTTGATGCATCCTTGACAATAATATTCTAAATAATTTTACGAGTTTTGAGTATCCTACACCTTCGTGTTTTCCTGAACGTCACCAATGTGGAAATTTGTTTTTTGTTATCCGCAGCATTTCTTTAGGAATTGCTAAAAGTATTCTTTTTAATGCTAAACGTATTATTTCTTGTATTATTAAACACCCCTCTATCATCTAATTTCAAGAAGAACGCACCTCGAATCTACTTTGACGAGTGTTCATCGCTGTGTTCGTAACTCATGTCGTACCTACGCAATGCGTGTCGGGAGAGAAACAATGTACTGCAGAGGAAGTAGCTTCAGCTGAAATAATGGGTGTAAATTCTGTTGCATAAACTCTTATGTCTTGTCTAATTAACCTCTTGAAATTGTTTTAATTTTTGGGAGAATTCATTGTAAGTCGTGCTGTCGAATTGTAAAGAATCCCTCCCCTCCTCTGTTATGATGATTTTAATTATGGTAAGCATGTAAAGCGTTTATTACCTCGCCGCACCAGGAATGAGGTTATGTTATTCGTCTGATAATGAGCAAAATATGACTAACTCCAAGCGAAAAACAACAACATCGTCCTGTAGTCCCGAAAATATGATTTCATCATCGAAAATCTAAAATATTTTTTTAAGTATTCAATGTAGCATATAAGTCCTTTCCTCGGGTCCACTTGTTTAAAAAATACTCATTTACTTATTTTAAGTTCTGACTAAATAAAATGAAGAAAAAAAACTATTAAAATGAGATGTGTGTAGTACAGAAGAACTCTTCCCCCGTCCCGATAATTGAATATCTTCCCAAAAAATAGGTTGTTTTTAAAGCAAAATGACAAAAAATTATCATTGACAAATACAATTTAATGGTATAATAGTTCTTGAATGGATAGTTACCTCAGCACATTTGTAAATAACATTAATGTACAGTAATTAAAAATACAACAATTTTTTCTCTCTCCCGGCGATCCGTATGGAGTTCGGATAGTTGGAGTTTCACTGTACTTTGACTGCGTTATGGATTGTTTAAACGTTTTTAATCACCACAGATTGGATTTTGCGTTTTGCATATTTTTTCCCGCAACTTTTATAGCTATGACGATTCGATTGCCAGCGTCTTGTACCTCGTAGGACCATTTAAATTTAATTTAGTAATGCATATAAATGTTTGTACTCAGAAATTTTAGGTTAACGTACTGCAATCAATCAAAATTTACATGTTTTTTAAATTGAAATATGACATACTATGAACGAGCTCAATGAGATTATTCCACTAACCCAATTTTCACTTACACTTTGTTTGAAATAAGTAAGTACATATAGAATTTTTCAGTGCATATTTCGAATTTAAAGAACTTAATGGCGCATGTTTTGAACTTTTTAGTGTATATTTTCCGATTTTTTAGTACATATCGATTCGACTCCTGCTTATCACACAATCACGAGTGATACATTGTACGTAGTCGCTTTTCAAAGATCCATGGCACCCTTGTCACCCGGGGGAATCCCACTCGATGGCGTGTGTTGGCCAACGCGCTCCGAAGAAAGCATCAGCCGACGATGGTAGCGTATCCGAAGATTGTTAGCGCGTATAAAACCCTGTGAGTTACGGGGTTCTTAGCATATAATGGCTGCTGGAGTTCCCACTGTTTTCATCGCGCCTTTATACTTCCTCCGTTTGCCTAGTCACAGACAATGCAACACGGATTCCATTGATGCCAACGTTGCGTTGCTCGACACCTCAACTCGCTGAGCCGTGACGGAACACCGCGTGGCAACCTTCAGGAAACAGTTATTCTCGATTTCAATTGCATGCGTAATACCGATTTTTACGTTCTCCTATTCGTAGTACCGTACTTGTAATTGCGATTATCTTAGTTCGTGATATTTTGATGCAAATATTCATTTTTGGCTCCCTCGTACCGAAATAGTTCTTTTTAGAATACTGTCCGTTTTTCTGTGCATTCTGAACGAACAAATAATAAATCTTATTAATTTACAGTTATCGATTCGTGTGCTCTAGAAATTTTATAATTGTAATATGTCACTTCCTGCGAAGACTGAAGTACGGTTTTGGAAATTTATCAATGCCTCAACAAATGTTTTGAATATTCTTTGCAGATAATGTACTTGGGATTATTATATGTACATAAGTGGTATTTTGCTCGAGCATGGAATAATTTCTCCGCTTAACGAATTGCTTCCTGTATATTTGTCAATGGTTGTTATATTTGCTGTTTTCACATTGGCCATGTGCACTGCGTCATAAGAAATATATGAAGGACATGTTAGTGCACATGTCAGGACCCTGTTTGTAGTGATATCTGTAGAAACTTTTACCGGACATTCATCATTGTTTCTTTAGTTTTCTGTTCTTGTTTCGTTAAAAACATTTGTGTGAAATAAAAAATATATATTATCTTTGTTTCGTATGGAATCAGTCTGCTGTCAAAAGAATATAATTATCAAACTCTATACAGAGTATACGCTCGTATTACAGTATGATACATTCTGAAATGCTAAGTCCCTTAACTTTTGAATAAAAGCAGAATGTTTTTTTATTTCATGCATTGTTTTTTCTCTGAAACGTTTCTTTAAACTTTATAAAGTAGCTTCAAGAAGTTCTGAGAGAATTTGGTACATTTAATTACAGGCGTGGCATACACGAGAAATCTTTTTTTTTTCTTTTTTCGTATGTTCTTTGTTTTATCCTAGATTCTATAGTATTAAGATATTTTTAGCTTCGGCCCATTTCTGTCAGAATAAGACTTAGTTGGTAAAAAGTGTACATTTTTTTTTCAAAAATACATTTTCATACCGTAACCTTTATACCGTAATGATTTATTCGCATTATGCAACTCCAGTGAGCTCAATAAGGTCAAAACTTAATTGTTAATGAAACATTATTATTCGTTTGTTAATAAGTTACGTGGAGAACCAGTAAAACGTAATCTGTTATATTATTTGCGTGAACTCTTTTCAATTTGAACTCTCCAATACTATTACTTCAACAGCTGCTTAGTTTCAGTAGCAAAATTAAAGTGAACTGTCCGTTCGTTAATTTTTATAAATTTCTTTTTACTTCTGAGAAAAACTAAGAAACTCCCCCAGATATTTTTTAAATTGTAAGTAAAAAATTCTTATATTGCTACCCGATTTTAATTCAAAGAACTCTCTTCTCGATTTAAAAAAAATGTTTAAAAACTTTTCAACTAACTCGCAAATATAGATTCGGGTGTGAATTAAGCGTCCGCTGTGTTTTAGTCTTTCGTAAGTATCCCCTAAAGTGAGTTGTAATGGGATAGTAGTTTCTCGCTAATAATATCCTGTGTATCAGTGATACGAGGATAATAGTACGTTGTACGTGAAGACAGATAAATTCTTGTATCTTAATTGCAGGAATTCAAAGATTTTAAGATATACAGGAAGAGTTAAGTGAATGAGTATTCCTTGAGATTTTCCTAGGACCCTGTTACTTACGTTAATTGTCTTATCTCTGAATATCGTTAAGAGGAATAAATCATTTTCCTGGATATTTGCGTAGTATTAATATAGACGGATAAACCTTTGTACCTTTCATAGTGTATAGGATGTAAAAACGAAAAAAATAAAGTATTGTATTACAATTTGCTGTTGATGAGCAGTAGTTTTGGGTAAAATGGCTCCGTCTATTCATTAGCAGGATTGTGACGTTAATTTAATACTGGAGGACTTGAGTTATCTTTGATTGTAATTTGTCAGATGACCCTGAGAACGTAGATCTTCGTATTAAGATACAGTCTGCAAGTGCCTCAGATGTAGAGATTTCTCCACCTGACGTTTCATGTAATTCAGAGGGAAATAATTGTAATTGTCAAAATATCTACATTTTTTGAGACAGATATGTTATTAGTACTATCATTACGAGTTCACGGATCCAGAACAACTATTTTTCTCTCTTGAAAAGGTTCTTATTAAAAATCTTAGCCTTTTACTTTCTCATATACGTGGTAAATAGACAGTATTGTCATCGTGAAAAATTTCGAAAACGAGATTTTTGCGGAAATATCCGTTTTGGTGACCCCTGATTCCGAAAACGTGGTTTTTGTCATAACGTCCGTCCGTCTGTGCGCAGCGATTCTGAGTAAATGGATGAATCGATTTAATTCATATTTCGTATTTACAATAGATTTTACTTGTCGATGCATGTGCTCTGATTTTGGATTTTCTTTAAAACAAAGGGCACTTCACGTGAAGGTCAAAGAACATTTTTGAATATTTTTCAAATACTGGTCCAACGATTTTGCTTAAATTTTCTGTACGTAAAGTACGATTAGTATGCATTACATCCGCATTGGCAGGATTTCACTTGAAAGTTTGGTATAGACGCAGTAAAATAATTTCTGTCTGCTACGTTTACGCATTTGTTTACTACTTCAAGAACCTTGAATATTATTTAACATGGATGAAGCAGAGCTAGAATAAATTAATATTCTGAATATTTTACTTTCAAATCTCTAATAAAACACACTAAGAAGTTGAATTATTGGTTTTGAGTCCGATGAAAATGTTAGTTATATTTCATTACTTTACCATATACATTTTTAAATAATGGGTTTTATTTGTACTTATTACTTACTTTCTTTTTGTATGCCATGTTTATGGCGCATAGTTTTAAGTTTGCCAATGGTGTGAATCCAAAGAGGATATGTATGTAAATGTGTCATTTTTGTAGTTCTTTGAAAAGGAAAACAGAGGATTGTCTGCATCTTATGTTTCTCTTCGTGTCGTGAATCTTCCACACACGCGACCTCTACGCACTTGTCCCAACCTCACATCCGGTGACTGCATCATTTTGCTGCGTAAGCTGCAAAATCAGATGTGTCCACTGTGCCGTGCTTTTCTGTTAATTGGTTCATGCTGTGTGTCATATTTAATGTTTGTGTATATTATTTGATGCGTGAGGATGTTATTTGATATTATTTCTTGTCGCTTTAGGAATTAACTTGAGTACGTGTTGTTGTTTTTTGTTTTGAAGGTAATGTTTGATAAATCTTTTTGTTTATTTTTCATGATTTTTTAAAAATTCAATGCTTTGCAGCAGTTTCAATTGTTAAAAATAAGATTATCATCCACAAATTTATATTATTTTAAGCTTAGAAAGTTAAATAGTATATTTTTTAAATTTTTAATGTTTAGTATTACAATAAAATGTTTCCATGTTGTAAGGTATGACGGGGTAATTCCGAACACTATTTTCTCTCACCGGACATGCTACGTCAAAATTCCGAACACTATTTTCTCTCACCGGACATGCTACGTCAAAATTCCGACAGCGTATGTTTGATGTAAAATATACTATAGCTCGCGGCACGCGAAGCTTGAGGTATCAAGTGTCGTAAAGTATTAATAGTATTTTAAAATTTATGGGGGAAAAATTCATATTCTAAATATTTCTTTTATGGGCCTTCTAAGTATTGCACCTATATTGAGTGACCAAGGAGGGAATATATTTTTAATTACTTTTTTATTTTTACTGAACATTATTTTTTACTGTTTAGTACAATAGTTTTTCAAGAAAAATTTAAAAAAAGTTTTGTATGTTTATTTTATGCTTTAAAGCGTAAGAATCTGTTTATTTGTCTTAATAACTAATATTGCTTGTTCATTTGTTTGTAAAAGTAAAAAACTTTTTAAACACAAACGTTTATTTAATATAAATAAATGGCATAAATGTAACTGCGTCCGTTTGATACACCTCGCGTTAGCATAAATATTTTGAGAAGCGATCGTAATGATAAGAAAAGAAGTTTGAGGGAGCATTAATGCACTCGTGTGTTGCGGGATGCAATTCAGTTGCAAGATTTGACCCAAACATAGTAACTAACTGACTAACACGTGATGTTAAATTAAAGCTTGTAAAATAGCGACGAGGCAACAATCGATCCCGGCATCACCTGCATTGGTTGCAAGGACGTTGATCGATTCCCATCGGATTCGATTCCCATCTCGTCGCCATTTCCATAAAGAAGTAGTTATCTCTTCTCCATGCGCACGGAACACGGAAGTATGATTTGCAGTGTTGATATCATGGAGGAAGATGAGGAAGGTGACCCAAAGACCCATCTCTACCGTGATTATTTTGGCATTGTTCCTCTGACAAACCCCGGATGGCACGTGACTAAAAGAACGATCCTCGATTGGTCACTTGAGTGGTCACGTGATAATGTTACTTTCATTGAAATAGTTCCAATATATTTTGTAAAACTAGTACTCCTCAGACATTGCTAATTATCCACAATACCATTTATTTTAAATGTACTCAACATTGGTGCGAGTGCTGAAAGCCATATCTAACTGTTCTCGATTCTTCTGCTCATCCGACATCTTCAAAATCTCACACGGCAGTTCCTAGTACTGTGCTAATAGAATCACGCAGCGAAGCCGGGATTAAATGGGCATTTTACTTTTTGTGTGCAGAAATTCAATCTTATTATAATTTTAATGATAATTAGAATGTATGTAAAAGTTGTATTTTTTATGGTAACCTGTAGCAGATGTTCATATTCATCCTAGTTGATTACTTCAAAACACCGGGGATAAATATTTAGGTGGACATACCATCCCACTTGGCATACGCATCCAAAAACTCTTTAATACGTTAGGACTACTTTCCTATTTGGGGGAGCTGACAAAAGCGATAGTTTTGAATAACAGTTCTGGTTTATCTTATCGGGGTTACTCACTGGACGGGTAGCTATAAAGCAATCGGCTGTCTTGCTCAATTTTCACGAAGTTCATGATTATTGTATTTTTTACCTTCTTCTTCCTCCGGACTTACATAAAATATGAAAATTAGTGACTTTCTAAGTCAGATTTACAATTGTACGTGATTAGGTGAGGGCGCCATATATAATTATTTTTCAAGTTTTGAATGATTTCGATTTGTTCCCATGTAACGTTAAACGGAGTTGAATAATTTTCTTTTTTTGTTTACTGACGGTTGATGGTAGAACTTCATCCGAGAATAATACGTCGAAATGAAACTTAATTCACAGTAACATTTTGACCGAAACGAATAAATTAAGAGTAAAATGTAATACATTTTGAAAGAGTAAAATAAGGTCCTAACATCCATTGAAGAGGAGGGGAAAGACACTAGGTTAATTAGTCGTGCAATTCATTTTCGACAAGGTAAGGACGAAGCAGTAATACCTGTTTAGGGTACCTTCTTGACGTGCTACCCGGAAAGTAAAGGACTTCGAAGTACCAGTCCTAGCATGTCATGGCGGTCGGCCGTTAAGTCTGTCGCAGTGAAAACTCCTCTCGACCTACAAACACACTGCCGCTGCCGCGCGAGAACGGCGGTGAGCGCGCATCTCTCTTCATGATTCCTCTGTTTCTCACCTTCTCACGAGTGAATATTCTTTGTCTATAAAACGTCGTTGAATTTTAACATTCGTCTTCCTCCGATGTACGTGGTATATAAACATTCGCTTCCTCTCTAAAATTCTGATGTCAGCATCGAACAATCATTTATTAGGAATATAATTCGCATTTACAAATTATATCAGCTACAAGGAGATATAATTCACCTGTGGTTAAATATACTAATATTTTTGTTGATCTTCCTTACTCTTTCCTATTATTTGATTCCTAACGAAGAAACTTTTAAATAGCTTAGGTTGAAAAAATTACTTACGTTAGACAATACTTTTCCGAATAATCTGTAATCTGATAATGCGTGCTTCTGAAATAACTTTTTTTGCTTTATTAAATACAAATTTGTTGGTATATTAATATTATTACATGTTCCGAACTATTGTTCCTTTTCTTAGGAGTGTGCTGAAATGTTAAATCCACCTTTGCCTTAGGGCCCTTGTTCGGAATTGATGGGATGGTCCGTTGCTTCTTCCCGAGAGTACATTAGTTTAGCTTTTTTACAATAAATTTACTATTATTAAGAGATTTGCATTTTTTCTCCAGTTCCTTGACCTATATTATATATTCGGAACACGATTGAATATCGGCAAATTATGTGAGACTTACTAAGTTTTAGTTACAAAACATAACCTTCTTAGAATCAAAACAGAAAAAGTAACTCTTTTGGTGTTCTTGTTTTTTGAACTATTAACGTAACACATAAATGTATCTTCCATAATTTATGTAGTATTAGTACACTTCTTTTCTATTTTTTCTATTATTACCCTATATTTTCGCCCAGAACATTGGACTACGTCACTTCTCTTTTAATATATATATATATATATATATATATATATATATCCCTTCTTTTTGTGTCGTGTGTAGATTTTTTCACGAAATAACGTAGAACGTTAGAAATAAATTTAATAATACTCTTGCCTTTTATTATTATTATTATTAACATTTTTTGTAGGTAAAGGTTCATCAGATAGAATAAATGTTTGGTGTTTTCCATGTAATACTCACTCTAGTTTGTCATCTCCAATGAATCAATTTTTTATTTCACTTTTGTGTTTTCTCATTTATTTAGTCTCCGGGAATCAAATATTATCGGATAGTTTTGTGTTGTAGATGGGTTACGCCAATGCTTCGTAGCATTCTTGAAACAACGAACTGCGGAGAGTGGTAAGATATTTTTCGGGGACATAAGTTGTAAAAGTGTCAATTTCCATTGCAACATCGAGATAAGAAATAAATAGGAAAATGCGTAGTTAAGAACTGCGAGAGACTTTAATGTATAATTTATTAATGCATTTTTTTTCTCAGTTCTCCATTCACACAACTATTAAATACATTATTGAGAATTGGTTAATGAATAGCTCCTTTTATGGTTGTAACTTGCAATTAATCAGAGCCTAATAAGAGTGATCAGAAAGGCGAGAGATTTTTTATCCACTTTTTCCTGCTGTGGCGCACAATTAGCGGAAATTCTTCGTTTTGACCAGTCTATAGATATATATGCATGACGCGAACACTTTCTTCATTAGGTGCTTTTTATCGCTTAATCGCTTAACATCGACGCAGCGAGCATAAAGAACACGAGAAAGAAAGTTTTCGGAAGCTGTGAAGCTTAGAAGGTTTTCGATGTGTTTCACGACTTGGTGAAAGTAAGCGGAGAAAAGTATGCGCATGTTGAAGTCGCGCTGTTCGTACCTTATAGTTTGATGAAGGGGAAATTTTAAATTGAAGGATTCGATGACCGTATCAAATGGTTTCATCTCTTTCTTTATATTTTGTTTTATTTTCTTCTTTTCTGAGGTCCTACATACAGCACGCTGAAAGAAAAGGATACCTATAACTTAAGTTTGAGTACAACCCTCCCTCCCTTTCAATCCCGCTGACAAAAAAGGAAATGGGTGTGATAGAGGGGCACTATATTCCAATAAGAAAAATTATTAGCTTTTAGAACATAATTTAGATACGTACTTTAGGTTATTTCTAAGAAAGTGCGAGTGTGAATTGTCTTAACTGTCCCACAACGGGCCCTGAGGTGTGCCCAAGGGGTTCACGGACGGTGGAGTTCCGCAAGTACTCGACCTCGGCACTAAACACTAGTTGAGGTGCGATGAAAAATGTAACTCCCTCCTGGGGAACGAACTCCGGTCGTCCAGCAAGCAGCTCTGTGCTGTACCCACTGAGCCACGCTGACTCAAAGTGAAACTGGGTTAGTTGAATAATGCCACTGAGCACGTTCATGTCGTAAGACGTGTCATATCTCAATAAGAACGTTAAAATTTTTGATTGATTACAGTGATTTAACCTAAAAATTAGAGTTCAAACGAAAAGTCATCAAAAATATGCATTATTAAATTATATTAAAATAGTCCAATCAGACCAAAAATTCTAGAAATCGATTCCTCAAAACCATGCAAAGTCAAGAAGAAGAAAACGAAACATGCAAAATCGGAGCCCTAGTTATTCGTCTGACATTCCATAACAGGAGTATTTGTTCAAACAGATCTATTTCCAATAAAAGTAAAGTTTCGTTTATTTATTTTATTTATTTATTTTATGTCTTTTGACGAGGTTCAGGCCATGAGACCTGCTCTTCCACCTAACCGTTGGACGTGGGTAAGAGAATTGGGAAGAAGAGATATAGGGTTGCCGACATTTGTCTGGAGGAGATGAGGTAAACCCCAGCTGGAAACCTCACCTATTTCAGCCGAGCAGGGTTCGAACCCACGCTCTACCGCTCAGCGGGGTCGTAGTAGCGAAGGCGCTTCCACTAGACCACCGCTGTCGGTGTATAATTGACTCATTTAAATACTTAGGAAATAAACCCATTAGAAATGGAAAATTTTTTCTAACCGTCATCAAGCAAAATTAATCTTTCGCTAGTAACAAATATGACGACCCTATTTTTTAAGAACAGACACATATTTACTCGAAAACCCAAATAACATACAACGTTTCAATCCTTTGTGTGGATCATCCTCAAGCAAATTGAGAACCCCAACGGATTGAAACGTTGTATGTTATTTGGGTTTTCGAGTAAATATGTGTCTGTTCTTAAAAAATAGGGTCGTCATATTTGTTACTAATTATATGTGCAGACGGAAAATATGACTAATCTTTTGTTCCCAACTAAAATAACCTAAAACTAAAATGTAAGAAACATTTCACCTTTTTTAAATCAGAATCACAAAGTACGGAGAGTATTTTGACAAGAAAATAAGTATTTTTGAACGGGATTGAAGATGGTTTTCGGCATTTTCCAAGGGGAGCGGGGCGGAAATGATTTTTCCGTGGAAACAGACATTTTGATTGCGGTCGCTTCAGCTTTGCTGAAAGAGTAATTTCCTTCAGTTGCCAGTTTGTGTGTCATAGAGGGAATATTTTAAGACGACGAAGATGAACGAAGTGGGGGCCAATTAGAGCCCGGTACTGTACTTATGTTTGTATTAAATGTCTTCTGCATCAGTAGCGAACCGACAATTAATGAGACCCACGCATCAACGTCAAAGAATTTGAACTTTAAATTGGATTTATATTTATTACGAAGTTCAAGTCTTAGTTATTTTATTATTATAATCAAATTATTGTACATTATAATTTAGGTCCATTCTTCGTATTTTTGTTGCTTTTTGTGACCAATTTTGAGATCCCTTAGAAGACCCAACCGGGGACGGACAGCTCCCTCGCGTAGGTGCGCTACTGTTATGCTCTGTAGTAACTGAATTATTTTTTAAATAATTTATTTTTACCACATTCATGTTTTATTTCTGTCAACTAGGATGTTTGGTTGTAATTTTTGACACTTATTGTTCCTGACAATGGATGTGTTACGTTTAAGTGTAAAGCGAGTTTCTAATTAACACTTCATTGAACGGACCTGTGACTTCATCCGGTCGTGATTCAAATTTTAAAATATTAGGAATATTGTCATTGGAAGTCCAGACATTCCGATGTTAACGCTCTTAATTATTGTACTATTTTCATAATCTTTTTACGACTAGAAATGCTTACAATAATAACCTAGTATTAGTTTAAAAAAAGGTGTTTAAAGATGTCTAGTAATTCATGGAGAGTATAATGAGCTACTTAATACCATGAAAGGAAGAGTGAAAAGGCCATTACGTCAGGTGTATCAAAATTTTAAATAAATAATTGTGTTTCTTAAATATTAAGTTGAGGAAGAAGACGAATTATCTTCCTGCTTAGTAACGTACACCATTCCTTGAATTCGTGCATGAAGCATTTTTTTCTGACAGCTAATTACCTCACAGTTCAAAGTGTGAAAACATCCTTACGAAATTACCCGCAGTCACAAGAAAATGCGTACATTAACTTTCTCTACCATTTACGTTTCTGTAATTGATTTAATAGCGTGAGTCGCATTTCCGAATGCTTTCTAGCAATTTCGTTTTCGGTGGAAAAAAGATGCATGCGAGAAATTGAGGACGTGTTGATGAAATTAAAACTAATCGATTTCATTTTCACTCGTTTTTCCGAAACTCCAGTACGAAGTAATCTTTTTCTTGTCTTATATACTTTCTACAATAATTCATGTCTGTTGTGATTTTATACTAGCAGTACAACAGAATGAGTGTCTCATGTATACTTTCCGGACGTCTCCGCAGACAAGACAATAGTGGAATCACAAAAAAGGCCCCCTAAATCCGAAGCCGTCTTATGACAGAGATACAAAAAAAAAAAAAAAGATTGAAATTTATATTAATTAAAACCATTATGAACTGAAACAAATCACTCTCGAATGTATCCTGCATAATCTTCACATTCATTATCTCAAGGAAATGGTTCTGCGAGTACATCCTCTCGTTCGTTGTTGACAAGCTCGTCATATGAGTCTCATTCTGTACCTAGCGAATCGATTTCCTCTTCGTCATTAAAATCCCATAAGAAATTGTCCTCAGTCCTCCTCCTTTAGTGCCTCACTAAGAACATGCCCCGTACAAATTATCTTTATGCGTGCAATCACCGACTGCGATGTGTAACAACTTCGTAACAATGTCATATGTTTATTGAGGAACTGACAGTCAAGATGATCGCTGGGCAGTGATGCCAGATGCAAAAGAACAAAATTTGTTCATACGAAGAATTACGAATGTGACATAATTTCGAATACTCTCTACAGTATTATGATCGCCGATCTAAACTAAATTCACGGGCAATTGATCGTTCGGGAATGATCTTTATAGAACAGGTCAAAACTATAAAACTTTGAAGAAAATTCTTTCCTCGTTTAATCTGAAGGTCATCTTATCTGCGCGGAAATATACGGGACGTATTCGTTTTATTTTGCTCCACTTTTAACACAACCTTTACTTTTTTTTCTATTTTTATCGGGATGATTGGCGATAATGACAGATTCATCTACATGAGGCAAAATGTGACAGATGCAAAAATTGGAAGAGTATGAAATCACATTATTTGCCGGCAATTGATTAATTTTGAAAAATATATTTTGGAATTTTTAATTTTTTTAACGTCAAGAAAAGGACAGGACCTACTTCACGAGAACAAGAGAAGTGCTTAGAAATTAAGTATGGATGGATATTTGACGTAATGTATTACACATTAACATGTTAATGGTTAACCGAGATTTTGTCGGATAATGATTATGCACGATTGAAATAATAGTTACGTTTACCGAAAATTGCTATCATTGCATTGTCCAACTTAGCTGATATCTCGTGGAACACGCTTCATTATCAAGTTCTGAGACATAATACAAGATACAAGCTATGTCGGTGGTTTCCATCCCCATCAATTCTTCCAAAACAGGTTCCCTTACTAAGTTAATCAGAAGATGGGAATATTAGTGACCGGTACAATGGAATGTGGACAGAAGTAAATCTATGGGAGCATGGAGAGTCAGTTCATTTGCTGAAAAATTGGCACTTGATTTGTCTGTGTTATAGCAGTAAATAATATTATTCGCTTATTACTCGCGTCGTAGTTTTCACCGATCTCCGTCAATCAATATAACGGCTCTCCGAATATGTGACATCTGTGAGGACTTTCCATTGGTTTTAACTGCATTCCATGTTTTACCAATTCTCTGCACCCCTTCAAGAGTTCTGTCTTTCGAAGGCTCGTTTTTCCACTGTGTCGAGTGTTTTGTGAGGTGTGCGCAATCCATCACCAGTTCCCTTCACCGACGTATGTTTTAATGTATTCCTGTTCCAATAGTGTCCATCTTCACGTGTTCCTTTTTTCCTCCGGCCAGCATATGTAGAGGATTTTGCGAAAGGAACTATTACAGAGCATATTCTCACTTGCTCACTAGCCGAATCTCGAATCGAGTAACGCCGTGAATGTTACTCTTAAATATTTTCGTTTTGGTTCTTCTGGTCACCGTGCTCCATAAATGTAGAAAAATCGCTGCCGGTTATAATTTCTTTATACGTGTACTTAAGTGAAATACTAGTATTGTAAATTCATAAAAAGGATTTCAAATTGCATAGAAAATAAAACGTTTCTACTCTAAATTATTTTTACGGTAGTAGAAAGAAAATTATGTTAATTTCAAATAGTTGTGTAACTGTTGTATGTGAACATGACTCATCTAATATGTGGTATAATTATAGGAGAAGATTATACTTACAACTTGCCGTATTATTTTAATGTCCATTTTCAATTCCGTAATTGAAGGTCTTTCACTTTTTGGTTCTAATTTAATCGACATATTATAATATTTAATTTCAATGTAGCATTTACCTTGAAAAATAATCTCGTTTTTGTTGTGCAACACTGAAATGTGACTTTAAATTAGATGGTAATTAAAAAGTACGAATAAGGAATTACAGGTTTGTAGATTTTTTTTAGAATGTGTGGTGGTGTACGATTCTTGACCGGACGAGGCTATTGGGAAACATGCAGTTATTATCCGTCAGTAGACACTAAGGAATTCTGCCCTAGTGTTAGAGTCATCTCTTTCTTCATAGTTCTCGAACTCGTAAAAAATGTATGAAAATGCAAGAATATTATTTTGTGTAATTTCCCCCCCGGAAAATAATTGTGCTAGCGCATTAGTTAATGTTGACGCTTAGGTGTAGTAATGTTAGCGGTCTACAATTGGAAGTCTATAATTCGCAATGTGAGGTCTCTTTGTGGAGAATACCATAAAAAGAAAATGAATAAAAAATCCTATTGGTGTGCAAAAGGCTCGGACAACATTTTTAGTCGCAAGAAAATGTCATAAGGTGGGTCTTAAAGTGCCTATAGTAATATTGCGATGGTGGAGGAATGTGCAGAAAAATATTTCCTTTCGTCCCTTTTCACTTTCGTCGTCATGAAATACACGTAACACTCGCCCCTCTCCAAAAAAAAGTCAAGCCATTAGTGTGAAATATATTATCCGAACTTCGGTGGACAATATGTTTGTGAACGTTTTATGGAAAACATGTTTCAATCCATGAGCTTCGTCATGTGTAAGAAATATTGACAGTAGTAACATAACATAATATGAAATACGTAAATATATTTACAAAAACGTAGAAACTATAACACATCAATTCCCTAAAACTTTCACAATAAATATTTTATGGAGTTCAAGTAAGGTCGTACTATATTTTTAACTATATTGTGTACGAACATAGTTTTGGTTACTGTTAATATGATAAAAAAGTAAAAAAAAAAAAAGAGCAAAATATTTTTTTTTCAGATGCCCCGAAATCAGCATCAAAACTACTCTCTCCAATATAACATTCAGAATGCCATTGACTTAAAAAAATACGTAAGACTTTCGAGGTAAATGTAAATAGTACAATCGTTGCTTACCTCGTCATCAGAGCCAGGCGGTCCTCCGACCAAAGCCTCCGCCACAGCCGCTTCTGCCGGTTCCGCTACTTCCGTTTCTTCCGCCTCCACTTCCGTCTTCACTTCAGTGTCTTCTCCCCACGTCCTGCCCAGCGTCACCAAGATCACCAACGCGGCCGTCATCCAGACGCCGCCGGCCGGCGCCATGGCTACTGCTCCACTTCACTCAGATCTTTCACTCTCGAATCACCAGCTGGAGAAGCTTTCCGGACCCTTCCTTCCTTACTCGACTCTTCCAGTTCAGTTGTCACGCGATCTTTCGCGGAATGTGAACATCGATTGGTGGGGCGACTAGTTTTGCCAGTTCGAGAGACTGCCCCCTCGAGTGTCGGTTCGGGAAAGAAGTGTATCGTGCTCGATTCCGGTTTTACCCGATTTCGAGTTTCTCGGCGGCACTCGTCTCCTCACAATTATATCTCGCGACTAGTTTCTTCTGCGGTGACTACTTTCGTCGTCGCTACTGTTCAAGTCTTCGAGTGAACGCATTAAATCTCACATCACAAGAACAGTACCCCAGTACCTCGAAATTTGAAAAACCAAAAATAGAAATGTGTCACAATTTATTTTTTCGGAGCCCTTTTGAAGGGTTTCCGAGGCCTAAGAGTTCAATATCCGAAATCTACTTTGCATCCGCTTAAAAATAAAAAAAAGTAGCGTAACACTCGTCAACCTGGTGGCAGCGGTCGTTCCGTGTCCGACCGTGCGAAATCGATTCTTGCGTATCGATAAAGTCGCACCTGTTGGGTGTCACGACGGCGGAGCGCCTTCGTGTGTCGTCCGTCCCGAAGCGCGAAAGAGCCGCGACGGCTGGCGACCATGAGCGGACTGGAGCCTCTGCGGAGGAAACCGCGACGGTTCGGGCCGCGGCTGGAGAAAGCAGCGGGAGAAATGGTGGGAGGGCTAGGTGGGAGGAGAGAGAAGAAGGCGAGAAAGTGAGGGCGTGGAAGGAACCCTCAAGGTGAAGGTTACAGCGAAACGAGACACGCGAGGGGCATCATCAGCCAAAGGATTACGAAGGGGTGACGATTTAGAAATTGAAAAGCGCGCTCCGAATTATTTATCGGCTGTTGTATTTTAGAAAGTGAATGACTTCTCCCCTGAAGAATAATGAAGAGAACAAAAAAAGTTTTATTTAGTGTGCATTCCGGTGACAATATTGTGATGATCTAGGATTTAAGATCAAAGTGAGTAAATATCGCATTCCGGAAGATGCTGTCGTGAATAAGCTCAAGAGACTATTTTTTCTTGTGGCAGGGATTTTTTTCAGACTTTTCGTGCTGCTCGAGTATTCTGGCATCCCACTTTTTTCCCGTTGGCGCCACCCCTACTGCAAGTTTTTTATGCCAAGAATGTGCTAATACCTCAATTTTCCCAAAATGGTCCTTAGGAGCTCGAAAATATTGTGGTACGAATACGGAATTAACAATTCTTTTGTTTACATATGTTTGGAAATTTTGTCCACAACATATTACTACTTAGTATGAATTCAAGTTGTAATAAAACATACAAATAAAGTTTTACTGTATTTAATATATTAATATAGTAAGGTTATTTGAAATGAAACCAAACTAATACATTTATTTGATATCGAGTGACCTATTTACCTTTTCTTGCAAACATATAAATATTTCTTACCGCACAACTCTAGATTTCATAATGCACCACTATTGCTCGCTCGTAGTGCTAAAGTTGCGCTATACTGCATGTTATACAAAAGACCAGTCTCATGGACTGACAAATTTAGAGACGAGAGAGGGCGGAGTTCATAAATGAACACAGGTGAAGACACACTTTAAATACAAATGAACGGCAAACACAACTAGAGTCAAAGAAAAAGTATTTTGGCAGGTTCAGGTCATGAGACTTGCTCTTCCATCGAACCATGACTTGGGTCAGGGAAAAATTTTCTTCAATATTTTTGCTGGTTCACCCTGCTGTACTCTTTCTGTGAGATTTTCTAGATATTCCTGTTTCTTAGATAACATAGATTTTTCCTTCCGGATCTATTTATTTATATCCGGTTTTCCTTCGGGTAGAGGCGGATTTCTTATACAGGTTCTCTAGGCTTAGTCTAGGGGCATGTATATTGTAATAATAAATCGTGAATTTGGTGTTATTTCAATTCTTACGATTTGTAAACACTATAATCAGAATAATCTACAGTTCGATAATAATTTGTACATGTAAAATAATTTTTTTTGTGTTAAATTACAAACTTACTGACATTCTATTAGTATCATAACTCTCAGCTAACTTTTTATCTTATCTAGAAATTTTTGCTGAAATTTTGCCTCTGCCTTCGGGCCCTTGATCGGAATTGATGGGATGGTCCCTTGCTTGCTTCCGGAGAGTAAATTAGTTTATTGTCCTCCACGTGGTCATACGCAGTTTGTACTACTTTTTTGACAGTAAATTTATTATTATTTAGATTCGACCACCTGGTTTCTCCAACCTTCGTCATATCGGGCTTCACGGACATCACTTCGATTGATTTTGATGACTCTGTAACTTTCAATGTTTTCTCTTCCGTTTAACGGTTCGAACATTTGCATTTTTGCAAAGAGGTTAGCGATAATACTCGGTTTGAAATTCAGCTCGGTTTGAAATACAAATTTATTGGCTGCAATGAAATATTTAACTCGCTGTAATCGTCGCCTTTGTTATGGACTAGGACTTCAAGATACAAGACGTGACCACAACTAACCTCGCTAAGCTCACACTTACCCAACATGTTATGCTGAGTTACGAATTTATTTTGACCCCAAAATGGTTCATGGCCTGAAAATGGATCTTCATATTTGAAGATCGTTCGGTGGTCATTCTATGTGAAATCAGAAATCAACACTAACATGAACTTCATCTCTGAAATTTTTTTTTGACTGAAAAATACAAAATTTTAGATGCTTTGGACCGCCCATTTTTTACTTATTAATCTTCAAAATATGGAAATAAGTGAAATTTTCGCGTTATTTTTAATCTTTAAATGACACTATATCCAAAACTATTTAACTTAGATCTGAAATTTGGGCCTTCCTTGCACATTTTCATAAGCGTTCATACGATGTTCAACTTGATTATGTGAAATGTTTCAAAAACTCTTACCACACCAATGTTTTTATCTGTCAAAATTGAATGAAAGAAATTGAATTTAATGAAAGAAAATTTTATAATCAAGAACTTTGAGGAAACTTCTGTGCCAGATTAGAAGAAGGGATGTGAATGATCGGATATTATTTAAGTTTTCATGTGAATGATCGTAGGATAAAATAGCGTTGGTGACAAGTAAAGTCGCATTTTAGCACATTTTGTGATAAAACTGGAAATGAAACTGTTTGATTCTTTTAGTCCGTATGTGTGATTGGTCATTTCTCTATTGTCTCCATATTCTTCAATATGTGTCTGTCTATACAAACAACGTCACGACGAACATAGGACGGGGACTGAAAGTTAATTGAAGACAAAAGTTTAAAGTAAATAGTCACTGTCGAGTATTACGATTTATAGAATGCCGGACTTAAAAGGTGTTTCTGTATGCAAAATAAGTAAATACGAAGAAAACACGATAACGCATTTCTCATAATAAACAGTTATCTTTATACATTTCAGATTCTAAGGATGCTCCTATCGCGGAACAGTGCTTTATCATGTTGTGCACTATCTCGTCACCTTCAAATTGACTTGCTGCAAAAGGTGAAAGGTTTTGTCGTGTTCAAACGACGCAATTCTCCTCGGTTGCCAAGGACTTGGCGCTTTACGGTGTCTGGGATGTCTCGGTCCGTGCCTCGCTGGACATTTGCTTATCTCTGCAGCCTCAGTTTCTACTTTAAGATCGTTTCTCTAGTCACATGTCTTGACGAGTATTACCAAATTTCTCGAAACCTTTGTTCACGCACATCCTTATGCCACTGAAGACATTTTATTGTCTCTTTTCAGTGGAAATTTTTATAATTACCCGAACTGTTCATTTTACGATACATATTTACTTTATTTCTGTTATCTTATGCCTGACGTGTAACGCAATGCCTCTTCATTGCTTTGAAAAGGCGATTCGTACTAACAACAAATTAATTTTAATTAGTAAATTTTACGTGCGTTTTAAGGTTATTTAATTCTCCAGACTTTCATCCAGTTATGGGACTTTGTCCACGATTATTTTCTCTATTGTACTGCTACAATGGATGAGAATTTAACTGCCAAGAGGTTCCGTAATATATAAGAAATATTATATAGGTCCTAGTACACTTGTGACCATCCAGCCGATAACTATTTAATGGTACGTTATAGGTGCAGTATTCGTGCAGGAGATGCAGAAGGATACGTCTGGTAGAATACTTCTGGTAGAGGGTGTCCTCCCACAATTTAGTGTTTAAATTTACATCCTTATTTCTTTTTCCTTCTCTTTAAATTTACATTTTCTATCTTATAATTTTCATTTTTTTAGATAACGTATTAGGCAACTGTTGTCTATTCTTTCCTATCCTCTTTCTGTTTAGATATATGGAAATTCAGGAGGGTTTTTAGTGGGTATGCTCGAATCATTCGTCCCACACACGGGGAACAGTCACATTGGCTCCCCCTATGGTAAATGCTTTTTCCCTGCCTGCATTTACAAAATGTTTAGATATGTTAGGACTCTAATGATCTCGATGTCGGCGAGCCGTAAAGCACCAATTTAAAAAAGACCACTGTCTTATTTTCTAATTTAGTGATTTTTTATACATTTTCATTGAGGTTCTTCATGTTTTTTTGTCTCTTTTAGTTCATGCGAATACTTTCTTTACAAGTCTGGACAATTTTTCTAACATCATCGATGTCATATTGAAGTAGCTCTTTGTGTGTCATCTGCGTATGGATGCGTCTATCTTCTGCATTTTGGGTCCTTGGATCGACATTGTCTTGTTTCACTCGCGCGAATGAATTTCGTTCCAAGCAGATAGTGTGCCAATTAAACATTATATTATTTTTCATTTAATATTCTGAATACCAATGTTACTATAATATTTTATTGGTTATCAGGGGAATTTTGGAATTATATTTAAAACTGTATGCCAAATTAATACGCAGAAGACCCGGAATATTATTGTTCCTTTCCTGCATAAGTGACGGAGTAAATCATTTAAATGAAGTACCGTACTTTAGAGCATTAAAACATGTGTCGTCGATTTCCTAATATTCATCTTTCACCTTTCTTTCTCAGATTACAGCATTTAAAAATTACACCAAGAAAAGAAGCTTCTTATCTCTCTTATTTGAGAAGGATGTTACTAGACTACTTGAGTCCTGACAACGAAGGCTGTGACGCATCTGATCACGGTGGTAAACATAAACAATATTTGTCGCGAATTGCACGAGAGTTACGCAGTGCCCCATAGAGTATTATCAATATACTGTTCATAATTGTTCCGATGTCGTGTTTCCTTAGTTGGTGCTTAAACGTGCCCCCCCCCAGGGGACTTACATCGAGTAAGTACGTGTTTGACGAACACGGGGCCCCGAGCTGAGTCTGGCATTGCTTCCACTTACTTGTGCCATGCTCCTTCCTTTCTCTTTTCTGACCTTCCTTAGTCACTTCTTTGTTCTTTTCGATCCCGACGCTATTAGGTCTAGGGTATCTTTCATTTTCCTCTTTCCTCTTTTTTTTTTAATGTTTTTAGTAAAGTGAGAGATGTTGGGATTTCAGTTTTGAGTTGTAATTCAGGAGGGTTTTTAGTGGATATGGCTGAGTCTTTCGGCGAGTCCCACACGCGGGGAGAGTCATGTTGGCTCTCCCTAGTGCGTAACTGCATTTTCCCTACCTGTACAAGTTTTAAGGGCTCTAATGACCTTTGATGTTGACGAGCCCTAAAGCCCCCCCAAAAAAAAAAAAAATAAAATAAACGTGCCTACAACTAGCAGATACTAGGGAGAGAAGTGTCTCCCAATATTATACGGGTCAATAATTGATTTGTTGAGTAAGAGAGAGCGTACATATTATTTTGCAGAATATTAATCACATTCAATTTCGCGTGGATTCAGCTAGTATTAAAGAATTCGACATCGGTGCTATTGGATATTGATTTTGAAGGTTTTCTACCACCCATGCCTATACCAATCCGGAAAAAAAGTTACCACTCGTAATCTAGATCCTTCCTTCCTTTCGTCTGCTCTTTCTGCTAGTGAAACTTAGCACCCGAAAGAGAGGGAAATGGAGGCAAGAAAAGGGAAGACAACGTTGGAGGGGAAAGCAGGATCGAAAGCGGAAGGTCAAAGTTATCCGCGGGTGGGTGTTTGGACCGTGGGAGGCTGTCACCCGACTTTTCCTGCGGAGCTTGTGGCCACTCCCGGGTCTACTTCTGGGGCGTCTTCACTGGAGCCGGTTTCCGAGATGACTCTACGGGCTCTCGATACGAAGACGAAGTGGGTCATGTGTGCACACCCGCCCACTCTCGTGGAGTATATCGCTACTCGAAATCATATCCCTATGTTTAATTGTTGCGTTTACGGAAATCGAAACTCCCACCCAATTCTACTAGTCGTGTAACCTTAGTTTTTTTTTAATTGATGTACTAAAAATAGTGTAAAGAACAAAAACATGAAGAAAATAGAAAATTTTTCTCATGATAGCGTTGAAGCATCTATCAAACGTACTAACGTTTCCGGACATATAGTCTCGGCATTCTCCATAGTAGACATCGTAACATGTCGGAGCGAAGTGTGAGGTACGCTGGGCTGTACGTTACTCGGGTGAACATGCAAGGGCGCAGCCCTAAATGGTGTCTGGGGGTAAAAGACCCAACGAGCGAAGCGAACCCCATATTATAAACCTTTCTGCGATGCTGAAGCGGCACAAAACACTTTATCCCCCACCCCCAATTTTTTCCATAATTTTGAGAATAATTATGGTTTATATGGAACCGTAATAAAAATATAATTGAACAGTATTAATGAGTTACAAACAAAAATTCAAAAGTTGGGGTGCTAACTGCAGGTGTTCAAGATGGCGGATGGTTCTTCAAAAATAAATTTTTGAAATTTGAACGGGGCACCGTCCCATTTTGATTTGCCTTAAAGTTCCATCAAATTTTTTCATAAAGTAAATTTTAGGACTCCATGTACACAATCATCAAATTTTTGACATTTTTTAATTATAAAGCTTGGTAGCAACTTACTTTCAAAAATCTGATTTTTTAGAGATATCTTATTTTTAGACAAAATAACATGGAAAGATGCAAATCGAGCAGATCGCTGGATAAATTTAGTCTAGAAAAATTAGACATATTTAGTTGGTGAAATAATGAACGTACAATTGCATACGATGACAACCTCAACGTGTTGGCATTGGTAGATAAAGACGATCTATGGGAAGTAATTGGAAAAGAAAACCACAGAATGTGATGAAATGAAGGATGTATTTAAAGTTTATGATTCTAGCGATTGAAATTGACTAGAGAAGTGAAAATAGTCGAACAGAAATATCTGCCACACAACGTCTAACTATATAGGTGTGTGAGATGCGAAATGAAGTTTGGGATCAGCTGTTGTGTAATGGTAGAATAACCTTATAGTGTCTAATTATTAAAATAATAATCCACACTATCCAGCCAACTCTGACAAAAAGAAATTTCAAATATTTTCCTTTAGCAGATATACTTTAATTGTTATAGTCCATTTTTAAATATTGGATGAAGTTTGAACCTGATTTTTGTTGTACCTCCTAATACATCCGCGTGTAATTTCTTGTTCGTATTGTGTTTTTCACTCAGTTCATGTATACAACTGGCCCTTTTTGTGCTCTTACAGTGTTAAAATTGACGTTATTACATACAAATATGCAAGGCATCGAATTACGCTTTGTCTGATGTTTTTTACATGATAGTTGATTGTGTCGATGATAGCTTCTTTTTTTTTTTTACACGAAGAAAATATTATTTTGGATGTTATTCATTGTTATGGAGTTTCGCGTTTTTATTTATCTAGACTACGAGACTAGAATTTGCAAGCGAAAGCAGTCACTTTTCAATCTATTGGAACAAATATCTATAAAGATGTAGTTTTAATTGACATTGACGCTGTGGTTTGAAATGAGAACTCTCCCCAGTCCGACGCTTTTCCCTCGGTATAATTTAATTGTGGACTTGTCTAACCTGTCATCGTGGTATTCAAACGCACTTCGCTAACCCAATTACTCAAACGCCTTTTACACTTGTTCCTGACTGATAGTGGATTTTCCTGAAAGTGTGTTTGAATAATCCGACGCAGAGAAAGTTGACGAGTGATGGATTTCAATACTAGAGGCGCTCGCGTCCGAATGAGAAGGTGCTGATCCGATTGTTGATCACGTACACATTAGAGATATCTTTCACTGGAAAACAACTCCTGCACTAGTTGCGGTGACTTTTTCTCCCTCGGGGAGTCTCGAAAGTGTAATTATCTGTTGCTGTAATTATCATTGCGTCTTGTATCGTATGAGCCAGTTGCTGGAATTATTGTGTTGATTGTACACCTCTGCTTGTTTATGAGTGGTGTACCTGAGTTTTCGATGAGAACACTTCACCCGTGACTTGAAAAATACGTGACGGAATTATTCGTAAAAAGTCCCATGAAAAGCTTCGCTCAAGAAACAATTTTGTTAATTTGTGTACAGTGTCACTTTTGAGAGTTGTATAGAATGTGAAATATCTAGCATCGTTTACGGCCAACTGAAAATTATGACGGACTGTGACTCGAACCCGAGAATTTCTGCTCTGTCCGCAGGTTCACTGTACAACATCCACCTGTGTAGTGGACCTGCGGCCAGAGCGGGAATCCCTCCCCGAGTAGGTGCTCGGAAGTTGCGAGTGAAAACGGGAAATTATTAATTTACGTACAAAATCATTTTGGTTTTAAATTCATTTTTACGATATGTAGTCATTACCGTTACGATTATGTTTTTGTCTGTAGCCTTCTCCCAACCTGGGGTTTATTCCGACTTTCCTTGGGGTACTTTTAAATGGGGTACTTTTATTTTTTCTCGAAATTTATTCTTTTCTTTATTTTCGATTTTTAGAATGCTTTCATACAATTCTTTTTTCTTATATTTTGATTTATCTTCGGATCTATTGTAACTCAGGAGGGTTTTTAGTGGGTAGGGTTGAATCATTCGACGAGTCCCACACGCGGGGGGAGTCATGTTGGCTCTCCTTAGTGCGTAACTGCATTTTCCCTACCTCTACAAGTTTTTCGGGCTCCAATGACCTTTGATGTCGACATGAGCCGTAAAGCCCCACATAAAAAAATAAATAAATGGGGAGTGGTCATTCGCAGTTTTTTCGTTCTTCAAAAAGTAGCGTTTTGACGTAGAAACGTCCATCTCCATCTGGCGACCATCATCTTCCCCTTAGATCATATAAGCCGAAATGATTAATTGTGAACCGGAATATATTTAGAGTAATAGAACCTTATTTTATCAATCGCTGCTACTAATACGGAGTAGGACCTTCTGACAGGAGAATTGCCAAAAATATTTTTCCTAATTTTCTAACTTCCAAGTATCTGAGAGAACCAAGATTGACGCGAAGGCTGCAGAGGGTGCCTTGAATTTAGGGGGAAATCATTTGCGAACACTGCAAGAATCAAAGTTCTGTGGACACGAACCACATTCGTTTTCGATACTTTAATCGTGTTTCGGAGAACTCCCCTGAAATTTCCTCCCAAATTCATTTTATAGACTTTCCTGATGGACCGTCGTAAGTTGTCCGCTTGAGAGCTTGTCAATGGGGGTTTTGCCTCCTCTTTAGTGCGTCCGTCTATCGCGGTGAAGCTTCGTAGGACTAAGACCATGAGTTTATTTCTTTAGCTTAATCTAGAAAATATCTTGTAGGTAACGTGATGACTCAATAAAGTAGGACTAGGTAACACAATTTTTTTGTCTTATCCCGATATATCTTCGGGCCACTTTATACCTCGCTTTATCAGGCGAGGAGATGGTATGTTGAAAGTACATTAACATCTGAATTTTGAAACGAAGTAATGATGACTAAATCGTTTTTTTTTATTATTATTATTCTCAAAATATTTTGTAGTAATGCGGAGGTGACTTGAATGAGAGAGTACATACTTTTTTAATGTGTACATCTGCTTTTCTAATTAATTGAGTGTGCAATGTTTTATACAGTGTGATTGATGCAGCATAATATTGCGAAGTTTTTTTAATAGTATTTTTGTCAATTTTGTTACATTAGTTATGAAAAAAGATGGAGACTTTTTTCTCTTAATTTTACAAGTTTATTATTAGTATTGCTGTGTACCGTTCTAAAAATATTGACTTCGATTTATAACGACGTGTTGTATATTTATGTTAAAAATCGTGTGTGATATTAATTTGAAGCGGTCAACGTCAGTAACATTGTCTTAAAGAATCAACTTTTTTCGTTGCGTTGGATATTTCAGATTTCCCTATTGCTGTCAATAGTCTCCAGGCAGCTTCGGGCGGAATACAACTTCCAGTTTTTTCAGTCTGAAAAACATTTGGCGTGCAGCTTCTTGAACTTTCTTGTAAATTTTCCTTTTTTCAGTTCTCGTGTTTCATTTAAATCTTTATGCTATAGTACTGTCTCAACAAATTAGTTGAAAGTGAATGGATTTATATCTGCAGATTAAACTTCCTTATTTTTGTACCTAAACCACTTCATTTCTCCTAATAATTTCTCCTTTTAAACACCTTTTCGCGTTTCGTCCTTACTGTCTTTGTGTCATTATAGTATCTGCTTCATGAGACATTTCCGGACATTTGTACCTTCATGATTTTTTATTCCTATTAATGTGTCTATCATTCCTCCATTTTATTACGTGGAGTTCTGGGACAACCGGTAGCAGCGATTGGGAATCAAAAAACTATTGAGTTTTCATTAACATGACAGTTTCTGCATGTTTCAACTAAGTATGATTTATACAATGAAATAAATCGAAGGAAATACAATTAGTGATAACCACATTTAGGATGGTGTAATTTTTTTTATAATTCGCAGTTTTGAACGGTTAAAATGAAATTTTTATCTTTCCTAAAATATGTGGGGAAGGGCGGCTTCCCCCCTGATCGCGTCCACAGCGGACAACCTGTAAGTAGCTTATATTTCCGCAGATAAGACGAGGGTTACATTTTTGCCAGTTTTATGGTTCTAGCATCTGTCTTGTAAGACGATCTGCAATCTATCAACGAAGCCGAAAGGGTGTAAGGTGTAATTTCGTATGCTTTGGATTACATTGAGGACGATTTCTTATGGGATGTTGATGACAAAGAAGAGATCGATGGGACCCGAATGACGAGCTTCTCAACAACGAACGTGAGGATGCACTCGAGGAGTGAGTTGTTTGATTTCATTATGGTTTTAATTGGTCGGTTCTTTTTTTTCTTCTGTCCTTTAAGACGATCCCTCTTTTATGTCAATTTTCGTCTTATCTGCGGAAACATACGGTGTATTTTCTTTTTTTGCTTTTCTTAGTTCTTGATGTTGTTTTTCTGACTGTGAATCTGACGAGTGAATTCAGCCCATCTCATGCGTGTTTTTATTGCTTGCGTGCGCAGGTGGGCCGTGTCCACGGTGATGACGCGCCACAACCAGATCCCGTCGCGTGACGCTGTGGCGGCTGCGGCGGCCGGCGAAGGAGACGGCGGCGGCGGAGGGAACCTCGTGTCTGCTCTCATCCCTCTGTGGGACCTCGGCAACCATTCGGACGACGGGGTCAGTGTTCTTCAAGGCTCGAGTGAACTTCCCTTTCCACGTCTCTTACGCGAATCGAGAATTCTTTTGCATTGTAAAGGCGGCTCCACGCATTCGCTATTCGGCGAACTCCGAGTATCTGCTCGGCGAATAGCGACTAGTGTGGATTGATTGCTCGCTATTCGTCGCGTCGCGAACACCGGTGCTCGCCCTTTCTCGCAGCGTGTCGGTGTTTTGAGACACGTCAAAGGAAGACGAGCATAGGCGAATATTCGCGAGTGACCTGTTCGTACTATTGTCCACATATTCGTGCTTCCATACCAGGTATAGCGAGTATACGAGTAGCCTATTACGGTTTCAATTTATTTCGAGTAAAAGTGTACAACGTAATAAGTGTTTTTAGTAGTGATAAAATAGAGGAATTGCGAGTAATAAATTATTGATGGAGTAACTTCATTTATTATTCCCAATGTGGTCATACGCAGTTTGCAACTGCCTTTTTGACTATAATCTTTATTTGACGAGCGATTTAAACCACAAACATTTTTCTTCACATTATTTAACTTTTTTAATAATCGTCCTTAAGTTTCACAGTATTGAACGTGTATTGACAGTATTAGCATTATCTATTTTTTAGTATAGTATTAGCATATATTTCCTACTCACGGAGTGTTCAGGAAATAAAAAAATATGAAAATAAAAAATATAATAATAATAATAAATAGTAAAAATATAACATTTAAATGTAATGAATGATATTTGAGTAGCTAATTAGAGTGGGGTGTAGTGGAGGCACAAGTTAAGATTGTGATACAATATTGATTCTTTTAGAATGGATAAAAACTATAATGATTATAGGGATCTTAAATTCGAGAATACCGATTACTATAGCTAAATCCATATGGAATAAAAACTAGCTTATTAATAATTAATTTTAATTGATTCAATTAAGATTAGATAAGACCCATTTACTTTCCTTAACATTTCACAAGAAACAACTACATACGCAGTAGCAGAATGTGTGATTACTTCAGATTCACTCTCCATAACCTCTAATCACCAACATGAATGTTCGTCGTTCCGACAGAGAGCACGTGTTTGGCAAAGTGCTTTTGTCTCGATCAGTGTGCTCGCCAGTAGGCGAATACTCGGGAAATACCCTGAACAACTCGCTGTTGCTCGGGATTCGCTGTTCGGTTGCTCGGGGTTCGCCGAATAGCGAATGTGTGGAGCCGCCTTAAAGATCAGTCGATTTAGACCAAATACGATCATTTTGTTTTTTAGTTAATTAAAGTTTAAAACATTGTTGCATGTGTTTAATTATTTATTACTTTGTAGCGAATTTTCATTTTGTCGAGAGGAACCGAATACATATCGTCAGTTTATTAAACTGATTGACCAAAATAATCTATACGATAGAAAGGAAGGTAATTTTTTGAAAATTTAGTAACCGAGACATCACTATATGAACGTAAGATAAATATTATGTATCGATTGCAAAAAAACAAAAATTAAAAAAACGCAAGTCTTTTCATCATGACGTAGAGAAATTATTTTATTGAGACGTTAAGCATTCCAAGGTGTACGTAAGGAATCGATTGCAAAATCGATGGGCTATTGAATGGACGTAAGGAATCGATTGCAAAATTCGCGAGCCAGGTACGATGTATGGAAGTGGTTTTATCGAGACTTCAAGTTTTGCTGGATGTGTTTGACCGGACGTCTCAGCACATGTTGCATTCAATTTTGCGTAACATAAGTTGCATGCCGTACACAAAAACGTAGAAACGAATGTAAAAAGAAATGTAATTTTTGTCGTAGTATATTATTTAGTTCGTGGCTATTAAACCAAACTCAGTATTTATTTCGAATAACATTGTTATTGTCTTTCTTTAGTTTAACATCTTATACGTTTTTGGATGTACAGTAATTAGATATCTTCCTTGTCTTGAATCGGGTTTATCGTAAAATAAAGATGTGATCTGTGGGTTCGTGATTGTCGTTCTAAAGCTTTATTTATATTTGGTGTCATAAAATCCAATTTTATATTTGATCATTGCTGTATCTACTTCTGCCAAAATTCAGTGAGACTGATCGATAAAATCTTAAATTATCTCTCGGGGCTCGGTAATGGAAAGTGTACGAGCTAATGGTGTAGACTTTGTGGACAATGCAAAAATCATCTAAGTACTGAAGTAGTTCCGAACGTCGGTTTCATCCCGAAAGAATTTCGACCGCCCACATTTTAATACGTGCAAATCGTAAGATATTATTGTATCGTTTTTGTTAGACGTCTCTCAAAGTTCAATTCCCGGAGGGGCCAAAAGAAATTTGTAGCTTTGCACATGAAAGTCCCAGTTCATATAACTGTGACTCCTGAGAAGCGAACTCTCCTTCTTCTATCCACCTCCTCCTTCTCCTTGTATCAATAACTCTAACTCTTACCTACTACTCCTACTAACCCCTCTACGTGGGCCAAATTGTTGGTAAATCCAGCTAAATAGCCCACCTACTAACAATAGTCTTACCTCCCATTTCCTATCGTCCTATGAAGATAAGCTTCAATAGCACGCTACATTTCCCATTTACAAATACTACAATAAAACAAATTTTAAAAGTGACTTCGTCACTGATCAGGAAATAAAATTATAAGAGCTCCTCGGTTCCGGTCGGGTTCGCGTCTCGCTCTTAACGATTCATAAAATCGATGATGAAGCAAAGTCCGTGAAGGGAACCCGGAACCTTTATTCGATCCCTCGTTGGGTAAGGACATCGTCCATTGTTGGAACGTTATGCAGCCGACTTTGTGATGCGTCCGTCGACCGTCTGCAGAGCAGAAAGCATCGAGTACTTTCGCATCTTCTGTAAGGAACTCATCCATAGTCATGGAGAGCGCCTGACGCTGGAGATCTCTGCATTTCTTGCGTCGAATAGAAAGCACTCGTCTTAGAAGTGTAGAAATGCTGTTAACGCTTACGTTCCGCGATTGGAATTGCTGATTCCAACTAGTTGTACGGTTATCGTCCGTGGAGTTTTGAAATTCTTCTGAATGTATTGTTCGTTTGTTATAACTTTTTAATACAAGGACATCTGTTTTTTTGTGGACGTGCAGTAAATCTTTGTAAGGATTTCCCTTCCATAGAGAATGATTGTCCATTTAAAATTTATAATTCCGATTCTCGATAAAAAGTTTTGCTCAATTTATCACTTTAGTTTTTAAAGTCAACTTGTTCAGTTAGAATAATTTAGGTATAAAAACAACACAATAAGGCATTACGTTTTACGAGCCCTCTCAGCCTTTATAGTATAGAATAACCAATCCTGTTATATGCAACCCTTCAATTATGTTAAAATATTAAAGCATTCTCCGGAGGTGTCAAATTTGGTATCCCTATCCGTATCTCTCAATGTTCACAGTTATACGTTAGGTGTGTATAAGACTAATTTATTTAAAGTTATAACTTGTATTTGTTTTATTACATTTAGTGTTTTCATTATCTGGTGAAGTACAGTGAATTGAGCGATGTAAATTCTACTATAATGATTCGTGCGATTGTAATTTTCTAAATGACACGAGCGAGATTACATCTAAAATCATTTGAAAATCGTATTCTATAAAACGGAAAACTGAATGATAACCTGGATATTATCTTAAAATTGCTCAGACTATGTATTTTATTTGGTTTTCTTTTCCTCCTCGAAACCCCATGATTTAGTGGGTTTTTTTTCTAATTATGTTACGATCGTGTAAATTTGGAGATCCTAATTCTTCAAGGTCCTTTGCTGTTTGGTTGTACCAATTCGACCTGGTGGTTTTACTTTTCAAAAAGGTGCGAATCTGGTGCGTTATATTGTTGGTATCCAGTCTTTCTAAGTGTCCCATAAATTGGATTTTTCGCATTCGTGTATTATGTGTAAAGTGTATTATTTTTATATTTTCTATACATTTTATCGCACTTTACGTGTTTTTAGCAAACCTTTTCTGTGAATTCTAAAACGTTACAACGGGGTTTTCCTCTTCTTGATTGAAATAATATAAAACCATGCGGATTTTCGGGACCCGTACCAATATTCTCATAGCACTTACATTTCGAATCGCTGGCATTTGTTTAGGCTGAATTATTGGAGTACGTCACCCTTGTTTTATTGAAAGCTCTTCTTGCATCCCATCTCTCGCAATTACTCATCTTCGTAGATTCGCAAAAGCTATTACTCATCTTCGTAACGTTTTGACCACTTTTTGCCAAAAAGGACAATGTTATATTCCTTCTGCGTAATTCTTTTCCAAAATGTGAAAAAAAAAACTAGATTGAATCTTGATAAAACCGTTATACGTTTCCTACTGAGTTCCTTGCGTACTATTAAGGAAATTTATATACATAATCACTCGTTATCCTGAGTGACGGCCCGAGCTGAGTCTGGCATTACTTCCACTTATGCGAGGCTCCTTCCTTTCTCTTTCCTGACCTCCCTTGGTCACCTCTTGTTCTTTTCGATCTCGACACCATTAGGGCTAGGGTATCTTTCATTTTCCTCATTTTTTGTAATGTTTTGAGGCATGTTTTGATATATTTTAATTCAGGAGGGTTTTCAGTGGGTATGGTTGAGTCATTCGGCGAGTCCCACACGCGGGGAGAGTCATGTTGGCTCTCCCTAGTGCGTAACTGCATTTTCCCTACCTGTACATAATTTTAGGGCTCTAATGACCTCGATGTCGACGAGCCGTAAAGCCCCACCAAATAACAACAACAAAAAACTAAGTGACGGCGCAGAGCAAAAACATGCTGCAGTGGTGTTGTAAAGCCTCATTAAGAATGTATACTCCGAATTTCCGATTTTAAAGTGGTGATTTAGTTGAATGAGTGTTTTAATGAGATTTTTTTTCGAATCTCTGTCAACTATCACGAAATACGTAAGACATCACACTTTTTGTAAGTAAACGTGCTATGTTTGCCTACTATAAAAAACAATAAAGGTTGAACCTTATATCAACGATAATACCTCGCTGGGTTGGGCAAACAAGTTAGTAAGAATATGAATTCATAAATATTTATTGAATGTACAGGGAGGATAAAAAAAACAGGCCCAGAAAAGAATTGTAGTCGTGACTTGGAATTAACCCTTGTTAATGAACAGCAGAAATGCCTTGTACAGAAAATGCTGGAAATGGCCACTGGTGACGTTGGCGTCACATGTCTGTCTGGGTGTACTCTGTTTCCCATGTTATTTCCTTAGTATGAGTGAGAGGTGCAGACGTGCTAAATGACGAGTTGAATGCGAAATGGTGCTCATGATTTTCATCTGTGGCGAAATTTGATGGATCAGATAAACACAAATAATCCTCACATACTGGAAGACTAGAGCAGAAGAATGAAAACGTTATTGGTGCTATCCCTCGGGAAGAGCTGCTACGCGTGACTCACAGTTCGATAAATCGAGCGCAGCGTTTCATCGACGTCAACGACCATTTCCAGCCTTTTCTGTCATGGAGTGGTCTCGTGTTCAGTGACAAGGATCAATACCGTGTCAGTCGTATATTTTCCGGGCCAGTTTAAGCCCGTCCTGTATTTCACCATTCTCGTAGAACATTTATTTTTACGAGAGGGAAACATGATACTCGTACAATACCTCTTAATATTTTTTGAAATGTTGAATGTACATGTGAATGATTCGGTCTTTCTATGAAACTATGGTCCATTTCACTTTTCCCTTCCGTCTAACACCTCGTGACTTGTTCCGGAAGGTCGTGCAGCACAGTAGTAGTTTTATTCCACCGTCGACTACTGGCGGAAACCTCGCCCTCCATTGTTTTTCCTCCTGTCGGAAGAGTTTCCGCTCCTTGCGCGTAGATGAAAGCGAAGGACGGGGGGCGTACTGAGAGCAAGATTGTTACGTAACGTTGGGGTTCGGAACTGAAGCACATCGCAAGACGAATGGGAACGGTCGAGGGTCTCTTGTGATGTATTCCACTACGTAATCGTTAGGCTTTGGTTCTTTCGAAACAATGTATTTATGAAGTCTATTCTGTGTCACTGGATCTACTATTCAATCTACTCTCCCTATACTACGTCCTCTAAATAACTATAAATAAGTTTTGTAGTAACATACGATGTGTGCCTACAAACAGAATGTATGGACAATACGTATCGTATTGACATCGTTTCTATGCATACAGAGTATATATTTAACATAGTGTGTTAAATCCACCTCTTCCTTAGGGCCTTAATCGGAATTGATGGGATGGCCCCTTGCTTGCTTCCGGAGAGATACTTATTTTATTGTCCTCCACGTGGTCATGCGCAGTTTCTACAGCTTTTTTACAATATAATTATTAATTTATTTATTGTTAAATTATATGTTAGAATCTCCCCTGCGAGAGTAAAAACCTTCGTGAGAAATCCGGTTAATACATCGTTCTCGGAAGGATTTTCTCTTTTCAGCAAAGTTATGATCTTCGGTGAACCGATTGACTTCCCAATCAAAATTGCTGATAAGAAAACCGACTGTTTTAATTACTTTTTGCAGTCGTGGTTGATGAACAAGACTCATTACAGCATTACATATAAGTGTAATCTATGGGAAGATTAACTAGTGGTGCAAAACCATTGTACATACTTTCTCATATACGTTTCTCAGTCTGGACTAGAGAGGCATTAAAGCATTCTATTAGGACAGGGATGATTTTTACATCTTACTCGAGTCTCTAATAACCAATTCTGTTTTTTTTCTTTCGTTTTTTGGGGAGATAAGATCAGCAATATTTATATTCTACTTCAAAAGATATATTTATTAATAAAGATAAAGATAAATAGGATATTATTAATGCGAAAACAAAGCCAGCAGACCATAAATATTCTTATATAATTTAATTAGGAACGAAAGAGTCAATCCGAAAGATATCTGGAAGGTATTCTCGAGTCCCAATATCTGGACTCAATTATCAGGGTCGGGTTCTCACCAACAACAGAGAAATGCCAACAGCAATGGCTGAATATTTTGCTGACCTAACATCTACAGCAAACTGCGATCCTGATTTCAAGAGAAAAAGGGAAACAGCAGAGAGCACATCTTTTGACTTTCGTTCCACCAACTGGGAACCCTACAACTCTTCCTTCTCTATGTGGGAACTTGAGTTAGCTCTAGCGACAGCCCACGACACTGCTCCTGGCCCTGATTCAATTCATTATGAAATGCTGAGACAACTCAGTCTCGAGTCGAGAGAATACCTTCTGGATATCTTTAATCTTTCTTGGTCCGAGGGAGTATTCCCTAATTCCTGGAAGGAAGCAACGCTTATATCTTTATTAAAACCAGGTAAGGACAAAACGAACATTAGTTGTTATCGAAGCATTGCCTTCACGAGTTGTGTTGGTAAAACTCTGGAGAGAATTATCAACCGACGTCTCGTCTGGTATCTTGAACGGCATGACTTGCTGAGTCGATCTCAGTGTGGTTTCAGGAAGTTCCATTCCACCCTGGACAACTTACTTCTCCTGGAATCAGCAATTCAAGATGCTTTCGTCTGAAGACAACATCTCATCGGAATATTCTTTGACATCGAGAAGGCTTACGATACTACTTGGCGTCATGGCATTTTACAACAATTCTATGCCTGGGGATTTAGAGAATGTCTTCCTCTGATGCTCATGTCCTTTTTGGATCAACGTTCTCTAGAATAGACGCTATAGAATTGGAAGAGACACCTCGGATCTCCTTCTTCAAGAGAACGGTATTCCTCAGGGCTCAGTCTTTAGTGTGACCTTATTTGCAGTGGCCATAAACAGCATAATTTCTGCTGTAAAGATTCCTGTTTTGCACTCTCTTTTTGTCGATGATTTTGCTATCTTTTGTTCATCACAGAGTGTCACAGGTGCGGAGCGACATGGATTTCCGTCCTTAATAGATTATACCACTGGTCGTCCTTAATAGATTATACCACTGGTCGAAAACGACAGGTTTTCGTTTCTCTGCTGAGAAAACACGCTGTGATCTTTTCAGTAGGAGACCAAGCCTT
>NNCF01127049.1:484118-532897 GCA_002313205.1 Laupala kohalensis
CCATTCAGGAATTCGACTAGTTAGGGGAGCATACCGCACTAGTCCCATTCCGAGTTTGTATGTCGACAGTGGCGAACCATCTCTTTCCCTCCGGCGGCAAATCCTCATGCTACGACACTTTTGCCACTTGCAAACTTTACCCGACAATCTGGTGCACAACGCGGTTTTTCATCCATCCTCTTCTTCCATCCGTTTCTACAACAACAGAGTGAGAGCAATCAAACCTTTTCGATATCGCTCCAAACAAATTTTGGAAACCTTAAATATACGCACACCTAATGTCTTACATCAAGGTTTTAGTAAGTCTCCTCCTTGGGCTTTGCACAAGCCGAAGATTATTTTCGATCTTTTGCATCATGACAAGAAGAACACTCCAGCTCCGATGTTGAGGGTATACTTTCAGCTAATCCTCTACAAACACCGGGTCCGTATCCTTGTGTTTACCGACGGGTCGAAGCAGGCTGATGGTGTCGGCTGCTCCGTGGTTTTTCCCCGTGAGACCAGTGGCTACCGTCTAGGCGACTTGTGCAGTGTTTACACTGCTGAGTGCTACGCCATATTGCGAGCATTGCGAACTACAAAGTGCTCCGGCGGATCACATTTCCTGATTTGTTCTGATTCGCTGAGTGCCCTCCAAGCAATCCAGAACATGTATCCAGCTGATAAGCTGATCCAGAACATCCAGGATGTACTTTTCTCACTGCAAAGTGATGGAAAGAACATAATGTTTTGCTGGGTTCCCGGACACGAGGGTATCAGAGGAAATGAGGAAGCAGACGATTCCGCAAAGACGGCATGCCTCAGGAATCGTGTGGATTTCTCCACGATTCCAAAACGAGACCTACTAAATACCATCAAGTTGAGGATTCTGAGTGAATGGAACAATGAATGGTTAGCTGTTGAAAGGAATAAGCTCCGATTTATCAAATCTTCTGTTAAGTCATGGGACAGTTCCTGTAGGCCAGCCCGGCGCGACGAGGTCTTGTTGACCCGCCTGCGCATAGGACATTGTCCTCTCACTCATAGGTATCTCTTACAGCTTGATGATGAACCCGTTTGTGAGGAGTGTAGCTGTTCTCTGACAGTGCGTCATCTACTAACTGATTGCAGAAGATACTCAAGTATACGGAGACAAATTGGTCTGGCTGCAGATTTACCAACCATTCTCGGGAATGAAACGGTTAATGTTAATAAACTNTCCTCCCTCAAGTTCTCGGGAGGGTTTAAAATTTGCATTCCCTTTTTATCTTTACTGTATTCTTTGTTTTCATCGTTCGTTTCTGTAATTAGAAAATATAATATTTAGAAATTGTTTTCCTTTTTGTGATATAATTTATTGGTATTCTGTTTTCTTTTCTTTCATCTTTGTATTTAGATATTTGTTGATTTCAGGGTTTTTTTAGTGGGTATTGTCGAGATATTCGGCGAGTCCCACACATGGGAAAGTCATTACGGCTCTTCTCTATCGTGCGAAACTGCATTTTTCCCTACTTGCATGGGCTCTAATGACCTCGATGTTGACGAGCCCTAATGTCCCAACCAAAAATAAATAAATAAAGAGTTCTTTTAAATTTGAAATTTCAAAATTACATTGATAATTACTAATCGTATCTATTAATTATTACAGTTAAATAGGTGATACTGTTTTTTTAATTTACTTCCTGTTATTTCGTAACGCTTTTCATCTATTTCGTCAAAGAATTCTGTAAGTGTTAAAATATATTTTTAACATAAATACTATTTTTAACGATTGAAACTGCTGTAAACATATTGAATTTAAAATATCATGAAAAATGAACAAAAAGATTTATCAAACATTACCTTCAAAACAAAAACAAAACATGTAGCCAAGTTAATTCTTAAAACGATAAGAAATAATATTAAATAACATCCTCACGCATCAAATAATATACACAAACATTAAATATGACACACAGCGTGCACCAATGAACAAGAAAATCCGGGAAAAGGAGCAGTGGACACATCTGATACGTAAGCTTACGCAGCAAAATAATGCAACGTCACCGGATGTGATGATACGACAAGTGCGTAGACGTGGCATGGTTGGAAGATTCACGATACCAAGAGAAACATAAGATGCAGACATTCCTCTGTTCTCCTTTTCAAAGTAACATATAAAAATGGCACATCTACAAACATATAATCTTTGGATTCACACCATTGGCAAACTTAAAACCACGCGCCATTTATATATTTTGTAGGTTTTAGTTCAATGTATACATTTTTAAATAATGGAATATATATATTGAACGAAAATTAACATTTTCGTAATAACATTAACGGACGGATCGGACAGACGTCGAGAGAAAAATCACTTTTTTGGAATCAGGGGTCTCCAAAACTGATATTTTCGCAAAAATCTCGTTTTCACCTAATTTCAATTTCTGCCCCAAATTTTTAAGAATTTTTTTTTTACGGGCACTCTTTTTAAGTGGAAAAGTTATCTGTGACTTATTAATTAAGCCTTTTTATTTTTAAACAACTTTGAATAGTAACGATCATGATTCGTGGGAACAAAATCACGTAGTTGTTCATGTGAGTTATAACAGCTCCACACAAAAAAATCACTGTACCAGAGACCCGGGTTTATGGATTCGACGTATTCTTTTTGAGTCTGAGAACAATGTGGTTGTCTCCAGATAGATCCATTGTGTCAATTTTTAGTTATCGACGAATTACCTCAAAAGGTTTTAATGAAAAAAAATGGCATTCGATGGTGGGTTAGGGGGCTTATACCTTTGGGCAATCTGGTGTTATGTAAAGTTTAGTGTAAAATAGTGCAATTTTAAGGCAGTTTTGTGTTGTGTAAGAATTGCTTTACCCTTTGCAAATAAAAGGTATTCGTAACATACATGATTTGTATTTTGATAATACCGAAAATTTTATGAGTTTGGCTCACTGGTACCTTGTTTCATCTTATTAAATGTTGAATAATTGGAACAAAACAGTTTTCCGAGACAATACGTTAAGAAGAAAAATGGTCCAAGTGCTAAACCTTGGGGGAAACCCCGGATAATTTTATTTAAAATGTTAATGAATCCTAGTACAAATAATGTTCTATTAGCTTTCCTTCGTGTTTTTGCAACCAGGGCATCTCTACGTTACTTGTAAAATTGCCATTTTTTTCATTAAAACCTGCTGAGGTAATTCGGCGATAACTAAAAATTGACACGGTCGATCTCTCTGGGGACAAGGGCATCGTTTTCGGCATCAAAAAAATATGACCAATACTTATACCCGGGTCTCTGGTAGAGAGAATTTTTTTTTGTGGGGCTGTGTAATCAGTTCCCCGGACTATAACTATAACATATGAACTGCTGAGAGGTAGAGCGGTATAAGTCATTTACCCTTAATTTTACAGGACAGGACAATTTGCGTTTCATCTTATCAAAAATCATGTTTGCATCTCTCCGCTCAGCGGCGGCTGCTAAGCGGCCACAATGAAAGTTAGAATTATATCACTTTGCTTGAAGACGTATTTCAGCGAGTACTATTCAAATATGAAATAAGTCAAAATCGCGAGTTTAGTGATTTATACCACTCTACCTCTCGGAAGCTCATATAATGAAAATTCATTTCAATACGAAAGATGACAGTGCAACCCGCAACGTACCAGTGTATGACGTTTTCTTGTTTTTGAAAAAAAAAATGAATCCATAACATTTGATACAAAATATAAAATAAAAATATTTTCTTTAAGAACTAAAATTTTTTTTTTATTATTCCAATTATAATAACAAGAATATTATGATCAAGAATACTTTGTAACATTAATAAGAGAGTCTTTCCTAACCCAGTATGATCATGATGTCAACTTCATAATAGAAAACGTACTTACATATTCTTGACATAAGCAAATATTGTTATTGATTTTATTGTTTATCAGTTATTGCCAATATTCGTAATTTTAAATCGAAGCTTTATACTTTTCTGTTTATTGACGTACATTCAGCAAACATTTCGTATATATTTTCTTGTTCCACGTCTTCACATTCTCGTCGTCTAGGGAAAAGTCGTTAGAATCTTCCATTGAGGTGAGAGTTGAAATAATGTCTTTCTTCCTAGATCATGTGTATTGGTTCGAGGAGGAGGGAGGTAACTGTCGATTAATGCAGTAAACCGGTTCGAAACAGTGAAAACAGGTCGATGGATCGAACCAACTGTTGAATCGATCTCAGATTACGTATTTTATCTGAACTGCACTGTTTGAAAATACATTATTTATGTATTCTATCACCGATATCCATATCGGAACATCGCATCATTTTACCTTCCTCTGAAACTATTGGTGAAACTGTCCGTTTCTACTTCAATTTCCATTCGATCCGTAGTTTAAACCTCTGGAAAGCGTGTATCCCGATTGACGATGTCTACTTTACACGATTCTCTACGCATATTACTCGGCCAGATACGGGGATCAGGAATATATACTACGAATCATGTAAAAGTGGGAAGCCACAGTTCCCCCTAAGAAACACAAATTTGATGGCGAGAGCATGGAGTTTTTCAATCACTTGCTGTATTTATAGTGGTACCCATGAATTATTCAAGTGTTACACAGCTTTGCCACAGTATATATTGTAAATTTTTGCAATACGCGTATCACGCAGATATGTTTATTCAGTACGTGTGTGGTGTGTTGGCATCGACAATTATGTGTTTAAAATAAACGGTATTTAATTTACTCGCGCGGTAAAAATATTCATCAATGCTAGTCCTATTTCAAACGGTGGACCATTAGTTGCTACAGTCACGGGGTGAGTATGAAGGTTTCCATTGGTTGACACTGACTTTGCACGCAAAACTGCACGGAAAATAGAACATGCGCTATTTCCCAAATCTCTCACGTCAGAATGCAGCGTAGATAGCAATGACGCTATTTTGCCCTTTGATACTGGACGGCTGACTTCGTAGTACTTTGCATGCAATTTCGGAGCATTAAATGTATTGTGTGATGCGAATTTTTTTCTTAAATATTTGAATCCACCTCTGCCTTAGGACCCTTGATCGGAATTGATGGGATGGTCCCTTGCTTGCTTCCGGAGAGTAAATTAGTTTATTGTCCTCCACATAGTCATACGCAGTTTGTACTGCTTTTGACAATAAATTTATTTATGATCTTTAGTGTTAAAAGAAACGTACTGGCTTCTCAATACCGTTTCATGATATATCACCAAGTTGTATAAATATCTATTAAATGCTACAGATTTGCATTATTAACATACTAATGTGTGTAAAAATAAAATGTAAGCATGCATTAGATAATAGGGGTTCTACTGGTTTTGAAAAACGCAAGCAGTTGCTTGATGGACTCCAATATAATCTAACGTGTCTGCTTTTTCTTCTCAGAACGTTACCTCTCTACCGTAAACGAAATGAATCACTGTATTTCAACTTGTTTATTCGTTGTTTTATTCCATTATTTTTTAAAAATGTTTTCCTCCAATTTCGAGACAGATCAGGAGCTCAGTTTGGGAACTTCTGGTCTATCTCAATAGACCGTAATATCAGCCGTAGCCGCTTCGACACGTGCCCCACTCGTCTCGTGACCCACTTGAGCGCCCGCCGCGCCGTCGATGAAGAGCTCAAGAACTAACTCCGCTGCCACCACCCAGGGGGGTTCCCCGCAGCTTTGTCGGCGACGCCGCCCGCGCCGCAGGCGAAGAGCGAGCGAAAGTCTCGCGTTTGCGGCGTGTGGCGTCTTCTTCTTCTTCTGCTGCTGCTGCTGCTGCTGCTGCTGCTTTCTTCTTGTTGCCACGAGCACGCGCGGCGGGGAGTCATCTAATGGGCACAATTGCGTTATGTTCGGCATTAATGCCTTACAGTTCGGATACTTTTAAGGTTGGGATGTCACTTGCAAAGGTTTGGAAAAATACTTTATCTTCCTCCGAATTTGGACATCTTAATCTGTTCCCTCAGTGTTTAAATGAGTTTACCTCATAATTAAATAAGCGACCTTTAGCGAGTGTTGTTTGTAGCAAAATTGTTTTAGGTCGTCATCAAGTAGTATTATATAAATAATAAAATATATGAAGTACCCGAAAAACATTTCGTAGTTTTCTTTAAAATATATGCATGAAAATGAACTAAACATTTAACAAACCTACAAACGAATAAAACTTTTTATAGTAGTAAGATTGAACTTTTTACGTATATTCCGGGTCTGCTCTTAAATTCAATATACCGTTTGCACATTTAATACGTAACATTTACAAAATTCAAAGTATTCTTCCAATCCATCAAATGATAGTGCTCTAAACTATGTAATGACAGCACACTGTGGTCAAGTGAATTGATATATCTGTGCAATGAATACGCTAGTGGACGAAAATTTATTTTATGGGGAAACCTAACGGTTTCCACTTTTTTCGAATTTGATGGGCCAGATTGTTATAATGCCCCGTCATTTCAAGAAATGTTTTCGATGAAAATAATTTATGGAACAGAAGGTATTTAAAAAGTGTTTGTGACCTCTTGAAGCACAATGAGCTACTTTTCTACATGAATCGTTCTTACAAATGACTATGCAAGAAATTTTAGTAATGTTTTCATGTCCGTGAGAGAAATTGTATTCATGACAACCATTGTTTTCCAATGCTAGTTAAGGTGAAGAGCTGAAGTATGTGGCGGGGCGAAACTCCATATGAAATCCCCAGTGAGTGGAGTGTGTCCATTAAATATACAAATCAAAAAGTAAATGAGGTTAATAAAAGAACGTAAATAATTTTAGTAAAATAAGGTTAATATGGGTTCCCAAGAATTTGTTTTTCATATTATTCCGGAAAATGTAAAGTGATGTTAATTCCTCTTATACTTTATCACAATTGTTACAGTTATGGTTATTACATTACATTTCTTCGTGTATTTTATTTCTTTTATTTATATTTATTTTATGCCTTTTCGCGAAAGGAGGTTTAGGCCATGAGACCTGCTCTTCCACCTAACCGTTGGACTTGAATAAGGAAATTGGGAAGGAGAGATGTTGGGTTGCCGGGGAACTTACGGTACCGAACCGACATTTGTCTGAAAACTTCACCTAGTTCAGCCGAGCAGGGTGTGAACCCACGCTCTACCTCTCAGCTGGATCGTGGAAGCGAAGACGCTACCACTACACCACCGCTGTCGGTGTACTTTTATGTATACTTTACTTCATGTCGAAAGGCAATAAACATGAGTTAAAATGAACAATGAATTTCATATATACAATAACAGCCGTGTGTTTTTGGAGCCATCCATACGTTACGTAATGCAAAAATTACCATTTTGAACACCCCCTCCCCACCATGACGCGTCAGTAATGTCATCTCTTTCCCCGATAATAACGTTAAAATAGTTTTCCAGCGAAAATATAGTTTTCCCTTTTGGATGTAGAAGCTACGTTTACTCGGGCAGTCAGGCTCTGATAACTCACCGACTAATTAATTCCTAACGTCCGTTTTGTTGTGTGGGAGACGAAAGTGTATTGCATTGACTACAGTTAGTATTTCTTAATTTCTTTCCTGGTGGGGGGGGGGAATATTAATTTAAATACTTAGAACGTTAATAAAAATTCAGTTGACTTACAAGGTCGTTCTAAATATTTAAATTGGAATATAATAGTAAACGAAAATAATGAAAATTGTGAATAATAATTTACGCCTACTGTGACTTTTGAAATCTTTCTGGTGTGAATGTTACCATGAATAGAAATGTATAAAATAAATATGAGAAACAAACCATCAAAGCAGAAAATCAAAATAATCATATTATTTATTTTTCTATGGAATTGTTGTTTTTTTGTTAATGTAGTTAATATGTTTTTCTTTTTTTTACCAAGATCAAGGCCCACATAAAAAGGCCGAAATATTTCTGTGAAATTATGATTGTGGTCGTGAGTAATGTCTAATCTTCGTAAGTTTCATTTTGAAACAGGAGAGTAAGAAACAAAAATACAAATAAAAAACCTTTTTAAAAAGAAGCTTTTATTTATGCGATGTACTAAAACGAATAAAATAAGTTAATTTTTATTAAAGTAATGCAATGTCAAATGCTAATACCTCCATACATATTTGTCATTAGTAGATCCTAATAAAAATAAACGTACTTACTATCTTTATCGCTGAAAATGATTAAATATTGTATGTTGAATTATTTGTTTTCAAAAAGCTTGTCACGCCAAATTGTTCATAAAAGAGGACACCAATAAATTTCTTTGGACAGAGACGAGTTGGTAAGTGATCACTTGCTGAAGTATGCATTTTATTTACGATTCTCGCCACAAGCTTTTTGAACAAATCGTTCAACATATGATATTTAATTATTTTCAGCGATAAAGATAAAAAGAACGTTTATTTTTATAAACATCTTTTGAGAAACGATCGTAATGATAAGATAAGTTAAAATTAAAAGCGTAGGTTATGCAATGCGTTGTACTTGTGTGAGAGAGACGGGTTGTATTTCAGGAGAAGCTTCCCGGAAATAATTCGCCACGAGTTATCTGCAAATAAAATTGTTGTAAAGAAAACAACCTTTTTTAAAAAAAATTATTTCAAATAGTCATCATCATAATGCATTGTCAGAAAGTTTATATATGTGTGCCAAATTTCAGTTCAATCGGTTGAGGGGAACCGGTTTAAAATTAAATGCAAGATTTGGCCTAAACATACTTACTAACAAGTGAGGATAATTAAAAACTTGTAAAAACCACGGTTAATGGTTTATTGTCTGTAAAGATGTATCATTTTGTTCCATCTTTAGTGTACAACGTACTCACAAAACCTTCGACGGCCTTTTGGTCTACTTAGTATTCGTAGTTCTAGCACCGACCACACTGAGCGTTAACTCTTTTGTGATGAAATTTCATTGTCTTCCTTTCTCATGTAAACGCGTAAATTGCTGGTTTATTGTAATGTACTGGTTTATGATGTAAAACACTTAGTTCCATATGAGATGCAATAATTATGCAAATGATGTCTCATTTTTTCTGCATTTTCACTCTTATGTTTCTTGAAACGTGCGGAATCGGGCGACCCTTAGTGGAGCGAGTGGTACATTCGTCTATTAACTCTAGGTATGCGGTTCGAACTTCAGTTCATGACAATGCTTTGCTGAATGGGACTGCATGAATTTATTGCGTTAACGTTCAAGTTCATTTGTCAGATGGTAACGTATACTCCGAGTCATGTAACTTTGCCAAAAATTATGCGATATGTCTGCCTAACGCAAATTGCCAACTCCTACGAATTTAAATAATTTCCGAATAAATATTAATTGTAGCCACAAAAGCGACTATTTGGTGTAAAAAAAAAACAAGTTAATAAGCGCACCAACTAAAACACTAGGTAATATTCGTTCCACAGAAGAAAACCGGATAGCGTCACGAAAGCGAGCAAATTGAATTAATGGCCAAGGTTGGTGTTGGATTTAAGTTTTTAGAACTTCTAATGTCCTGTCAACATGACGCGAAGTACAAATATTACTCTTATAGACGATGGCGAAGTAAAAGCGTTGGCTACATTGAGTACAAGCTTTGTACCGCCAACAAGCCAGTTAAGACTGACAATAAATAAAGAAATGTATAAATAATTTATTGTTAAAAGAGCTGTTACAAACTATGAACATGTTGAGGACAAATAAATTTACTGTGATTTATAATAAACTAATAAACAGTGTGGTTCCGTTTTTTATTTTCTTAAGTTAACTTTTCTCAAAGCAAAGAAACATACTTCGAGTATAGCGTGTGTATTGATTTCGATGTCTTTACTCCGTTCATATTTCATGGAAACACTTGTTTCAAAGTATTGCTCCTTCACACTTTTTAGGGTTGCGGTAGAAATTGTTTCCATTATTGGGATAAGGATTAATTAATAACATATTTTAGAAACTCTTTTCACGATATCTTAATTACGGTGACTGACTATGCTTCATAGATTTAATTGCAATATTTTTTCTCATAATTTTGAAGTGTAAAAATCTATAACTGAACTCAATGTTTATCAGATCAGAGTTCTAACTTTACCCTATCCTTGTACTCAATGTAGGTAATATTTTCACTTGTATTTCCTGTAGTGTTCAACTCTCGGAGAGTAGCTGATTTTACGGTGATATCATCTGCGCGGTCGCCGATAATGGAAATTGCCGATAATCCACCGAACAAGCGCTGCGTCAAAACCCGAACAAAGTAGCCGATTGTTGATACGTAAGCAATATTTTATCGTATAAGATTGCTAATTTATCTGAAAACATGTAGGGTGCGATTCTGAAGTTTATTTCCGTGAAAATTATGCGAGCAAACAAACAGTACGGTGCCGAGAAAAAACCTAACTTTTGTAACAAAAGTTTCATAATGCAATAAATTAAAGAGCTTGTGGTGATTGTTTGTGTACGTCAGATGTTATCCATAATTTATTCGTCTATATATCAGACGTCGAAAATCGGGATTTAAACTAAGTTTACTGAGGGAATAGATTTGAATGTGAAATCATAATTCAGAGGAACGAAGGGATTTCTCCAAACTTTTGGACGTGCCATCCTGACCTTCTAGTGTCCGAACTGTAAAATTGGTGTTGTAGGTGACAAGCACTGTAGGATAAGGAAAGATGGATTGGTAAAGCGCATCTATTAAGGTGTTGAAAAAGATAATCAGGGTACATACATACAATCTGTTCAAATAACAATATTTAATACTTAACAATTTGAGTCCATAATGGTATTGTAATGGCTCCTAAATTACAAATAGAAAATAACGTTTTGATTGAAAAAGAGCAAAGTTGTTAAACAGTATGTTTAAAGATTTCGTTTTGCGAATGACTATTTTAAGTTAATTACATTGGGCGTTTTCCCATGTTTACATACTAATAAAACAATAGAACAAAGTTACATAAGTCTTTTATGCAGAACTACGTGTGTTAGATTGAAAACAAAATGCGAATGCCGACTGGCCTTGGAATTGAAATGACAAACAAATCTTTGTGATCTAGAGTACTGAATGTATAATCCATTCGTTCTTTATTCTTGTAGTCTGAAAGTGAATAGGTGAGACTTGTTCCTCTATTGCTTTTCTTTTTTGGTAGCGGGCGCATTCTGTAAGCTCTTTCCTTCAATCAAGATCTCTCCTTCATGGAGAACTATCAGTTCAGCTCAGCTTCTCCTTTCTTTGCAGCTCTTTCATGTTCTCCCTAATGAAACAGTGTCTACATATGAAAAGCACGACTACACGACTGCGATATGCGTGTATGATAATCCTCTCAAGTTGCTAAACACTTGGCTTTGAAGTGTAATTATATTTCTGTTTCACGGCTGGTGATGGCGAGAATTTTTTGATGATTAAAATCGTTCTACATGCCGGATGAACTTAAACTTGGACTTATCATGTGCAGTTGTTTATGTTATGAAAGAATGTACTAATGTTGCTTGTAACCGTGGTAAATAAACTCTTGTGAAAAACAGTCACGTGTTTAAAGAATCGGCAAATAGCCACCGTAACGTACCTTTCTTAATATAGTTAAATAAATAAATAAATAAATAAATTTTACTGTCAAAAAAGCAATTACAAACTGTGTATGACCACGTGGACAAGAAACTAATTTACTCTCCGGAAACATGCAAGGGACCATCCCATCAATTCCGATCAAGGGCCCTAAGGCAGAGGCGGATTCAAAAATTTCAACAAAAATTCCTAGATAAGATAAAAAGTTAGCTGCGAGTTATAATACATATATAATGTCAATATGTTTGTAAATTTACATGTACAAGTTATTATCGAACTATAGATTATTCTGAGTATAGTGTTTAAAAATCATAAGAGTTGAAAAAACACTAAATTCACGATTTATTGTTACAATAAACACGCCCCTAGACAAAGCCTAGAGAACCTGTATAAGAAATCCGCCTCTACCAGAAGGAAAAACGGAGAAAAACAAGGGCCAGCATGGAGCTACAGAATTAATGTACACAACCGTGCTAAACTTGAGTACACATAAAACTAAATTAATATGAATCATAAGACACAACAATCATGAAAGAAAATAGCGTTTGAAATTGTTTTAGAATTTTAGAAAGTAATTTTAGAAGTACTACAGCAACGGCATGATAAAGTACAAGACGGATTTAACTTTTATTAAAATTAATAAATTATTTTACATTGTAGAAGCGCTGGTGCAGGAGATAGTTTTTAACCGCGGATTTGAAGATATTCAATTTCATAATGTCTTCTATATTCTTGGGCAGGGAATTATATAGAACGATTCCCGAATGATGCGGTCCTTTTTGGCAAAGAGTGGTTGACACTCTAGGGCGATGANTGAGTATTGTGTTCGTGAACGAGACTGTTTCGTATGAAGCAAGGGTGGCACATCAGTAATTCGGTCTTAACAAACACGACCCTTTCATAAATATAAATGCAGGGAAGTGTTAAGATATTTAATTCCTTGAATAAAGGTTTACAAGAGTTTCGGGGGTGAGATTTACAAATTATCCGAACTATCCTCTTCTGAATTCTGAAAGTTTGAATATTCTGACCGGAATTGCCCGTGAAGGTAATGCCGTAACGTAAATGGGAGTAAACATTTGCAAAATATACGCAACGGGAAATACGTGGACTAACTACGTTAACTAAGATTCGGAATGCGTAACACAATTTGCTTAATTGGGAATTAAGATTGTCAATGTGACAATTCCATTTGAGGTTGTCTTGAATATGGAGACCTAAGAATTTTGTATTTGTAACAGTTTTTAATTGTGTTCCGTTTAAAGAAAGAGAAACCTGNCAGTTCGTTTAATTGGGAATTAAGATTGTCAACGTGACAATTCCATTTCAGGTTGTATTGAATATGAAGAAATAAGAAATTTGATTTCGTAACAGTTTTGAATTGTGTTCCGTTTAAAGAAAGAGAAACCTGGGGTAAAGATTTTGTATTACTATTGTGAAATGACAGACACTGTTTTGTCAGTGTTTACAATGAGACGATTTGCATGGAACCAAGCCGAAAGGTTAGACAAAACGTTTTGAGCGTTGGCGTGTTTACATAGTAAATTAGTGTCATCAGCAAAAAGAACCATTTTGTAATCTGGTGTGGATGATATGTCGTTCACATACAATAAAAGGAGTGTAGGACCGAGAATTGAACCTTGGGGTACTCCGCAAGTAAGTGGCTTTGTTTCTGAAAGACAACGCTCAAGTATTTTACTTTTAGTACAGGATATTTCGACCTGTTGATCTTTTAAATAAGAAGTTAGCCATTGATGTGGAAGTCCATGAATTACTAAAGAATGTAATTTCGAAAGGAGAATTTCGTGATCGATGACATCGAATGCTTTAGATAAGTCAAGAAAAACACCCTGAGGATTTTCTCCAAGGTCAAGAGATGTGGTAACATCGTTTAAGAAAGAAAATATGGCGCTTGTAGTGGAAAAGGATTTCCTAAAACCGTGTTGATCGTCAGAGAGTATCTATAGAGTTAGATACATACCTTACTTAATCTTTTGTCAACAAATAGTGATAGTATATAATATTATTTACGTAAATTTATGAATTAAAAAGTTTTAAAGTTAATGAAAAACAGAAAAGAAACACTTAAAAGTAGTTCACCGTAACTTAACTTTAAGTACCATTAACTTACTTATATTGATTTATTTTCTTTACAGTTGCTGACTGAGTTCGTGGTGGGTCGTGAGCGCTCCGAGTGTCGTGTGGGTGCAGAGCAAGCATTGGCGGCGGGGCAACAGGTGAGTGAAAAGACGCACTTCGATTTCGATAACATTCACTAAATATACGAAATGCTTATGGTGACATGTGGTTTGTGTGTTATTTCGACCAGGCACGTTGTCTCGGGGAGCCCGTTTCGAATATTTTTATACATTATAATGATAGGATTTTTAGGTATAAAATATGGCTAATTTGTTAACGTAGTGTATTTACCTTAATACATTCCTCTCCCGTTTTTTCGAAAAAGTGCCCGAAAATCCGTGGGAAAGGGACTGAATTTGGAGTTTTGAAAGAGTTACAGTTAATTTAAAGTGAAAACGAGTCAAATAAACGCAAGCCTTATACGTAACGTAACAAAGAACATTGATCGATAGCGGGATTCCCCCCAGGGGACTTACATCTAGTAAGTACGTTTGCGAACACGGGGCCCCGAGCTGTCTCGCATTACTTTCACTTGTGCTAGGCTCCTTCCTTTCTCTTTCCTGACCTTCATTGGTCACCTCTTGTTCTTTTCGATCCCGACGCTACTCGGTTCCGAGGGCTAGGGTATCTTTTATTTTCCTTCCTTGATGTTTTGTTTAATGTTTTGATATATTGTAATTCAGGAGGGTTTTTAGTGCGTGTGGTTGAGTCATTCGGTGAGTCCCGCACGCGGGGAGAGTCATGTTGGCTCTCCCTAGTGCGTATCTGCATTTTCCCTACCTGTACAGAATTTTAGGGCTCTAATGACCTAGATGTCGACGAGCCGTAAAGCACCGCCACCCAAAAAAAATAGCGGGATTTGACGCTTATTCGAAGTGGAAACCGAACTGGTCCACGTAGTCTAGGAATGACCGACTGCTGTCACCTTGCCAAGCGTAACACACGACACAACGAATGTTGGGCGATATTTCAAACTGCGAGTTTTAAATTATGTTCAGACACATGGAAATAAAGCAGCAGCATGAAAATTCGAAGTAGAGTCGTGTGGATAAGGCTATGTCAAGAGGAGAAGTTGAACTGCACCATTTAGCATTACTATTTAAAATCCTTAGGATTATGCTTAGCAGGTCCAACAATTTCACTTGGAATTTTGAATGAGCAATTTTCTTCGGAAAGTTTTGCCTTCTAAAATAAGGGAGAGGGACTATGTGGTGGTAAATATGGCGAGACAAATTACGTACTGTTTTTTTCTATATTAAAGTCGTGACACATGTGATAGTTTTTTATATCGATTACAAATTGCATTAGAATTGTTAAAAATCGTTCCTTCAGAATTTTTATACATAGGAGCCCTTATTACTTCAAGATGGTTTAAGATATTAGCCCCGCGAAAACCAAATTTTATTAGACGAGTCGATAGATAATAGTTTATTCTTTCATTTTTTTTTTAAATAAGGACATTCCAAAAAAAAATCGCCAACTCGTCATACCCGGAGAGGACATAAGTTAGTGCTGCTAGTATGGAATGTACTTTTAGTAAGGACATTATTTTCATCCGTGCGAAGACCGACCGCTCAGATATTGATTGAGTCCTTGACGGACAACTTCTATTAGTATTTGTGGATTCTTGTCGAAGTAATTCTCCGTGAAAGTGTTCCGAGTATGTAATTCCGGATTCTCAAGTGTTCTAGGTTCGCTTCCCGTTGCGTGAAAGTGTTACACTTTCCACATATCCCGCGTCATCTTAACGAGGACATCGACGAGATGTGCAGGAGATGGCAGAACGTTCTCGAAGTGGATCTGCTGTTAGATCCACACAGGATAACTCGTATCACTCTTGTTTTATGCGGAACCTGCGCGATACGACGGGAAGTAATGATTTTCGTGACCCTGCCGCAACAATTACTGTTCTTCAGGAAAGATCCTGATATAGAGGTTTCGTCGTGTGCATTGATACGCAAATGTTCCCCTAGATGTTTCGTTCCTTTCCTGCATGGCCGTATGAAGCGATTCACGCAAATGATTTAGCGTACTTCTACGATTTCCTATTATTTCATTTTTCTCCTTCCTTTCCGAGATAACAGTATTTAAAAATTAAATCCAGAGAAGACTCTTCTTGACTTTTGTGTGTGTGTGGTTTTACGGCTCGTCGACATCGAGATCACTGGAGCCCTAAAAACTTGTACAGGAAGGGAAAATGCAGTTTCGCACTAGGGAGAGCCAACATGACTCTCCCCGCGTGTGGGACTCGCCAAATGACTCAACCATACCCACTAAAAACCCTCATGAATTACAACATACCAAAACATATCTCATAACCAAAAATCAAAACATTGAGGACAAAAAATGAGGAAAATGAAAGATGCTCTAGCCTTAATAGCGTCGGGATTCAAAAGAACAAGAGGTGACCAAGGAAGGTCAGAAAAGAGAAAGGAAGGAGCTTCGCACAAGTGGAAGTAATGCCAGACTCAGCTCAGGACCCCGTGTTTGCCAAACACGTACTTACTAGATGTAAGTCCCCTGGGGGGTTGACTCTTTTGGAATCGATGTATCTTCACTTGATTATTCCTGACAACTGAAAGTCTGGTAAGTAAAAAATAATGTTCGTTCAGAGTTGTACGTGATGTACTATTCGTAACTGTGCTGATGTCCTGTTTACATGGTGAATGCCAAAGATGAAACCGAGAAAAGCTTGCAACAACTACATGGTTTGGGACAAAGTAGTATCTGCTGTATTATACAGGTAAATGCAACAGCTTCTTAAAAGTAATCACAGGTTAGATTCAATTTTCCGTACGATTTAATTTTAAGCCAGTTATAGCTATAGTTGCATCACCCTCCTCTATATTGTTCTATTATTGTTTGTTACACTTTCAATGTAGTCATATTTCTTTTTATTTTAAAAATTATATAATGAATATGATGTGCATTTGGTGTTCTGTCAGTCACTTTTCAGTATTGAAAAGTCGTGTACAAATTAATTTAAATTTGAAATGGTTCAAATTTCGAAGAGATGAATGAATTTTACCTTGCTAACATACTTTTCAATTATAAAACTTGTTTTCAACGATGTAGTCGCCATAATCATCATATTCACTACATATATGAAATGACTGAGAATTGTCGACAATATTTCAAAGCATTAACGTCTTATATTATTACAGAAAGAATGGTTCATAAATTACGTCAGTCTTAGAGGGAGGTGGGTTGGTGAAACGTGACGGATCGTGATGAAGGGGTGTGTTAGAAGACATGACGTCACACTTGGTGTATTATAAATGTTGGAAAATGTCTCTATCCTCTTAAGTATGCAAATGATCATATTTTCTCCTCTAATAACTGTTTTTCATTCTTTAGGGTGAAAGGGGTAATTCGTTTTGTGACGTCAAGTTAAGGAGTTCGGTATTACAAAGCGTTACACCGGGCCGGGAGGGGGGAGGGCAAAAATCCTCAAAGATGACGCTACGTTTTTTGTTTTTGGTGTGTGTGGGGCTTTACGGCTCATGTCGACATCAAAGGTCATTGGAGCCCGAAAAACTCGTACAGGTAGGGAAAATGCAGTTACGCACTAGGGAGAGCCAACATGACTATCCCCGTGTGTGGGACTCGTCGAATGATTCAACCCTACCCACTAAAAACCCTCCTGATCTACAACACACCAAAACATATCTCACAACATACATCAAATCAAAAATTGAGAGGGGGGGCAAAAAATGATGGGGGCACATAACATGAGGGGGGCAAAGAATAAGAGGGGACAAAAATAAGGGGTAAGACAAAAATGAGAGGAATGAGGAAAATGAAAGATACCCTAGCCTTGATAGGGTCGGGCGAGAATAAGTTGTTAAGCGTAAGTTGACTTGAGGGAAATGTAAATGGAGTTGAAAGCTGCCAACTGTCAAATTGAAGCTGACTTAGGCCAAATAGCTAATGAATTAAGAAAGAATATTGACTAAGTACCTAGCCTTATTATTCGCAATTCATGTGGGGTCAACGAATGGGGATGGATATGAAGCTTCGTTTGTATGTAGCTGGGGAATACTAGGGTGCCGGATGCCCTTCCTGAAGCGGTGATTATGAATGGAATGTTGGTGAATGATTATGAGTGAATGTTGTGGTGGAATGATAGGCAGGAGAAACGGGAGAATCCCGAGAGAATCTGCCGCGAACACCGCTCCGTCCACCACCTCGGATTTTACTTGGATCGCACCGGGTTTGAACCAGCGTCCCCAGAGGTAGAAAGCGAGCGCGTTAGGCACCATTGTGGAACGTTGACACAAGGTGTACCATTGTGCATCGAGGTGGAGGGGATGTTGGCCAGCCAATGAAACGCCAAACATGTTTATTGATTGGGAAGTTAAAGGTGTCCAGATTGATGTACACCCCCGGGGGACTTACATCTAGTAAGTACGTGTTTGGCAAACATGGGGCCCCGAGCTGAGTCTGGTATTGCTTCCTCTTACTTGTGCGAGGCTCCTTCCTTTCTCTTTTCTGACCTTCCTGGGTCACCTCTTGTTCTTTTCGATCCCGACGCTATTAGGGCTACGGTATCTTTCATTTTCCTCTTTCTTGCTCTTTTTTAATGAGTAATGTAATGTTTTGAGATATGTTGATATTTGAGTTTTGAGTTGTAATTCAGGAGGGTTTTTAGTGGGTATGGTTGAGTCATTCGGCGATTCCCACACGCGGGGAGAGTCATGTTGGCTCTCCCTAGTGCGTAACTGCATTTTCCCTACCTGTACGAGTTTTTAGGGCTCCAATGACCTCGATGTCGACGATCATTAAAGCCCCACAAAAAAAAAACAGATTGATGTAATATGTTTGATTGTGTTGTAGGCGTGTAGCGATATCCTAACGCCCGCTCTGAAAAATGTCTTACATCTGATTGGCTTCGCACTGCGCATGCTCGGGGCAGGCAGATCTGACTTATTCCACTATGTGATAACTTTCGGTCAGGTGAAACCTACCACTATTGTTGTGACGCCATCCATTCAAAACAAACTACGGTATTAGGGATATAATCGTTCGTTAAAGGTCGTAAGTCTTTAAATATTTATTTAATTTAGTTATCAGGGACGTTTCTAATAATCAAAATTCACTATATTATGTGGTATCTTTCCTTAGAGAAGTTAACGGAAAAAATAATTTGAAAGTAAATGCTTACATGTAATTTGTCGATGAGATTCGTTCTCTAGTGCTAACTAGTCTTTTTGTACTTTCTGGGAAGGAAGACATCGAGATCGCCACGATTGCTATGGTTACAATGATGCCAGTTCGAGTAATTGAATGTTCGGATAATCGAAGCTCTACTGTGCTTGAATCGACCTGTTTACAAACCCTTTGAAGCTTATTTATTTATTTATTTATTTATGAAAGAATATTTTTGAGTTCGAAAAGCTGTTCAAATAATTGTTCGAGTCTGTTCAATTAAATGCTCGAGTCTGTTCAATTAAATGCTCGAGTCTGTTCAGTTAAATGCTCGAGTCTGTTCAGTTAAATGCTCGAGTCTGTTCAGTTAAATGCTCGAGTCTGTTCAGTTAAATGCTCGAGTCTGTTCAGTTAAATGCTCGAGTCTGTTCAGTTAAATGCTCGAGTCTGTTCAGTTAAATGCTCGAGTCTGTTCAGTTAAATGCTCGAGTCTGTTCAGTTAAATGCTCGAGTCTGTTCAGTTAAATGCTCGAGTCTGTTCAGTTAAATGCTCGAGTCTGTTCAGTTAAATGCTCGAGTCTGTTCAGTTAAATGCTCGAGTCTGTTCAGTTAAATGCTCGAGTCTGTTCAGTTAAATGCTCGAGTCTGTTCAGTTAAATGCTCGAGTCTGTTCAATTAAATGCTCGAGTCTGTTCAATTAAATGCTCGAGTCTGTTCAATTAAATGCTCGAGTCTGTTCAGTTAAATGCTCGAGTCTGTACAAATGTGATACCGAATACCTTTTCCGCACCTGCGATTGATTCTCGTTCCATCACTTCGTTTGCCGCAGGTGCTGCTGCGTTACGGCGCCCGTCCTTCCGCCGACCTCCTCCTGCACGGCGGCTGGGTTCCTGCCCCTGGACGCAACCCTCACGACCGCCTCCCGCTCGCTCTGGGTCTGGCGCGCGCTGATCCCTTGCGCGTGGATAGGCAGCGCCTGCTGGCTGCGCTGGGCGTGAACGCAGGACCTCAGCCCGCGGGGACGGAGATGGCTGCGACGGGCGCTGCAGGAGGAGGCGGTGGCGTGGGGCAACCCACTGAGCTCTGCTTGAGGCAGCCGTTCAGTGGAGGAGAAGGAGCGGATGTGGACCCGGTGGATCCGCCGCTCAGAGCGTTTCTGAGGGTCTTCGCTATGAAGAGAGGTAAAACAATGATGAATGAAATCGGTTCGAATGTGTGGGATATTTGTCAGCTTTAGTGATAGTGCATCGGTTAGGGTATATGAACTAGTGAGTCTTTTCGAGTGTGTGAATTATTCTATTTTGTAAACTTGAGTTATAATCGCTGTACATCATTTCTAAGAAGGTAACTTTTTATTTTATTTTCTTCATTCTCCCGTTATATTTAACAATTGTCAAAATTGAAGTATAGTTGCAAAGAACTTTCTGAACAGAGGTCGAATCTTTATATTTCATTTTAAATATGCCCTATTTATTAAAAAAATTGATGATGACCAAAGATTGCAATGAAGTGGGAGGCGACGAACGCTCTCTAGAGACTGCTACTCGCGAATATTTCTTTCGAATACTTCATTATCAACTTCACAATACGGCAGGAGAGAATTTAACTATCCCGCCTAACATTGTATTCAAAAAGATTTTGTAAAATATTCGCAACTCCTGTAATGTGAATGAAGAATTATTGTAAATTACATTTCACATATCATGTTGTACCCGTTGGGATCCGATGAGTATTTTATATTGGAACGTTTCCACTGATATTTGGAGTTTTGTGGGAATCAAAATTATTTAATCTAGAATTGATGGGGTTATTTAAACAATATTTACTTTTTACTTTTCATTGATACAGTATGTATAAGGAAATACTTGTAATCGATCGAGAAAATTTCGAGCTCTTCGAATCTTTACGAATTACACCCAGAAAAGTCTATTTTCAAATTTTCCAGTGATGTCCAGTTCCGTTTGTGCGCGTATTTACATCCCCCGATAACTCACGAGCAAATTGAAGTACCGAAACTGAACTTGAGTATGAATATGGATAGCTCATTTCATTTACACACCGCGCAATAACTTTTCAAAACATGAACATAAACATTTTTGTCGTTCAGTGTATCCTTCGTACAGCATTTCCGTACGTCGTCGCACCGATTTTGAGATCAGCCTTTGAGGCAATTGCAAACAGTTTGGAGTATGTAAAGTATATCATCGTGTTTGATAATTATATTTCTTATCTTTTAATGTTACTCCACCTTATATTTTTATTGCGACGTAGGCTGTTTACTATAATAATCTTTTTTTAAAGAATTACAATTGGGAAGTTTAATGAAGTACCCTCAGATTTTGTTTTCTTTTTTGATCAGTAAGTGAAGTTAGACATTATTGAAGGGATAGTTGATACGATTCTCATCTGTGTTCCGCCGTCAGAGCATCTGGAGCGTTGGCTGTCGTCACCTCGGGTGCAGGATCTTCTGCATCCAGACTGCGCCCTGGACACCGAAGTGGAAGCCCGTGCGTGGGCCTTTCTGCTGGCCAGAACGCGCCTTTTGCTCGCTGCCTACCCCTCTTCGTTGCAGGTACGGCCGATTCCAGTTGCCCTACAAGGGACACTCAGTGGAATATCTACTGTCGCCGCAGAAATCATGTAGACTGGAGTTTAACGCTGTCAACGAATTGGGCGAACGTAATGAAGTAGTCATCAAATTAAAGGAAATATCTTCAAATTCTGCGTAGTTGCGTTATTTTTTTATACGTCAATGCAAATTTTGTTTATGCGAAAATCCATTATAAATATCAGTTTTTTTCTCGTATTCTAAACTAAAGCTTATCTTTTTATTGTTGTATTTGAAAATGGGAAATGTAGCGTTCTATTGAAGCTTATCTACTTGGGTCGTAAGGTAAGAGGTGGGTGGTAGGACTGTTGTTCCTAGGTTAGCTGAGTTTACCAACAACTTGGCCCACGTGGAGGGGTAAGTAGGAGTATAGGTAGTGGTACTAGGAGTTGTAGGAGGCGGGTAGAAGAAGGAGGGTTCGTTTTTCAGTAGTCACGACCATATAAAGTGGGGCATTAAAGTGAAAAGCTACAAATTTTTGTCTGGTCCGCCAGGAATTGAACCCGGAGTGACCTGATGGCGAGTATGCCAGCCCCTGAGCCACCGGAGGGGCAAAACTTATTTGTACAGTTATTATTATATTATTGTACAATTATATTAATATCTCTGCACCGCACGCATGGGCTGTGTTTGGACTGTCCTCTGATCGTTTGTGCTGCTCTCGTAACCGTGAGATTTTCATGGAATGCCTAGTTTTGACTCTAGTAAAAACGGGAAGTAGATTTATAATTTTAAGTTCCATAATAATATAATATACGTTACGTGTTATCAATGTTCTATATAATTATGACTAGATATGTAAGTAAAACGTTTTTACCTTCTTTGCTCAAAAGAGCTGTTCTCCTATGAGTTTGTAACAATTTTTTTTTTAATGCAACGTATTCCACTATAATGTTATAGACTCCATTATTGACAAGCTTTCCATTATCCTAGTAGTGTTGTTCACGAAATTACTAGTAATTAATTTGGTTTAGTTTTGTAAGTGCTTGAGTCCTGCCTTGCGCTGGCACTCACTTGGCGTTGCGTTGTTTGTGTAGCGTATTCGCTGTATTCGGCAAAATATTTGACGTTTTCACAAATATCACTAATATGGTCCACCACACATGGTCCGAACACGCAAATAATTCAATGATGGCAAATATGTTTAATTGACGTGTTGATAGCGGAAGCAGCAATGATGCATGTGATATAATTCTAGAAATCTTAAAACTGTTTCGTTATTCCAGTCCATAGAAATGTTATCTATTGTTATAAAAATATATAGAATAAAAATGTCAAAAGTATGGGTTAAGAAACCAATATCTCGACAGCGCTTGATCTACTGTCAAGGGACCTTTCAACAAGCGCAGGTCGAAAGTGGTCCTGATTATTTTTTGTACTGAAACGTATTAACTATTTATATAACCTGTCAAAATATTAGCGACGATGGCACACTGGAAGACACTGAAAAAAATTATGAAAAACCGATTTTTTTTGCACGGCGAAGAGCAGTTTTTGTGGGTCTTGTACAACCCTGAACTACCAAACCGCGACACCCAAATCACGAGGCTGGGCTTCGATTCGTCCGATTTCTTTATTCAAGGAAGAAAAGCAAATGCAAACCAACAAAGCTGTTACCCGCGCATTTAAGAAACGGAGGAGCTGATTCAGACGAGCCAAATAGTAAAACTCAGCAAGTTGAGCAAACTACGTTATTAATGTTCAAAATTTCTTTTCTCTCTATTTGTAGAAGAATTAAAGTAAAATGTTTGATCTATAATTGTATGTAATTTTATTTTAATAATGTATCACAATTCATTTCACTTTTTTATTTTTGGCAGATAAAACAGGAGTATATTAATAGTACCACAAAATAGTCACCTGTTTTTAAATATTACTTAATGCGTGTTGATGTGGATTTCTAGGATATCTTTACCCGTGTATTTCCTTGTAGAAAATGCGTATTCCTTGCACACCTGAAACATTTCAATAAAGAAAAAAAAAATTTCTTATATTTAAGCTATTTATTCTACAAACTTTTTACAAAAATGCGCTGTGTTAATAGTGTTCAAGACACAAATTCATCTTACGCACATCGAATGAACGAAGATACTTCGCAGCCTTGCTCGTCACAAATGCTACGTGAAATTTTCATGCAAAATTGCGCGGACGTTTATCTGTCCATAATATAAATAATTTTTAGTAGAAATGCAAATATGTGAAAACTGGAGAAGCATAAATACTTTTAGTGTTTAGGAGAGTATTAATATATATTATGGCGAACTATTAACAAAATATGTTGTCTCACAAATGTATAAAAAATGCTACAGATATTTGTGTTTTCTTTTATTAACAAGTTTCATATCGGTTAAGGATACTGACGTGATATCTCGGCATGCGATGCAGTTTATGGCAGCAGTCGATGACTTATTGCAGCTACACTTTTGGACGGTAGAGGAAAGGGTTGTCTTTCATCATGATTGTCCAAAGCGTGAGCGGAAAGTAGACACCAAAAATTGGTAAATTTCTCGATTTTTTTCAGTGCTTTCCAATGTGCCATCGGCGCTAATATTTCGACAGGACATATAAATAGTTAATGTTTCAGTACAAAAATATAATCAGGACCACTTTTGACCAACGCTTGTTGGAAGTTCCTTGTGAGTGAAGCACGGTTAACCAAGTGTGGACCGTCAATGCAAATATTTGCCTTTGATGTGCGACTACGTGTTTGTTTTTTTTGGGGGGGGGAGTTTTAGGTCTCGTCAACGTCAAGGTCATTGGAGCCCTTGAATAGATACGGGTGTTCGCGTATTTGTCATAATAGAGCAAATACTAAACTTGGCTGTGTTTGGGCAAATACACAAACGCGCAACGCCAAGTGATGTACCGGCATTAAAAATAAAATAATATTGCTTGCTTCTTCGTGTGCAGGATGACTTGTCTCTTCTGGAAAGCGGATCGCTCTCCCCGTGCGCGCGACTCGCCGTGTTGCTGCGCGCCTCCGAGAAACAGCTGCTCGAGGCAGCGCGCGACTACGCCGCCCCTCGCGTCCATCCCTGACACCTCGTGGGACTGGTGCACTGCCCGCCGCCGATGTCAGCGTTCAACGTGGCTGGCGCGAGAAGCTCGCGCTGCCTGCTCCGTCGGCCACGTGCGCTGGTTCTGTGACAGCTGGCATTCGAGCCGGCGGGTCTTTCGCGAATCGAGTAAATTACTCGGATGGTTCATTGGTAGTTAATCGCATTTGGTAAAAGTAGTTATCTTCGCGTTTTGAAGAACTTAGGGATGGAAGAGAACTCGACAACATCAGAAGTTATCGAGGTACAATCTCAGTTTTTCTAGACCTAACGTGAAAAATAGCTGGAATTAATGAAAAGAAGTAGGATACTGTGACCAAAGAATATGAAAAATACGTTCATATAACATCATAATTTGTCATTGGATTACCACATAACTTAAAAAATTAAATCTGTAACTATACTTGTGCATGTCGTGATGAGGCTTCTTAGAGATTAAGTTATAAGAAATAAGGTTGTGTTAGTTTGTACAGTGTAGTTTTGAATCAACTAAAATATTCATATTACTTCACAACAATATAGTATGAATTAACAAGGTTGCACGAAGATAAAATTATGCTCATCAGCTCTGTAACATCAAATGACATATATTCAAACTACTATACAAAGGGTAAAAATGGACCAGTTATCAAAGTAATGACTTGTTCTTGATTTGGAATATGTGAGTTGTAAAATCATTTTTAGATACTCTCTGACATTATCTCAGGTCCATATATGTGGGGAGATTTTGGTCCAAATTGTTAAGTTGAGTATTATTGTGAAATAACTTTAATATTTATTAAATTATCCTTGCCCTCTTTCTGTTTTCTTCTTTTCTTTTTAATTTCCGCACAAGTAGTTTTTCTTCAAACACTTATCTTGTTTTTGGTGCTATGTTTTGATGCGATGTTTCTTGAGTTGTACTGTGTCCCATCATGGAGAACCTTATACCATCATTACTTGAGTGAGGTCCCAAGGACTGTTACTTAAGAAATGTTGCATTTTTTTCAACAACTATTAACGAGCTGTACTTGAATTACTAAACAAGAATTAAATTTTTACATTCTACAGTAGTAGTTCTCTAATGATTTGTCACTGCATCAGTGTGGACCAATTACTTTTTTAGAGCACTCTATGTGCTCTTGTGTAAATGTAGTTCAAAAATTCCTTATTCTTGAAGAATCTTAAAAAAAGTTGTATTATTCTCTCTTCCCTTCTTTCTGTAACAAGTGTTAATAATTTCACGCCCCTGTAGAAAATGTATTAATCTTCTAGACATTATCTATCAACGTTACTTGAATTGTTTGGTTTGTGTTTCAGGTCAATTTCAGCTAATTTTCTCTAAAATTCTGGAACATTGAACCTAAATTAAATTGCGGAAATACATTTTTGTAATGAGATATTGTATTGTGATCCCTGCAGTTAGCTCAGTGAAAATTGCATTCATTAAGATCTCCAACTTGTTGCAACCTATATCTACTACATATAGGTTAAATTTCAAGGGAATTAGAATGATTATGTTATTGAAATATTTTCATTTTAATGTGGAGAGACCACCTGTCCTGACTATTTGAAGACAGTCCCAAAAATAAGTACCAAATCTCTAATCCTGAAAATAGGTCATTATGTCCTGCGTATGAATAAAGTATCGTGCAAAATTTTCCTTGTATACATAGGCTTTTTACCAATGTATAAATTGCTCTGAAGTGATTATAATTGGGGACCTTGAGTTTTTTTCAGCCTAGTATCACTATGAAATTCAGGCAATGCAAGATTTTGTGAACTTTCTTCTCTTGTCCCCTTGCATACATGCACTGCAATGGTGGCAATTATTTTGTACAATATAGTTACTTGAGTGAGGTCACATTACATTATATTATGGCGAGGTATTGTTGGTAAATGTTGCCACATGCTTTGAATTTAAAAGGTGAAGGCTAATCAGTTTTGATTTTACTTAGTTTTTTTTTAATTCTCAGTTTTTCTGTTAAACATTAAATTAATTATTTTTTTGCACTGAAGGTATAGCATAGTAAGGTATTTGGAACCTTTATTTTCATTGTAATAAAAATATTATACGGTAATGTGTTTGTTCCAGCCTTCTAGTTATGACAGGTCTCCCTAAATTTGGAAGTGTAAAGAGTTCACCTTTGTGAAAGAGGAGATAATAATTATTAATAATTTTGAGTTAGTTATTAAAAAAAAAAATTCATTATTTATCATTGACTTTTCATAGTATCAGTTCTAGCCAAATATTTGACTTTTTTTGCCCTTCATTGAAGGAAGATTGTTTAGTTACAATATGCTTTTGTCATAATTTTGGGTGAATGAAATTCAAATAATTCTTTTTAAAGGAGAAGGGAATCATTTTATGATGATATGGTTTGCTTTTTATTTCTTGCACATTTTATATTTTAGTCATAAGACAAAAGAATACACATATAGGCAATATGAAAATGAACTGCCATTGATACCAAATTTATATTTACTTAAAATGACTGAAGCCCATTACATAATTTATGTGATGAAGATTTAGTTATTATTAATAATTGGGTTCTACGCGTTAATGCTAGTATTGCCAATATTATTTTGTCATATGTTGATGGATCGTTTTCAACTTGGCAGTATTGTATGGTGGAGGGACATTAAAGATCATGTAATCTATTCCTAAAGCGGAGGCTGTTGAGTGAGAATTGCCTTATTTACCCAAATATGCCCCCCCCCCCTCCTATTTTAGAAGGCAAAATTTAGAAGAAGAAAATGAAGTAGAGAGGGCTCTAATGACCNGTTGGTTCTGGTATGTACCTTAAAAGCTAACTGGTGCAATTCATTTAATCCCCTTGACATCTCCAGATCCACATGGACTTCAGCTCTACTTCGAATTCTCATGTCGCTGCTTCATTGCCATGTGCCTGAGCATAATTTAGAACACACAGTTTGAAGTTAGCATCAAAGCATCTTCGATCGCCCAACATTCGTTGCATTGAAGAAGATACCTGACTCCCTACAAAATTGATTGTTATGTTATGTTTACAGCTTGTATTTGCTTAATTCATTTTCCCCACGATACTTTGAGTTACCAGTTTCCCTGTCTTAAACTCTGTATATAGTCTCCTCACAGATTTTTGGGTGATTTTTCAGAAAAAAAAGATGGGACTATATTTGTGTGAATACGGTACATTAATGTTTGCAGTTTTGTTTAATTATATTTCTGTGTAGAATATATTTTGAATAAGTTGCTCATAATGGATAGAGGTTTTCTATTTCCCTTCAGCACTACAGATTTTTTTCCCCCAGAAAGTTAAATATTTTTGCAAAAAACATAATACAGAAAGAAATATCTGTTGGATGCTATAAAAAGCTCGTTTAATAAAATGCACATTAAAAATATACCTCTTGAGCCCAAGACTCTTTTCTTATATCATTCAATTTTTTTAAAGTTATTTTTTCTACTTTAATCTTGTGAATATTTTATTTGTATTAAATATAAATATTTGTAATATTTGACTCTTGAAAATTATTTTGAATGAAAAATTTTAAATTACCAAGTATAATTTTATTACAAAGTCATTGACATTTTTAAACAGAAGACCGAGTACCTTTTTTTTGTCTGCAGTGTGTAATGTACTAGTCTTTTAAGTCAAGAATCTAAAATGAAGGAAGAAGGGTAAAATATATTACTTAAGTTTTATCAGTAAATAAGTAGACCTTAAAAATTAATTTTAGTTTATATCAAAAGTATTATAAATGTAGCCAATTGTTTTAAGTAAGATATGAACCTCACTATCTAAGAGATTGTTATTACTTTCCACTGCTTGGTAGGAACGAGGTTCTGTACTGTCTTGGGCATTTTTTTAGAGCACTGAAACTTCTAGTCTTAACACAGTGTTGTTCATTATGATTCATTATATTCATGACAAATTTGTGAAATGTCTAATACCTTGTTGATCTGGGTTTTTTGTCGAACTGAATGTTTTTACAACATTCTAATAATTGTAAAAATAGATTGAAAGGATAAATTTTAATTGTTGACTTTGATACAAAACCACTTGTTATATTCCTCAACTTTCATGTTACCTTTAAAGTACTATGAGTGTTCCAGGCACTGCTCTAACACACAATAATTTATTCAACTTTGTTTCATCTATTGTGTTTATGTTTAAAAAAAAACATTACAACTGTAATTATGGTGCATTAAAAACTGCAAATCATTAATTATACCATTTACATTGAAACAATGTATTTGAATAATGCTCTTAAGTAGTATGACTACCTTAGTCCCCCGTTGAATATTGGTTGCCGAATAACAATGGCTGTCATATTCAAATTATGCTGCATTGTTACAGGTTTTATTAAATAATTTTTTCAATTACCCCATAAGGCAGGCATTTTTGCTCTGTCTATTGTATATTAAATTCATGACACATGAGATAGTTTTTATATCAATTTCATTAGAATTTTCATGAGAATTTACTTAAAACCAATCCTTCAGAGGTTTTATCTATAAGAGACTCTACAATTTCAAAAGGGATTTATTCAAATATTAGCCATGGAGGGTCCAAATTTTATGAGACAAGTTTACAAGATAGTAAATTATTGTTACAATTCGTTGACCACACAGTCCAGTTAAATTTTTAAACACAAACTGGTTTTGGAAGCTGTTGCTTTCATCCTCAGCTTCTTCTGCCTGCTGATCTAACGGTCCTCTGGTGGCGAGTGGGTGGATGAATTTTTCAGTCGAATTATTTTCAAATGGAACTTCGAAATTTAACAATCTGTTCTTGAATAGCTGAATGAACAGTCATTCCTAAAAACAGTTTGAAATGCTCACCAAAGTTCTTCATCCATCTTACACTTTCCTCAATTTTGTGTTTTTTGTCCCAAGGATGTGCTGACTTTTCACTTTGTCCCAATTTGTTGTGCCAAAAATGTTCCCTTTCTCTAATTTCTAAATTTATTTTTGTTTGTCCAATATAAACTTTGTCACAAACCTGATCTCTTATGAGAAGGTACTTTGTCCTTATAATTAGCTTTAATTAGGGACTTAATGCTAAATTTATTTTGTGGAACCTAAGTGAGGATGGAGACAACAGCTTCAGAGACTAGTTTGTGTTTAAAAAAGTAAGTGGAGTTTATGACCCACAAATTATTACAATAATTTTATTATACTAGACAATAGTTTATTCTTTCATTTTAAAATATTCAAAAATAGTTGCCAGGTAACTCATACTACCTTCAGGAGCAGGAATGTTATATTAACCTCTTATGAGATCACCAATTCTCCAGTGTTTCACTCAATTCAGGGTATGCTGTAACCAATGCCTTGTACATCAGGAGTGTTTGTGCTTTCTAAAAATATTTTGTTGTTGAATTTCTGAAGTCTGCAAGAAACTCTTGTTTTATTAATTTCCCTTTGTCTCGCAGTTTATCCAGATTTCTAAGATTGCCTTACGTTCGGTCCTAATTGGTCAAAGGGCTCTAATGACCATGATGTTGGCGAGCCTTAAAGCCCCAATTTAAAAAAAGTCCAGGTTAATGAGGTTTGACTGATCTTAATCTTGCTGTATCATGAATTGTAAACTTTGGTATTATCAATTGAATAAGACACACATGAATAGTATAATGTTTGTGTGACTAAGAGTAAAATAGTTAATCCTACTAAACAAAGTACAATTGACACAAGATTTGTTAATGTTATGCTGTTTTATGGCAACTAGCTAAAACTATTTGCATCACTTTTCTAGACTGTTTTGTTGTGCCAGTTTTGTGTGTGTTTAGTAAGCATGGATGGCAGAACATGGGAAATGAGGATTAATGCACTTTTCTTCTTGATTTTAATATGAGATGAAGTTTAAAACAAAAGATTTTAAATGAATTTGGTCTTTCCACTGTCAAGTACAAGTGAAAAGTAGAAAGGAAAAAAAACACTATAATGTGTCGTTTGAATCCTAATAGTTCTCTAGCATCATCCTCCTTGTAGCTTCCCAAAATTGAATCTTTCAGAAAGCGTAGGGTTTTAAAAAGGCCATAAGCAATATGTCACACACTGCAATGTGAATTAAGACATTTTCAAGTTGCAGGGCTAGAGATTTTGATTCCTATCGCACATCTTGAATCAAACACAAAAACTCGCAACTTTCAAAAGAGGAAAACTAATACGTTTTATTCTTTCAGGTTGAATTAAATAGTTTAAATTGAGCAGAGTGAGTTGTTTTTTGTTTTTTTTTGTTTTTTGTTTAGTCAAATCAAGATTGTCATTCTAATCTACACACTTGGGTCTTTTATTTTTATAAAAGAGCATTGATAATGATCATACTAATTTTCCTTACACCATAAAAAAATTCTTGTAAGAATGAATATTCTTCAAAAAATTATAAATGGTAATGATATTTGAAGTATTAAAATTGTCAAAAATGTATTTCCTGTCAAATGTTACTAATTATTGAGCCCCATAATTTTTATGCACTAAGGTAGTTGCTTTAGTGTTAAGGTAGTTAGCTCAGATAAGACCTGTCTGATTTATAATGTATTGCTTGTAATTAGAAGGGGTTGTTAGTTGCTGGTGAATATAAAAACCCACAAGTCTGGAATTTACCTTTGTCCAACAAGTATTTTTCATTCTAAACAAGCTCTCTGTTGTCTCCTTTAGTGTATTAAGAAGAATTCCGATATGTTGAAGTGACTGTTACTTCTCTAATAGGGCTCTAATGACCTTGATGTTGGCAAGCCCTAAAGCTCCAAGGGAAAAAAAAATCTTCTCTAATAGAATCCTATACATGTATCAATTTTTTTAATTTATGTCTTAGTTTGATTTTTGCTATTGCTTACTTGACACATTTTTGTTTTTCATTAGCACAGAACCAAATTTTTATCAGTTTTCTTTTATGTGTTTGCTTCATCAATTTTTTTGTTTTTCATCTTGCAGAATGTATCTTTTAATGAAATATTGTACTTGAACTTCTAGTCTGAATATAGACAATCTTTATTCTAAAATAAAGCTAGAAACTCCAACATTTTGTTTTGATTTGAATTTGTGTAATAAGTGATCCCTAAACTTTTGTGTAGTTGTGACTAGTAATAAATTAAAAAGTTTTATTTGTCCCTTTCCTCGTTTCCTCATACGCTACCTTCTTAGAAGTATTAAATGTTGTTTTCTTTTAGTTTGGCTTTTCAGTTTTGCACATTATTTTGTTTATTATTTTCCAAGTAGCTCAGTGTTTAGAGGCAATGTGCTTGAAGAGCTGTTCAAGGTGGAGTAAACTTATTATATAATAAATATACAGAATGTCCCAAAACTCCATGTGGAAAGAAAAACACTGGTACCAACGTCTCTTGGATTGGTGATTATATTTTACCTGTAGTCTTGCAAATCCCCGTGAGGACTGCTGCTAATGGGTCAAAATTTGAACATCTGTTTCAAATTATTGTTGAACATTGAAAACCTATATCCCTTCCTCAATTCCTCTAAAAGGCGCTTTACATGACTTTTTGTCTTGCATTCTTACTCTGTCTTTGTGTCATTATATCTCTATACAGAAAATTCTTAAGTTGCTGTGAACCTCACTGCAAGATAACAGATTAATTATGTTATGTTGAATGAAAATGGGAGATGGGACCGAGATTCGAATTCGGGACCTTGAGTTTAATGGGCTTATGCACTTACCAACTGTGCCATCCAGAGGCGAAAGAGGTGGCGCAGTTTGTAAGCAAATAGGCGCGTTAAGCTCAAGATCCTAAGTTCCCCTTTCATTCAACATAACATTATTATATCTCCTTCGGGAGACATTTGCGAACATGTGCACCTTCATCAATTTTTTATGCGGAGTTCTGGGACATTTGTAGGATAAAATCATACAATGAAATATTAATTATTTATTATTAACAACATTTTATATATTAACGGAATTGTCTTAAACTGACGTTTCTCTAAATGTGTACCTTTAAGGGAACGTGTCCTTAAAAGTTCTGAAGTTTCATTGAGCATCATGTGTTTATAATATTTTTTAATTTATAATGTCATCAAGACTTCACTGGGTGGAATTCCTAAATAATATCGTGTGTTCCATTATTAATTTTCCAAAATTTGGAGAAGAGATTTCACCTTATTTCTTGTTTGTATTTCCCCCCCTCACTGAACTGTTATATGAAATGCAATTACAGCATGTTGCTATCGAAGATCTGTATTAAACAACCTTCAACCAATTTGGAAACCTTAATTTCATTGGACTAGAGCAGTAATTTAAAATTATCCTTGAACCTCAATCACTTACTGGATCAAAAAAAAAAAACTTCAGAAAGTGGTTAAAAGACCATTTGATATGTAGAATACTGTACATATTTGTATGAAGTAGTGTTTGTATGAAGCGGATCTCTGTTTGAAATTATTGTTTGAATTCATAAGAAATTGAGGGATTGAAATGTCTTCTCTTGAAAAGTTTGTGTACTGAACAAGAGTTGTAAAACTTTGATAACTTTGGTGTGATAGTTCATTTGGCACTTCTGTCTGATGTTTTGAGAACATGAAGAATTTTAAAGATGTATGATGCATAAATTCTGAAGTGTGCAGCAATATCAGAGACTTGTAAATAGTATACTACAATTATTCAAACAAGAAACACCAAAATATTGCTAGTGAAGATTTATAATCAACAATACAATTACTAATGAATTATATGTATGACATTCTTATTAATAAATTATGTGTATGTTAAATCTTTTTTTAAATAAAATATTGTGGGGTTGGTAGAAAAGATTTTAGTAAAATAGTTGGAGATCGTAATAATTAAGAACTTCATGTAATTTTCAGTTGCATTTCATCTTTATTACTATGTCATGATGATACTATTAGTTAATTGCTTCAATTTAAATGTGTCTTCTCATAATTAGGCACATTTGTGTGACAATTATTGTACCAATCTTATTTATTTATTCATAAGATGATGATGCACAAATATTGGCTGATTCTGTTAGTTACCTTTCTTGAGTATTTTCTTTTGAGCGCATTTGAGATCTCTGTATTTGTTTCAAGAAAATAATTAAGTTATTTTCTTAAGTTTCCGTTTTTTATTTCTTTTATATTGTAGGTGAAGTATTACTCAATATTTTTGATTCCCCTGTAGAAAATATATTTTTGCCTTATTGCCTATCAATATCTAATTTTTACACTTGTGATTTAGTTTTATATTGTCGATTAACCAACTTCTTATGGTATCTTTTGGGGATTTTTATCCAATTTTCTGTTCCAATTAAAAAAAAAATCTTTAAACAACAATTGTAGGAGAATTGTGGAAATAGGATGAACCAATAAATACTTATGTGTAGTTGTTGTAATTAATAATGAAATTCAATGGTCATTGTGAAATAATGGATATTGTTTTTGTTCAGTTGAAATTTATAAAAAAAATTTAGACTAATTATGATAATAGAGAATGTGAAATGTTCAGTAAAACGCAATGTTTAAGAAAATTTTATAGATTGTGCCGTGTTAAATGTTTGATGGTTCCTGGTGTATTGCAATGTTTTGTAAATAGATTGTAAAATTACATTACATTTGTGTTTACATGTCATATAGTTGGTTGAATATTTCAGAGATATGCTTTTAGTGGTGTTGTGTACTTCGTTTTGATTTATGTGAAATACTTTTTTAAATTTAGAGTTTATTGATGACTAAGTATTTGTGCATATGTGTGCAAATTAGTATTTAGAAAGAGGAAGGGTAAATTGACATGCATTTTTTACGAGAATTAATATTAAAGACTGAACTGTTGAGCAGCATTGTGTTGGAATCACAGTGTTAATTCTATGTATTATTATCTGTTACATTTAATTGAAAAAAAAAAAAACATCATTGAAATATATAATCATAATTACATACAACTGATTTATGGGTCCAGAAAATGTTACGCACACTAGAATATCTATTAATTGAAAGGACAATTAACTATTAGTCTTGTGTTGTAGTGTTAAGATATATTGGATCTGTGGACCATTGCTAATCTTATTGCAATAACATCATTCGTTTTATGTAAACAGACAGAGATCAGTGTTAGAAATGAGCATTATTTTTAGGTCCTTACTTATAACGTAAAATACTTAGTGAATTTGCAGTATAACCACTGTAATGAAATCTTATTGTAGTGACGTCAGCCCCACACTCCACTTATATTCTATCCTTAAACACATTATTGCTTTCTGACTCTCGGGCAGTTCGCTCTTTTGGCAAAGGAATTTTGTAGACAAAGAGAAACTTCAGACCAAGAAATTTGAGACTGAAAATAGAATATAAAGTTTATTAAAAGGAGACATTTTCAGAAAATTTACTTGTCAAACGCTCCCTTAAGTAAAATTTTTCCAAAGATTCTAAAAGATGTAAATATTAATTATTGCAATGTAATACATTTACTTTGGGTAGACAAAAATAAACATTGAAATTAGAGAAAAGGAATATTCTAGTCACATTACATGTGTGTTATTTTTGGAATGAAAAACATTATATGAATGAGATGACCACCAATGCTCTTCATCAAAATCATTTTGAACTATTGGTTGGGGAGTACTTATTTATGCGTCTATTTAATAATACAATATTAAATTTTAATGTTCTGTTAGAAAACAGTCTTATTTCAAAATTTGCCCATGAAAAAATCTAAGTTGAGTGTGTGGCCAAAATCATTTTTTGACTATATTTTTTTCAAGTTTGCATTTTCTGTGATGTCCAGTTTGACTCTTAATTTTTCCAGTTTTGTTTTCTCAAGCATGAAAAAATTTATAATATATCACAAGACTATATTTTCATGAGAATTACTGATGTTTTGGAAAGATATTATTGATAAGCACTTACAGTAGCAAATGCTTTATTGATTCACATTTTTTCTTTGAACTATCGAGATTTCTTCATTAGGGTTCAGAAAATTAACATGTCTTATGTGCTTGGAATAAAGCAAAACTATTTTTATTTTAGAAAACTAATGCAGTATTTTTTATTTTATTATAGAGTTAATTTAAAGGAATGTAGTTGCGCAAGGCCTGGTTATGTGTAACTTGTAATAAAAGAAGTGGTAGATTATTAATTGCTTCAATCTTGAAAGGCTTTTCCTGAAGGTTGTCCATACTGATTCAAAGTTTTGCATGGTGGTGCTTTTCTTTCTATGTACCATAAGAAAGTATTAGTTTCCAGTTTTCTGAACATACATAGATGATAATCATTTGAGTTATTTTAAACAACTCATTCTGAAAATTATCAACTCAAACTGAGTTGGGGGAACTGTCAGAACACATTGGTTTCTAATATTTAATTGTCACTTGAAGTTTGTTAAATTCATCAAAATAATGAAATTCTGTTTTCTTCAGTTAGGAAGGAAATTCAACTACACATCCGTTATATTTCATAAAAGTATGACTTGGTTATCATATATTTAATCTCTGTTCAATTTCTTATGAAACCACAATCTTCAGGTACAAAAGCTACCTGCTTCTGTAAAAATATTCAGAATACAACTCAACATCAGATCTCTAAAAAGTAATTAAATCAAAGTGGGCAAAGTAAGGATAGAAACAGTTAGTGTAGTATGTAAAGATATGAGGTGTCTTTCAACGCAGAAATTTTGTATCATATTCTGTGTACAAATGTAGTAAAGACTGTTCTTTCTATCAAGTTAATCAATTTCAAAAGAGTGAGAACTTCATTTGTCTTTCCAATGAATTAGTAGCTAACACTGAAATATGCTTATAGAAAACAAACATCATCATTCCATTGGTCTGAATAAATTTCATTGTACCTTAGTGGATGGATGTACTATTTCCCTCAGCTCCAAATATGATTTAGGAAATTTTATGTATTTGTGAAAGACTTCTTCCAAAAGTAATTTAAAATTCCAGCTTCTACACCTGTTGTGTATTGGATCAATAGCTAGTTGATGTGATGTATTACTGTTCCATCCTGAAACATTCATGTCTGTCAGAATGAATGTTAGCTAAGAACAAGTAAACTTTACTTATGTTACCTACATTTGAATTGTGTGGTGTTCATTCAACTTATGTTACAAAACTTGCTTGTGATAATGCATATTCTGTGTGCCTTAACTAGAGTGACTGCTTTTTGAAATACCTGGCAAGCGATTGTAACGTACTATAATTAAGAACTTTATTTTAACATCTGTGTGCAAAACTTGTAATCTTGTGAAATATGTAAAATAGATCATTCTTAGCCATCTTTATTAGTACAGGAGCATGATTAAGGCGATTATTTGCATAAAGTTAACATGAATATTTTTTAGTATAATTATGAACTAAAATGTACAATTTAAAATTTTAAAGTACAACTAGTCTTGAAACCACTTTGTTGGTTTTAAAGGGGTTATAAAACATTTCAATTCTAATATTTCAAGCAAATGTCCTTAAATATTTGATACATAAGTAATGGAAATTATCTCAGGTGGTTTGAATTACGAGAAGGCCCCCAATTTTAACTACCTATAGTTCATCAAGCTCTTGATTCAGTCATGATAGTATTATTGACTATATGTAGTAGGTAACACAATTACTCATTTAGAAAATATTTTTGTGCACATGTCAACCTGATGGTAAATGTTCATATTCATATAGTTGTATGAGCATGGATAAAAAACCCACCTTTATCTCAAGTTTTAATTATTGCTTCCTAGAAATGAATGTGATCCCAATGTGACTTTGTAACAGTTATAAACTGAATTTCAACATCATTAATGCTACACTCTGCTTACAAAACATTAAAATTTTGAAACAAAAAATGTTTTATCTTCGTAATTTATTAAGTGTTTAATCTCTATTCCAATTAATTTTAGCTTTTCTGTTCCTCCTATTACCTGTCATTCTTCCACAACATTTGTCGAATTACCTGTAGAGTAAACATCATCCTATCATGTGTTATTGCATTTCTAATCCTTATGTCATTCGAGATTCAGATTGTATTATTGTTTTTTCCTAGAAGAAATCATTTACTTTACATATAATTAATTATGTAGGCAGGTGCGCACACACACACACACTCACTCACACTCATACTCTCACACTATTAATTTATGTTGCAAGCAAGGATGGATTCAAAATTTGTTTTTGGGAGAGGCTCATAGTGGGAAATACAGGAGTGTATGGGTTCATCCATGGGGAATTTTACTTTTTAATTCACTTCTTCAAATGAGCAATTCTTGGTATTTCTGTACATAAATAATGTATTAACTTACATTGCAGTTTTTATAAATAAACCTTAAAAAATTATGATTTTGAAATATATCATGTTTTGATACAAATATTAACTTTGGGATTCCTATTGCTAAGGCTTGCTTCAGATTATTTCAATGGTAATTCACATGAAATCTAGAATGCTTCGGTGTTCCATCTAAATTCTGGTTATCTTTTCTTTTTTTTCTTTTTTTTGTTGGGCTTTACGGCTCATGTCGACATCAAAGGTCATTGGAGCCCGAATCTTTTGGTTTTGAATTATAATGTATTGAAACAAAGTGTGAGACATCAAATTTATAGTAAATGATTTTTAGGAAAATATAATCAAAACTTTCAGTTTTTTTATGGAAAATTCTTTGTATCCAGGGTCCTTCTGTTGTAAGTAACCATTGGTCTGAAGTGTAATGCTGGTATTACTCATTTTAAAAGTACACCAATAAAATATTTGTTAGTAATTTATTGTACAAATAAAGTTGTCTTATTCTTAAAACAAATTATTTATTTTCATTTGTTTATATCTACTTTTTAGATTGTCTTTCTGTTGCAAAATTGATCTAGTTTTTTTTTTTTATGAGTGACACGAAGAGATAGTAAAGTGTTCGACTTTGATACTTCCCTGAAGAAGGCCATAGCAGAAAGACCAACACGTTGGTAATTTGGTTTACTGACATGGTTTGTCCTGTGCAACCATGTATACAAAATACTCATATTAACTCACAACTTCCGAGTACCTACTCAGAGTGGTTGCATTGTTAACGACCAGATGCAAATTGCAACGGATCAGGACTCAAACCCGGAAGCTCCTGCTCTGACCGCAGGTATGCTGTCCACTGCACCACCTTCGATACCCAAGTCCGTATGCCAAGAACAGACCAAGTGGGTGTTGCATACAGACTCAGAAGTCGAGGTGGAAGGTGCAGTGGACAGCACTCCTGCAGCCCGAGCAGGAGGTCCCTGGTTTGAGTCCCGGTCCTTCGCAATTTTCACCTGGCCATTGACAAAGCACTAAATGGCATTGACTCATGTACAACTGTCATTTAGTTCTTTTTCGAGGTCAAGAACTACAATGAATTCAGAGCCCAATAACAAAATAAACAATAAAACAATGTTTTTTCAAGATTGCTATCATTTCTATCTGAAAACTAACAAACATTTACCGAACAATGTGATTTTCTTTTAAATTATGGAGGTACCTTGATGTCAAAGTCTTGCAATACAGATGAGTCATGAGCATACGCTCTCGTGAAATAAACCCTGTATGGTACTCATAATATTTATTAATCATGTTACGTCGAATAAATCTGTTACCTGGCGGTGAGGTTCACCGCAATCTAAGAGATTTCATAATATTTAGTAAAAATGATGATGATAATAACTTATTGTCAAAAACTACACTACAAGTGAATTAGTTTGTTGTCCTCCGTATGGTCATATGCAGTGTGAACTGCTTTTTTGACAATAAATTTATTTCTTTATTTATTTATTTATTCAAGCTGCATATCAGCATGTCGAGGACAATCAACTTATTCAGTCCAAAGCAAGCAAGGAACCATCCCATCAATTCGATCATGGGACACAAAGGCAGTGGTAGAACTACACCCTAAGGCAAAATAATGACTTGCAACCCTCTAAATTAAGAACAAAAACAGTTAGCTGCTGCTTATAATATCTGTAAAATAATACAGAATTTCAATAGATTCAATAAAAGAACATATTTCACAAATTCTCTGTTATCACTTCTTTCAAATATCTTAGAATATTGCTAATAAATTGCAACAATTAAAATCACTAAAGATTTGAGATGTTAACATTAATGTGACTGCCGCCTCTAGACCCGAGCCATTAATTTTGTATTATCAATTCTAATATTGTGTTTTTAAACCAAAGAAATGTATATTGTGTTTTTGTTTAGAATCATAATGGACATTTTTATACAGTCTTATACAACACACTGCATAAAAAATGGAATGTCTTTTAGGAGTGAAGACAGAGCTAGTATCAATCCATCATTTCTATTTTACATAACCATCCAAGGGGTCCAAACCTAACTTGTTTATATTTTTAGTGATTAATTATTACAGTCCACAGAATTGTATGTTACTGGAGTCCTCAAATAACGTGGTTATACAATGTGGCTAACACAACTATAGTGATATTTTATAGTAGTGACACCTCTAAGTTTTGAAAGTATTTTTTATGTTGTATGAAGGAATGTTTAACTTTTAGCATAATACTGATAAAATTGCTAGTTCATGAAAAGCAGGACATCCAGAAAATATTTCTTGGAACACTTGCTATAAAACCAGAAATATGGAGGAAAAATAGGACTGACTGAAAGACCACTGTCATTATAAATGTCACTAAATATATAATAAAAATAAATTTCTGAAAAGTATTAATGGTGTTTCCAAAATAATTTAATAAAGATTTATCCATGTATATACAGTATCAGTAACCAATCTGAGAAGTAAAAATAATCTAAATACATGGTGCTTAAAGTAAACAATATAATAATCATCATCATCTAAATACATGACCTCTTAAGTATTCATGTTTAACTTAGATCAAAAATAACATAAGTAGATCATCAAAATATTTATAATCAACATAATAAAAGAAAAACATTGCCTTGATTTTTTACAAGAACTAAAACAACTTGATTGAACAAGTGGAAAACTAACAAAAAGTAACACAAACTTATATTATTAGACTTCTGTCATAAAATATATTGTCATTCAGAAAACCTGTGTTTTTGTTCTCTTTTCATTAATACAATGATTATCAATGACAGCAACAGCAATTATAAAAATATGATTTATATAATGGAAGGGATAACTCCACAATAATAACCTTCTCCTTTATGGTCTCTGGAAACTGAAAAAATGTATGCTCCTCCCTAAAACAATAATTAATATTTAACAAAATAGAACAAAATACACAATTAATATTCATCTAGATCTACTATAATTCTTGCAAACTCCAAATATTTTTGCACAAGTTTTCTTTTATCTAACTTTGAATCTTCTTCCAAACAATTAGTGTTTGTTATACTCGAAATAATTCTGGGACTGAAAGGAGGTATGTTATTACGCTTAATGATTTTATCTGATATTTTGGTACATTTATCAGGTCGATACTGAAGTATTTTTTCACTGTTTAATCCATAAAGAATTCTTAAATGTTCCCGCAAATCTACAAGTAATATGTAACCTTGGGCTACAGAAATACAATTATGCAGAACTGAGGCGTCCTCAGGTATTCTAACTACAAGAACATCTTCATCTTGTTTGTTGATCTCATTGTCTTCATGAACTTTGGAACAATTACCTCCAGGCTCACGTGACTCATCACTGCGATCCATAGGCAATAAACTGTTTTGAAAAGTGTCGAGAACATTTCTTCCATTCAATGGCACCATGATATCAATTTCATTAATTACAAACAGCGGCTCATCTTGAGTTTGGTAGGGAAAATAAGCAAGGTTGTGAGCTAAATAAAGTAATTGTGAGAAAGAAGCTGGATTTTCTCTCTCAAATTCTTTGAGGAGACTCTTAATAAAAGCTCTCCTACTCTTAATGGAACTAGAGAATAGTCTATAAACATAACTATTCAGAGCTTCAAGAGAATCACTTTCATTAGATCTATAACCTTGTATCATCACATTCTTCAATTTGCCGTCACTTTCATTTTGGCTAGATTGAACTCGTAGCTGAAACATATATGACAGCTCCATACCCATCTGACATTTCATGAAAACAAACCTTGGAAACTTTTTCTCTATGTCCTCTAGGAGCTTCTCAGCTGTACATTTAATTGTTCGGTTACTATTTGTTGCTGAACATATCAAATAAGGAATCACACGAAGTGGCTCAATATAACCTTGATGAAAACCAATCTGAATCACCAGTAAGGCTGAATTCCTCACCATTCCATTCACATGAAGCATCAGTTGAAGCAGTATATGCAGATATGACTGAATGACACTACTGGCGACTTCTGATGAATTATTTCCCATAGTCTTTAAATCATAGCATATCTCAGTTTCTTTGTCAGTATCCAATCGAATTTGTTCTTCTCTCAAGTAAAATTGCAAATTGTTTAAAATCTGTAACACTAGCTCAATTGGAGTGTCACAGACCGTGAGTAATTTCTTGTACACTGACACAAGTTTAGGATCCAACATGTAATCATAGTACCTGGCACTTGCTGCTCCAATGGCTTTTAAAGAAAAACTTTGGAAACCCTTATGTGGCTTATCAACAAAGAACATAAACAATGAAAATGCTTTCTGCACTACATCCTGTTCTAAACTAAAATTAAAGTACTGCATCATGAGACCAAGAGTAAAGATACATCTCCTCGCACAAGGACAAAGTCTGTTCAGTAATGGATTATTCACATCTTTGACATACAGATCATAATACTTATTCAAACAAACATAATAATTGTCAAACATATCCCGTACAACAGTATTATTGTTTGTAATTTTGCTCACTGTGGATAGGCAAGAAAGACAACTCTGAACAGTACCAGGTTCAAGCTGCTTCACAAGTTTCGACATAATTTCTTCTAAGTTAGCCAAAAACACTTCACTAGGATGATCAAGAACCGGAACTATCATTTCTAGGGTTTGGACCACATGTTTTATGATCATTAAATCACCGTTAGTTCGACAGTTGATGGAAAGGTATGGTTTTAGTGTTTGCACATGATTGACAAATGATTTGGGACAAATTTTTGCAAAAATTTTTAATACACCCAGGGTATTCACCAGATGTTGCTGTGTGTTATGAATTCCATCACCAGATCCTGAAGTATTTTCTTCAAGTTTTAACATACATCCAATAAGGCAGTCAACTATAGCTTTAGAACTAACGTTGGTAGATTTAGAAGCTTCCTTACCATTCTTCGAACAAGCACTTCTTGGTTTGAAAATGTCATGAAGCAATTTTTCGAGAAGTAAGATCTCTGTCTCCTGAAAATGGGTAACAGTTTTAATAAAATAGGATACTTGACTGATGCTAGGTGAATCATTTTTTATTGTGAACCACATTCCTTGGAAAACTTCAGGAACAAGTTTTCTCACTGTTTCTTCATCATCATTTTGTCTATGAAGAATTTTAACACACAATTCTCCGTTCTTTTCAAATTTAGGATATGTCAGATATATATCTTTTAAAATACTGATAACTCTTTTTCTAACACTAACACCAGTGTCAAGGATTCTTTGCACCAACATGGGATAATATTTTCCCAATAGTTCTTTATGCCTTAGTACATATTTACCCACCAAGTCTACAGAATGTTCCCGGACCAAAATTGAATGATCCAGAAATGAAGAACAGACAGCTTTATGAACATTGTTGTGAGCTAGTGTTGAAGGATCCACTTCCACTATTGCAGATAAACACTTCATTGCTTTGGTTCTTATACTGATGATCGTTTCAGCTAAACTGCATAGTATGAGTTGAAGATAGACTTCAAAGTACTTATAAAAAGGTCGTCTAGAAGATAAGTAGCGTGATACATGTTCTGCAGTTTCATATTCTACATAAAGTTGTATTTCTTTATTCATAAATGTTGTGTAACCTGTTTCTTTACAAGGTTTAATTTTAGAAATTAATACCTGCATATGGAAAGGCAACTGAGCCTTAAATGCTTTTTCATTTTCTTTCTTGTGAACTTTTTTATGTTTTTTTGATGTCTCTTTTGAGATTTTCACACTTGCTTTATTCTTTAAATCAACATTTTCAGTCATTTCTTTTACTTCTTTTTCTGTTTCATGAAGTGTATTATCTTTCCACCATTGTACAACATGAAAATGTCTTGAATGTGAAAATGAATCATCTTTTTCTCCATTAACAATTAAATAATTCAAAAGAAACTCCTGAAGAATATGACGTTTTTCATCTTCCTTACTACATTCTAGAAGATTGGTGTTCATTTTTTGTTTTTTTAAATATTTTTCATCACTATTTTCTTTTACTATTTGAGAAGTGAGTGTTTCAGTTAGTTGATCTATAGTAGTGGTGTAGTTTGATACTTTCACCAATTCTCTCTTAATAGTGGCAGCAATATTACCCAAGTATTCAAGAGATAGCACTCTAATAGAATTTTCACAATTTTTGTTTCGGATGTGACTGCTTAAAAGTCTTCCAAAGAGATCCAAAAGAAGTTCTGAAGCAGGCCACTCAGGTTTGTTTAGAGTGCTAACTAAATCCTGAACAAATGTTTCAAGAACAGATCGACAATCCACTTCATCCTTATTCTTCACACATTTGTTGAGAAAACTATTAATAAAATGTCCACTCACACAAAGTGCAACATCATATTTATTTGAAATTATGTTGTTCCAGCTAGATGTCATATCTTTCTTGCTCTTTTTTTTAGTTTTTTTCACATCATTATTAACATCTTTCTCTTTTAAATTAGCTTTACTTTGCAATGGTAATTCACTGGGTAATGTTACAGTACTCTGAATAAGTAACAATATGAGGGCAGCCAACATGCTAATATGACTTTTCGAAAATAGACAATACTTATGTTCAGTCAATTTCATTTTTGGTATCTGATGTATTGATCCAATTATTTCTTCCAGAATGAGTTTCCTATGATTTTCATACTTCTCAAAAACTTTTGTTATCAGTTTTAAAGATGATAATTGCAAAAAGCTCATATTTTCTATAAAAATTGGTGCTATTCCAATAAATGAAAGATGAAATAAAGTTTCGTCAGGCATTTTACAAACATATACTAATTCACAAAGAAGGTTAATAATCTCCTGGAGTCTTTCAGAAAATATATGAATCTTCATTTTTTTTCTTTCTTTGTCAGTTAATTGTTTTTTAATTTTATGCTTGCGTTCACAGAAATTTGTTTGGATTTCACCATTGTAAAGTGGATCAAAACTTGGGATTACATTTGTTTTGAGATGATACTGTGTAAAATAAATATTTTTATTAATAATTCCTTCCAAAAATATCTCAACTGGCATGTTAGGGGATGTGAGAATAACTAATGAAGTTATTGTTGCATCAGCTGCTGCAAGTATTTTATCCACTTGAACTGGTATGTTTATTCCCATTTCTTTGTTATCCTCTTCAGATACATCATTTACATTCATTAAAGAAATATCATTTCCTTGAATAGTAAATTGTTCTAATATATACAACAACTTAAGAAGTTTTTCACAAGAAATATTCTTCATTAATCCACTTGATTTCAATGAAGCACTTTGATAAAGAATGTATTTTAATTGTTTTTTGGAAATACTAGATACCGAGAGTTCAAAATCACTGTCATCAGAACTTTCATTCACGGTTTTAAAAATTGTTTTCAACGATTCTTCAAACTGCTGAATTATTTTGTCATCGTCATTTTCAATAGGAGTTGAAGATACAACTTGATTTCTCTGAAAATTGCATAACGATTCAACCTCGATAACCTCACCCACAAAATTATCCAATTCCGACATTTTTTTTTTTCAAGTTAAGAGTTCATTGCTTAAGAAATCAATTTAGGTCTGTGAAACACACAAAGTCGAAGCACTAGACAGGTATTATGCTATTTTTCAAAATCAACAACGTAGCATTTTATCTCCATAATGAGCTATTGCCAGCAGTCAATTTCAAATTCCCCGCTGTCGTCGTTTTGAAAACAATCTCGCAACAATTCGTCTTCAGCTCATTCCTGGTATCTTTTCATTTGAAATAACACATTATTTATTTTACGTACCATTAGTAATTATTCCAAAAGACAGATATTCATAATGTGGAATGGATAAATAGAAAACATTGGAATAAGTGTAGGCCGAATTTCCGAACACTTGAGAATGATTCTATCCCTGAACAAGGGAGACATGAGAATATCGCGATACACGTTGGTCCATGTTAAGATACTAGACACAAACGCTAGAAAACCTGAAGATCAAGGGAGTACTTTAGAAGATTATAAAGATAACTTTATAAGATAAAGGAAGGAGTTTTTTTTTATTGAGGAACTTTTGAAGAGTACATCATATTTCTAAAGATAAAACAAGAGAATGATATTTTTTTAAATAAATTTTTATTGTCAAAAAAAACAGTACAAACTGCGTATGACCACATGGAGGACAAGAAACTAATTTACTCTCCAGAAGCAAGCAAGGGACCATCCCATCAGTTATGACCAAGGGCCCTAAGGCAGAGGCGGATTCAAAAATTTCAACAAACGTTCCTAGATAAGATAAAAAGTTAGCTGCGAGTTATAATACATATATAATGTCAATATGTCTGTAAATTTACATGTACAAGTTATTATCGAACTATAGATTATTCTGAGTATAGTGTTTAAAAATCATAAGAGTTGAAAAAACACTAAATTCACGATTTATTGTTACAATAAACACGCCCCTAGACAAAGCCTAGAGAACCTGTATAAGAAATCCGCCTCTACCCGAAGGAAAAACGGAGAAAAACCCGGGCCAGGATGGGGCTACAGAATTAATGTACACAACCGTGCCAAAGTTGAGTACACATAAAACTAAATTAATATGAGCCATACGGCAACACAATCATGCAAGAAAATAGTTTTTGAAATTGTTATAAGTTATTTAAAAAGTGCTACAGCAATGGCGTGATAAAGTACAAGACGAATTTAACTTTTATTAAAATCAATAAATTCTTTTACAGTGTAGAAGCACTGGTGCAGGAGGTAGTTTTTAACCGCGGATTTGAAGATATTCAATTTCATAATGTCTTTTATATTCTTGGGCAGGGAATTATATAGAACGATTCCCGAATGATAAGGTCCTTTTTGGCAAAGAGTGGTTGACACTCTAGGGCGATGAATATTACTACTATTGCGTGTATAGTGTTCGTGAACGAGACTGTTTCGTATAAAGAAAGGGTGGCACTTCAGTAATTCGGTCTTAACAAACACGACTGTTTCATAAATATAAATGCAGGGAAGTGTTAAGATATTTAATTCCTTGAATAAAGGTTTACAAGAGTTTCGGGGGTGAGATTTACAAATTATCCGAACTATCCTCTTCTGAATTCTGAAAGTTTGAATACTCTGACCGGAATTACCCCAGAAGGTAATGCCGTAACGTAAATGGGAGTAAACGTTTGCAAAATATACGCAACGGGAAATACGTGGACTAACTACATTAATTCGATGGTGTTCTAGTATGTCATCATAACTTAGAAAATACTATTTCTATTTATTGCAATTATTTACACTATTTTTCATATTTTATATGTAATTTACTCTCTGGAAGAAAGCTAATCATATTTTTGTGCTATCGTATCATGAGCGGTTCTGGCGGAGCTGGTGGCTGGTTCGCTCTTTTTTAATTGTTGCTGTGACTTTATTCTGTGATTATGGCTTTCAATCTTTTACCAACACACCTTTAATCACAGCCATGTAAATTCAGAGGTTGAATGCAAAGGTTATGGTATAATTTAAGTTACAGTATGAACAACGGAAGAAAATTTCCCGTGTATCTTGATGCAACTGGCGTGTTGGCTAAGCTCCGTTAAAATCACAAAAACTACTGTTAGGATAAGATAAACATAAGTAGGCTTTATATTTATGAGTACTTTGTATGTAATAAAATGAAGTAACTTTAAATTTTACACAAAAATTTGCACTGCCTTTTCTTCTTCGTCCATCTAGCCAATATTTTTGAAGAGGCAACTGAACTATTTCCTCATTTCAACCCTCGGATAATATTTTTCTCGAAGCATGATGATGAACTTTCCAAGGAGTTGTGACATTGTCTCTGTCGCCAACATGAATTGAGATCCTCATGTCTAGCTATCGATCATAAAAATTCTGATCGCTGAGGGGAGGGCAAGTACAAACAATAGTGTTTTCTATATTTTTAAATTGTTGGTAGGCCGAGAGCCTATTCATCCCGGGCAGGTTTTTTCTGTTTTTTCCTTCGGGTAGAGACGGATGTATAAATAGACTCTCTAGTCACAGGTCTAGGGGCGAGAATGTCGTCAATACTTTTGTTGTTTGTCTCGAATTTTTACTGACTTTAATACCTTCGATTTATGTTGGGAATAATAAATAGATAACAGCAGGTATTTGATAAAAAATATAACTATTGAAATTGCCGCTGTCTTTGGACCCTTGTTGAGAATTAATGTGATGGGCCCTTGCTTGCTTCCGGAGAGTAAAGTAGCTTATTGCCTTTGATGTGGTCACATGCAGTTTTGTAACACCGTTTTTGACAGTAAATTTATTATTTTAGTTTTAGTGCTTTCAAAGTTTGACTGATTTTGATACGATTCTAGTGGGGGGGGGGAATAAAACGTTAACAGCTCAGATTTATTAAATAAATTCCTTTATAAATGATATAATCAAAATTCTGAAGAAGCAACAATATAATCTTATTGAAATTAACTGTCTGACTTAGCTAAGACACATTACAACTTAACTGTACTTCCGTCTGTCCTCGAACCGAAACAGATAATACGTATTTCTCATAATAAATTTAATGTTCCTTATTTAACCAGTGCAGTGTAATAAAATTGAATTTTTAATAACAAAACGACACATATAATAAAATTTATATTATTTTTGTCTGTTCCATACCTGACCTATCTTAAAAGGTATTGTTAGTTTTAGAAATAACTGCTGTTTGGATGGACTTGTAATTTTGTTTTGTGCACATCTCTGCCTAGTCAGTTAAGTAAACTGTAAATTAGACATCCATTTAATAAACTATTAATTAGGAGGTACGGAGGTTTGATTTTTTCAATTCGTAAAACTGCCCTATTCGAATGACGTCCCTGGACTAATTAAATTTTTAAAAATCTACAGTATACTGCACAAACAGAAACACTGATGAAACATGCTGCACCGAGTCAGAAACCTTGCCGACACGAGAAACATACGAGTTCTGCCGATGTAACATCCATCAACAAATTTTCCGAGTCGCTCTGCATCATTTCCGAACCCGGTAAGAGCAGCATAATCTAAAAACACTTACTCCATTAAAATACGAAACAATGTTTCACAGAAAAATACAACATTATACAGTTCTAGCCCAGGTCCCGCTTGCAGACATTGCTTATTTATTTACTATTATTATTTATTATTTATCCTATTATTTATTTCTAACTGCGATTGATGTACTTAAGAAAAAATCTAAACC
>NNCF01127049.1:533427-555066 GCA_002313205.1 Laupala kohalensis
TTGCAGCCCTGTTTCTCATTTCTTGGAGTCTGGCTTCACGGTGTCCTGCTGTTTCTGAATTTCTAGATCTTGCAACTCTTTCACGTATCGTTGCTAATCTTTTATCTCTTTCTTCATTACTTTCAATAGCTTTACGTTTTTTTGGAGGCATTGTTAAGCAATGATGTTTAATTGTTTTTGTTTATAATTCTAAATTACCAAGTGTCGGTTAAGTAAGAAAATTCTTTTGTCGTGTTTCTATGACAGCAAAAAAGTAAACAAATTACATACATACATACAAACACTCTCCTTTATATATAAGATATATTTCGTGTTGCTCTCAGACCCACCTTAGAGAATGCAAGTTTCGAATTCTGTCACTCGACGCTCCGCGACAGACTTAAAATACAGTTAAAATTGAATACCAATCAACGTCGGATTTCAAAAAACTCGCAAGTCTACAAAGATCAACTCTGGGGAACACATGTATCAATTTCAATGACCTGGGTCTTTGTGCTTGTCGGAAAAATCAAAATACGTTTTTACGTAATTTATGTACTCGTAAGAAGCGCCGAAAATATCAGGAGGACAAGTCACAAAATTCGTGTTCTTTGAGGGTTAACGTTATTACATGTAAATAGATAGTGATGCTTGAATTTTAGCCACAAAAACACTGACTTTTTTGCCATACAGTGCTGATCCATTTCATATTTTGCCAGATAATTGAACTTGGTCTAACTGTGACTTGAAATGACATGGGAAGGCAGTAAGATGTGTCGAACGTTAATACGTAGTTTTATTAAAGCATCATTCTTATAATTCACAAACAATGACTTACAAGATAACCAATGTAATAGTATACGAAGTTACACTCAAGGGCTATATTGAAAGTCGTGCACTGATGTCTGGTTTAGGAGTGTGAGACTCGTGTTTTCTCGATAGTTCTCAAATCAAATCTTGTTTCAAAAGGGAACGTGTGAATCGAATGTGGTAACTGAAGGACTAGCCCTATTTGTGGGCTGTCCGTTAAGTATCGTTAGGCAATACGTTGTGACACCAAATTAATATCTATAAAGGTAAAAAATATTTGGCGTAAATTAAACTATTAGGATGAAATAACATTTAAACATAAATACCAACCATATACTCCAAGTCATGTAACTTTACCGAAAATAATGCAATATGGTTGCTGAAACGAATGGTCGACTTCTACGAATTTAAGTGATATCCGAATAAAAATTAATAGTCACGAAAGTACTCAAAGTTAACGAACTAAGACAAAAGGTAACATTCGTTCCACACGCTCGATGCAGAAAGAACAGAAGTCACTGGAGAAAGTCAATTGAATCGATCATTTAAATTTATAGAAATCCGAGAAATCTGATTACGTAACGCGAGGTAAAGGTGTTGGCTTCACGGTGTACAAGCTCTGTACCAACATTAAGCCAGTTAGACTGACAATAAATAAGTAAAATAATTCATAATTTATTGTCAGGAGAGGAGTTATAAAATACCTATGACCATATTAACAATAAAAACTAATTTTCTATTACTGCTCAACAATAATAAGTGCGTCCCTGTTCATGTTTGTATTTCTTGGGTTACGTTTCCTCTGAGTAAAGTAACATGTCTCTTGAGTACAGAACCTACCTAGCCTTTGTCCCACTTCATGTGGGGTCGGCGAATGGCGAATGGGAACGAAATGATGCTTCGTTTTGGTTTTGGCTGGGGAATACGATGGTGCCGGATGCCCTTCCTGCCGCACCTCCCTTGAAGCGGTGATTATGAATGAAATGGGGGTGAATCTTGTGGTGGAATGATAGGCAGGGGAAACGGGAGATCTCTTGAGATCTCTTTTGTTTCCGGAACCTGAAACCGATTTTTAAGGAAAATATATGATTCAAGAACGCTACTCAACTGTTCTTACAGTTCTTACACCAGTTTTGGGTTCTAATTATGCATTCAGTACTCGATTAATCAGTGGGTATGAAGAAATAGGAGTAAAATTATAAATAATACTCTGTCTTTCTTCATCTCTAACAAGGGCGGTGTCCAGAGTGACTGACTCATTCGTCAACGCAGAGGAAAAACTATTAAATTAGAAGAAAAAAAACTTGAAATCTTGACTAGACTTGAAAAGAAATTGTTTTTGACTACTAAAAATTCGCGATATTGTCTTTCACGTTCACATTCGCAGTTTGAATTGATATCGATGAATAAATAAACAAATAAACTTTATCGTCAAAAACACAGTTGCAAACTGTGTATGACCACGTGAGGGACAATATACTAAGTTACTCTCCGGAAACAAGCAAGGAACCATGTCATATATTCCGATCAAGGTCCCAAGGGTTGTGGCGGATTTAATATTTATAAAACAAATTATTTAATAAATCTGTAGTAATCCATTTATCATTCCAACATGAATTGTAGATATTATGTGCAGTAAAAATTTGAGATTAATAAAAGGAAAGTATTAATGACATTCCCGTCTATGGAAAATCCACCACTACCCGAAGGCCAGTGGATCCACCACCCCGGGCCAGGATGGGGTTACGGCGATAATGTATGCAATCTGGCCAATGTTGCGTACGGCTATTATTAATAATAAAATTAATAAAAATGTACTATTATTAATAAAAATGTTCAAAAGCAACGTGCAAGAAAAAAGGAATTTATCCAGTATCTAGAGTAGAACAAAAATGGTAATAAAGAATAAAAGGAATTAACATCACCTACATCATCCGATATCATATGGAAAACAATATTTATTGGGAAATTGAATTTCTTGTTAAGTTTTATTAAAATTAGTAAGTTATTTATCGTTGTAGAAACAATAGCGCATTAGAAAGCTTTTAACCGTGGATTTGAAGAGATTCAATTTATTTATATCTTTTACATCTTTGGGAAAGGAATTATTCACAATTATTCCTGAATTATATGGGCGTTTTGGGCGAAGAGTGGTTGGCACGCCTGGACGATGAATATTAGCCTTATTACTAGTGTTGTGTTTGTGAACTATTTCTACTAAAGCAAAGGTGGGATTTTCATAATTCCCTATTTTAAATAAAATGGAACTGTTAATAATTGATAATAATGACTTTCAATAAAAATTATTATTATCTTGTATTTTATATTCACAACCGAGAGAATTATTAAATTTATTATTGTATTTTATTATTCTCTTGACATACATTACAGAGCAGAATTTAATAAAACGGGAATTTCTCCAAGTATTTTCCCTCATCGAATGGCTTATCACACCTATTAACAATGTAGTAATCTTAAAAAAATGGTTGTACATATTGTTCTTGTCGTTACACGATTAATTAAATTTGAAAAAGTCAAATGCCACAGCGACCAATTTAATAGTAATGACTAGACAAGATTACTTTGTGTTTCGTTTCGTTGTAATACTTGCTGATCACCCGGTGTTGCCCGTGATTCTTCTTAGACTAATCCTCTTTTCCTCACGAAAAAATAAAATCTATTTATATTGTAAGATCAAAATACTTTTACTTGATAGTTCTAAAAAACATATGTACGGCATCCTAATTTTACAAATTCATAATAATACAAATTTAGTACAAAGCATGAATCTCGCGGGAGCCGCGACGGTTGAATGTTCGCTTCCGAGGCTTGGCACGGCTGCACCATTTCATTAAAATTTTTACAAAACCTAAACCATTCCTCAAAATTTTACGGTGCAAATGCGTTTTTAATTTTTGTTAATTGCATAAAACGAATAATTCATTAAATTTGATGATGGATGGTTTTTTCTTCTTTAATCACTCTCTTAAATTGGAGTATCACTAACCTCCTCAATGGTTTCAAAACGTTTCCCTTGGAGTGGTTTCTTGAGTTTTGAGAACAAATCAAAGTCTGGTGGCCTCATGTCAGGACTATAGGGTGGATGAGGAAGGATTTCGCATCCATAATTCACCAAAAACTCCGAGTACTGATTCGGCAATACGCGGTCATGCATTATCGTGCAAAATATGTACTTCAGATGCGATAGTGTTGGACCTTCTTTGGCGAATCTTGGGCGAATCTTGGGCCGCAAAACATTTCAGTGAAATTCCGTGTAGTACTGTCCTGTTACAGTGGTTCCCCGGGAACTGTGCTGCAAAAATATTATCAATAATGACAGAGTATTCTGTTGTAGTTACCGACCGCCCACTCCTTGGGCTGTTTTCAATATCTGTCCGGACTTCAAGGAAAGGGAAACCCATCGTGACTGAGCTTCGTTACAGTTTAGTATCCCCATTAATTTCAATTAGAGCATTGTGAATTTCGATAGGTGATTTGCCCCGTAAACTTTTAATTTCAATATCTGACCGCTGATAACTATATGAGATTTTCTCCCTCCATTTTAAAACAGAATTCCTCACTCAAAACACAAATTATCGTAATTCGTGACGATAGATGAAAGTCTGGTTCACATATAATGCTTGGCGCATGGGAATCGTTCCATTGTTACGGATGCGCATGCGCATGCGCAGTAATGCACTTGAATCCCAAAACGTTTTGGCGTTCCATCTCATACAATAAAATGTATGAAAGTATGCAAATTCAGTGATATTTAATGCGAGAACGAAAGTGTTAATATTGAAATAAATGTTGAATATCGAAAATGAAGTAACTTTCGTACCAAATGCGCGGGCAGAGAAAGATACAGTGAAATATCACTGCCCCATTGCTCAGGTTCCTCATGTAGGAGTGGAAATCTATGAAAGCAAAGTAAGTCATATTGTTGTCCTGCGAAGTCGTCATTTTACACAGAGTTTATTAGTTCGTCTGGTTAGTTTTCAATGAGTCTACTGAATTTTTTCGAAGTAAAAAAATATTTTTTTAATTTTTAGTATTGCTTACTCTTGGGGGAGTGGGGGGGCATGTGCTTCCTGTACTCCTTGGATGTACCACTGCGCATGCGTCTGTGCAGAAGTTTTGAAATGACCGTATTCAATTCCGCTGGACGTTACGGTAAAGCTGGTTGCGTTTTACAGGGGTATAGCTAGTGTAATTTGTAACAGGAGCAGTAGAAGGTGGATAGAAGAAGGAAATTGAACACGGAGGGACTTGGTGGTGAGCGATCACGCTAACCCTTTAGCCACTGGAGGAGCCAATGCGAAATGGACCAGAGGTAAAACTAATAAACTAAATATACATGCTGTTATACATTTGTGTGGTGAATTATAGTTTTATCTTACACTCATTCTAGCATTGGAAGAGGAAAGCATTGAAGAACACAATTTTCAATAAATTTTCGTCGACTAAGTTACTTGAATGTATAGGCAAGAGGGAGAATATTTAATTCTCGAGATAAAATTGCCTTACCAGTGCCGCAGAACAAACAGTTATGTCCCAGAACTCCGCGTAAAAACGTTGGAGTGACTATGGAGAACATTAATAGGAACCAGAATCACATAGGAACACGTGTCACCAGGAAGAGGGTAAATGACACCAAGACACAAAGGTATGTTAGCTCTGATTAGAGGAATGAAGCAAGTGATATAGGTGTTGAAAGTTCAGCAATAACAAATTACAAGAGATGTTCCGAGTTCTTCTCATTAAAGGCGATGCAGGCCTCGCGATGACGCCGCGAGGATTCAAGATTTGACCTGAATTATGATCGGTATTCAATATAAATATTCTGAGGTAAGATATTACGGGTATCACATAATAAAAGTCATACATTGTATTCACCAGTCATTTATTATTCGAAAAATAAATTCACTACTAACAGCTCTCGTCTTAACTCTGCGTAAAATTTGTTAAATTATAATGTGTTATAAATAGTAACTTCATTCTATTATAGTCTTTTAAAGTACCCTCCAATCCTGATCTAAATTAATGTAATCATTCTAGATGGAGAAAATTATTTTGTGATATATGTCAAGACCGGTGTACCTATAGCCAACCCTGCACGGCTTCGCGCGGAAGTTTTTGTTATGGTATGTCAATATTACCTTTCACAAACAAAGTCACTTACTTGCGGAGTTCCTGAAGGTTCAGTTTTAGTCCCTATACTCTTTTTATTGTTCGTAAATGATATGTCGTCCACTACGTCCGATTGCAAAATGGTTCTCTTTGCTGAGGGCACAAATCTACTATGTAAACATACCATTGCACAAAAAATTATATCTAACCTTCTATCGTCTCGGTTTCATTCGAATCGTCTCATCGTTAGTACTGACAAAACAGTATCCATGTCATTTCGCAGTGGTGTAACGAAATTTCGCTAAACGGAACCCAAATAAAATCAGTGAAGATAACAGAATTTTTAGGGCTTCATATTCAGGACAACCTCAAATGAATTTGCCATATTGATAATCTGGATTCCAAACTAAGCACAATATGCTATTCATTCCGAATTTTAGTCAACATTGTTAGTCAACACGTTTCTCGCTGCGTGTATTTTGCAAATGTATATTCTCATTTACGGTACGGCATTATATTCTGGGGCCAATCCACTTTCAGCATTCAAGTTTTTAGAATTCAAAAGAGAATAGTTCGGAGGATTATCTGTAAATCTCACCACCGAAACTCATGTAAACCTTTATTTAGAGAATTAAATATTCTCCCTCTCCCTTGCAAATACATTTATGAAGTAGTCGTGTTTGTTAAGACAGAGCTATTAAAATCCCACCCCTGCTTTAGAAGAAATAATGTAGTTCACGGACACAACACTCGTAATAAGGCTAATATTCAACGTCCTGGCGTGTCAACAAGTCTTTGCCAAAGAAGCCCTTATCATTAGGAATAATTTTGTATAATTCCGATCCCAAAAATCTAAAAGATATAAATAAATTGAATCTCTTTAAACCCGCGATTCAAAGCTTTTTCTTTTTTTCTTCTTTGGGGCCCCGAGCTGGCATTGCTTCCACATACTTGTGCTAGGCTCCTTCCTTTCTCTTTCCTGACCTTCCTCGGTCACCTCTTGTTCTTTTCGATCCCGACGCTATTAGGGCTAGGGTATCTTTCATTTTCCTCATTTTTTGTAATGTTTTGAGATATGTTTTGATATGTTGTAATTCAGGAGGGTTTTTGGTGGGTATGAAGGAGTCATTCGGCGAGTCCCACACACGGGGAGAGTCATGTTGGCTCTCCCTGGTGCGTAACTGCATTTTCCCTATCTGTACAAGTTTTTCGGGCTCCAATGACCTATGATGTCGACATGAGCCGTAAAGCCCCACAAAAAAAATTTTTTTTAAGTAAAAGCTTTTTAATGTGCTATTGTTTCTATAATGTGAAAGAATTTACAGATTTTAATAAAAGAAGTTAATGAGAGTTCCAATATCCTAATAAATATTCTTTTCCACATAACTTCGGATGACGTAAGTGATGTTAATATCTATTATACTTTATCACGCCGTTGTTATAGTACTCTTGATTCTAATTGAATTCTTCTTTTTCAATCATGTTGTTTTTGCTCGTTTTTGTTTTATAATAGTTTATTTCTAACTGTACACAACCTTGGCACGGTTGTGTACATTATCTCTGTAGCCCCATCCTGACTCAGGTTTTAGTACGGTTTTCCTCTGGGTACTGGCGGATTTTCCTTTGGCGGGAATGTCATTAATACTTTTGTTTTATTAATCTCGAATTTTTACTGTACTAATATCCACAATATATTTTGAATAATTAATGGATAACAATATGTATTTATTAAACAATTTCTTTGGTAAATATTAAATCCGCCACTGCCCATGGGCCCTTGATCGGAATCGATGGGATGGTCCCTTGCTTGTTTCCGGAGAGTAGTTTATTGCCCCCCCGCGTGGTCATACGCAGTTTGCAACTGATTTTTTACAATAAAGTTTATTTGTGGTACGGTTTACTCTTCGATATACTTTAGTGCAACCATAGACAGCACTTTTGCGTGAAAAACAGTGTGATAATATCATAATTAGTTTTAGTGTAAATTTGAGAAAAACACATTTTACCGTAAGTCACCACTTTAAAATCGAAATTTGAGAGAATCAGTTCTTAGTGAATCACTGCAGTATTGCGACTCAGGTGGAAGGAAAAAAAATCACCTTTCTCTCTAATCCTTTTCCTATCTCAGTTTTATTTCATTTGTAGTATTTGTAAATGGGAAATTTAGCGTGCTATTGAAGCTTACGTACATGGTGCGGTAGGAGGTAGGAGGTATGGGTTATTGTTAGTAGACGGACCACTTAGCTGGGTTCACCAACAACTTATTTCTCGTGGAGGGATTAGTAGGAGTTGTTAATAATAGTAATAGTTTGTGATACTAGGAATTGAAGGAGGTGGATAGAATAACGAGGGTTCGCTTTTCACAGTCAGCTATTTGAAATGATAACAATAATAATAATAATTATTATTATTATAATAAATTTATTGTCAAAAAACAGTGCAAACTGCGTATGACCACGTACAGGACATTGAACTAATTTACTCTCCCATCAATTTCGATCAAGGGCCCTAAGGCACAGGCGGATTTTGAAAAATTTCAGCAAAAATTCCTAGATAAGATGAAAAGTTAACTGCGAGTTATAATGCTAATAGAATGTCAATATGTTTGTAATTCAATATGTTTGCAAAAATGAAAAACTACAGTGTTTTTTCTCTGACCTCACTGGGAATTGAACCTGAAGAGACTGGGTGGCGAGCATGTGTGCTAGCCCCTGAATCAACGTAGGGGTTTCTCCCCATTGACGAATGAGTGAGTGAGAAAATCACAGGGTACCACCCCTTATTTACATAGTCAAGTGAATGACGATCAGTATTATCAAGATTTATGGAACATAATGGAGTAGCAGATTTTCGAGCATCTTATCGATTGAAACATTAAGATTTATGATATATCTCTCCACGGAACAGTGGCCCCAAATATTTTTTTTTTCAGTGACCCGCTTTCCATTCATCTTTCCTCTAAAAAAATTTGGTTCGTCTCGTTTATCCATTTACAAGCGTATTTATACCAGTGCTCGTGTTTTTAATAATAATAGTAATAATGGTTCTAAATTAATAGAAAATAAGATCACATTTATAAGCCTCTCGATCGGCCTCCGCCTTCATTAGCCTACAAGAAATTATATTTTCCGGGATCGTTGACAGTTACAGCGCATCGAAAGACAAAGGAATTTGTCTTGCGAGGAAGTTTTGAATCTAAACTGCATAAGAAGAGGTGTGAGGATGAAGGGGATTATGTACAGAATGTTCCGGAACTTCGTGTAAAAATGGAGAGATGATAGAGCATAAACAAAGGAACAAACAAAAGAGGAAGTAATGGAGGTGTTCAAAGCTCAACAACAAATTACACCAATGTTCCAATTTCGGTCCATTTGCGACGACGCAGGTTTTGAAACGACATCGCGAGGATTCGTGAACACTTGCGACGTCAGTGTGAAACCTGCATCACTATTAAACTTGTAAATATTCACCAAAGTAGTTCTCATTAATTAATAATTCGTTCGATTGATTTTTTTATGTTGGAAGAGGACAATTATTTTGTGATTTTAAAACTTTATGATTAATTTAGACTGTCGTTTGACTCTTTCTTTGTCTCGAGTCACGTGATGCGACTGCCATTTCAGTTAGAACAGTATTTTCCACAGTTTTTGATGAATTATTCTTGGAAATATGCCGTAAGGTTTGAAAATCTCGACGTCATTGCGTTTCTATTTTAGTAGGTATTTTTGACAATGTTAAACCGGTACTTTTGACAAAATATATATTTTTTTAAACATAAGTCTACGAATTTTTTTCGTATAAGCCCATAGTAATTTAAAGTCAAATAATTCAAACATTTTTCGCTATTAAGGTATGAAAATTCATCGCCACTGGATAGAGAATAGTTCAAACTCTCATTTAAAACATTTTTTGGGGGTACGTAAGCCTAGTCGCTCTGACGCACATAATACCTTAATTCCACTTTACATTTCTGCCTAGTATTCTTACTCTATCTCGGCGCCTTTTATTATCCTTTCAATTTTTTTCGGTGCAGTTCTGAGACATTCTGGATAAAGCCGAAACGTTATAAAGTCTTATACGATAGATCTAGGTGTCAATGCGCAACCGGCCTTTACAATCGCGGAGCCCTTTCACGTTCCCATCCACTTTGTTTATTTGTCTCTTTTGTATTTCTCGACGTAAATGTTTGCTTCTGAGAGAAGAAATGAAACATGCTGCGTGAAATATTTGTAGGTGTTATATATTTGGATCCAGTGGGAGGTATAAGATTTCGGTTTTAGAGCTGTTTCGATCTGGGGGTATCAAAAAATTGAAACCTTCTTTATTTGAACAAAAATATTATTTCTCACTATATAACGAGAAAATTCTTCCTTCTGATAATAATAGTGTGACCTTCCATGCTCAATCCGCCATACAAATTACATAAAAAATTTGAAGTGACCCCGTATGACCGCGTTCTCGCGTTCTGTCCCTGTGACAGCAATTTCAAGTCATATAAATGTTTCAATAATCCTTAGTTTCATTAATAAATAGTTGTTTATTATGTAGTTCAGTTTGTTTTCTTTTCGTTCTTGCTCCCTTGCTCTCGTATCCCCTATTCCGTTGAGAAACAATTGGCAACGAGTATAGTGTTTTCGGCGCTAGTTCTTTTGATGGTGCTCCATCCGTCTTCGTCCTCCAGAGGATATTGCCCTCTTCCGGCACTCGGTCGTTGTGGAAGATGAAGAACGGTCAATGCGTGGTCGCTCTCACACTCATTTCGATTCGGGAAAACAGAAGCGGATCGTTAACCCTGCATTGTTGGCTAATGTCGATTCATTTGTTTCAGTGTTATTAAGGAAATAATCTATGCTAATAAAAGTGAGTTCTATGGAATGTCTGTGGCATAGAAATCGGAAAAAGTAATTAATTAAATTATTTGAAATTTCCGCGTTCTATTATTGTAAACGAAGGACCTGACTACCCCAGAGTAGAATCTAGCTCGGTTTTCCTTCGGGTAGTTCTCCGGTTTTCCTTCGGGTAGTAGCGGATTTTACATGGGAATGTCATTAATACTTTTGTTTTATTAATATCGAATTTTTAGGGAACAAAATATCAGCAATTCATTTTGGAATAATAACTGGATAACTACGTATTTACGAAATATTTTTTTATATTAAATTCACCACTGCCCTCGGACCCTTGATGGAATTGATGGGATAGTCCCTTGCTTGTTTCTGGTGAGTACCTTAGTTTATTTTATCCTATGTGGTCATACGCCGGTTTTCAACTGCTTTTTGACAATAAAGTTTATTATTGTTGGACTGAGACCTTATAAATGAAAGTATTTTTATCACAAAACGATGACCATTTTTTCATATTTACAAATTCACTGAGAGCATTCACTATTAATGGTTGCCAAATAAATATTAAACAATGTAGCATGTTCAAACTTTAACTCTATAAGGTTGGTTCTTTGGGAGATAATAATTTGTTTCAAACAATAACCACCATCTATACGTCTCATCGGGTACTGCTGGAACTACCCGTCAGACGATGCCGCAGTATTGCGCACTTGTTGTTAATAACTATCTGTCGGGCACTTGCCTGCTGGGGAACTATTCGAGTTTTCACTAACCGATCGATAGATATTACCACGGGCTGAGTTGTTAGTAAAACCGACTAACCGGATTATATCCCGTATCATACCTTGTTCCATCCCTCGTAATTCGCACCATGTGTAGACAAGCTAAAATCCTGTCCCTTCTGTTCCAACCGTGATAGATTTTGCGCCTTTTTCTACTCTTATCCATCGGGTGGAGTGAATCTGTTGCAAACCTTCCGACATCGCCATTTTTTAAAAATTAACGATGAAATATGCTCACGAACGACGAGGACATCGGGGGCAGTGTCAAGATTTGTTCACAAAACTCCAGATACTGCCACGCAAAATGTGATAACGTAAACTTGTTTCAGCGAGGAGCGGATTGAAAATGGAAGAAACTCGAAGGAAACAAAAAAATGAAGAAAAGGGCGATTTCCAAAACCGCAATATCAAATCATCAAGCACTTACCAATTCATATTTTATTCATCCAAATGGTATACCTCATGTGTCATTACCATAACAAAAAGAACATTTCATATTTCGGTTTCTAATTTCTGTTTTTCATTACTGATTTGAGAGTAATTTTTATACTTATTTTCAAGATCATGCATAGTAACAACTTTTTGTCAAAGAATTACGTAATTGATATAAAACAAAAAAATAACTATTCGTAAAGTTTTCCAGTTTCTCACAAATAAGGTTATTGATAACCTCTACGTTATCCGTATTTGAAGTTCACGGTGTCCGAATTTGAAGTCAGTATTTGATAACGCTTATCCGCTCATCTATCGACCGGTTAGAATTACCTCTCCGGAAGCGGAGCTATCCAACGTATAGATCGTGCGCATTATTGTATGTATTGATAAGTGTTCCTAATAGTACAGTTGGCCTAGAAGTGGTAACCAGAATGACGTTCAAATATCGCCTCTCCACTGTTGACTATTTGGATACAGTCCCTGTGCTAGACTCGTGCATTTTTGTTTTTAAATAGCATTTGCTGAACCCTCTTGCATCGTTTGGGGATTCGTAGTCAGGGGAAAAAAAACAAGTCAGCATTTGAAATACGTGGTAATATAGTTAACTACGTAATATTTAACTAGTTATAGATCTGAAATATTTGTTCACCTGCGGGATGTTTAACGAAATGTCTTGCAAAACACTCTTCAGCCACGGTTAATTTCATTTTCTTCGTTGAATGGCACTAAGATAAAAAAATTATTTATTTTTGCCAAATGTAAAGAATTATAATTTTTATTGCTTTTGTCAATTAACTGTACAATTGAAGACTCGTTTTTATTGTAACAGCTTTTTTACAGCAGATGTATTCATTATCGTGTTAATAACTGAACATTCACTTCCTGTTCTGTTGGACTGTTCTTCAGAAGACCATGGGGTCATTGCCCGTTTCCCTGGCGCCACTACTGCGCTGCTGATAAGTGTCGGGGGAGGGAGCTGCGTAGTTCATTAAATGAACGACTGAAATCCAATGTATTAAAGAAAATCTATAGGGAGGGGTGAACATTTGAAGCTTATCTATATACTTTAATCAAGTACTTGATAAAATTGTCAAGAAAATGTTATTACATTCGGGAAGAAGGGGCATTTAAAAGGACCTCCTAGATGTTTTATTGTAGTTTTTTACATAATTCTAATGTACTATACACCCTATTGATCTATTGTAGTCAATTTCTTTTTACAATAAAGATTTCAGGAGTGTCTGGTTATAATGATGTACAAACTTGTATATTGCATGAAACATAGAATTTCAGGTTAAGTCAATATAATTTCAACGGTAATTCACATTAAATCGAGAATGTTCCATCTAATTCCATATAATACGTAGGAAATTATACTATTTCTGTGGTATTAGAAACGAGAAGCAAAGTCGTTATATAGAAATATAATGTTGGATATCGAAATTAAGGTGTATGTTATTTCCCAAATGCACAAACAGAAATATAATGCCGCGGAAACACTAGAAAAATATTAATTTTTCAATGGAAGACTTCGTCTGATGGGTTGATATGACGTAATCAATAAATTTTCTGATCGTTCAGGAATCGTAAATGCTATTATAACACATCAATAAAACGCGTCCATCATTAATTTACTGTTCTGATAAAGCTCCATTATTCCAATTACAATTTTTTATTTACACTTTTTTAATTGTCTTTCTAACTTACATTTTTAGGTAATTTTCTTTTAGATAACATCGGAACATCGTTGTAATGCGAGAATGCTGGAAACATATCGCAACCGTAGCTCTCGTTCCCATGTAGATGTGTAAATCTATAGAAGAAAAGTATGTCATATGTTTGTACCATGAAGATAGTGGTGGTACAGGGGGCACATACCCTCCAAAAAACGAGATAGAAATAGAAAAGGAAGTTTATTTACTTTGAAGAACAAATCAGAAAACCCATCGAAAACAATAGCTAATAACATGTAAAAATACTTATTAAGGACAAACATATGACTTACTTTGATTCATAAATCTCCACTCCTACATGGGAAACTGAGTATGAGGCTGCGATATTTCTTGGTTTCTAGTATACTCGCACTCCAGCCAGATTCCGAGCCACTTAAAATTACCTCGTTCCAATTTACAATAGGAAGTTAATCGAAAAAGTGTAAATCATTAATAAAAGAAAATAAATAATTTGTAATTAGAATAATAGTGCTTTATTAGCACACTAAATTAATGATGGAAATGTTTTATTGGTGTTCTTATAAAATGTGTAATAACATTGTACGATTTATGAATGTTAGGAAAGGTTTGTCTTTATGGGCCCCTCCCAAAATCAAATCCTGGATCCATCCATCCATGAAGATACGTATTCGTACAACGAATTTATTAGTTTGTCTCGTTGCGCTTAATGGGCACACTGTATTTTTTTTCGGAGTAGAAACTATTTTTGTTTCTTTGGGGGGATCCACCACAGCTGATGAGTATCGGTAAAGAGGACCACGTGGTATGAAGTGAATGACTCAAATCGTATAGTAAAATCCCACATACGACGCGGGCGGCGTGTCACGGTAGAATGTCAACTTGGCAACACCGCCCGGCCGTCCACGCGGCAGCGTCAATCATGCGACGCTGACCGACAAGAGAGTATCATCAAGTAGCGCGTCAGCAGCATGAGCAGTGCTTGAGGGGAGGGTGCAGTTGCCGCAGTGATGGGATGATTGCGGCCTTCGTCCTCGTGTCCACCTACGCTCTCCTCACTACAGTAGCCCAAATCTGTGATCTGAGCAGAGTTCGAATTAAAGAAAACATTGGGGGGAAAAGCTTTTGAAGATTGTCCAGGTGTGGATCCAACAAGCGAGAAATAGAAAATTAAGTTTTTTAGTTTAAACAAATTCATTATACCCATTGAAAAATACAAGACGACCCAATACAATTGTATAAAAAGATAATTTCGTTGGTCAAACATATAACTTACTTTGCTTTTATAGATTTCCACTCCTACATGAGAACATGAGCATAGGGCTGTTTCTACTATACTCGCACTAGTGAGATTCCGAACTCCTTATCCAACAGAAAATTATTTCGATTAAATTTACAAGATAATCGAAAAAGTGTAAATCATAAATAAAATGAAATAAATGATATGTAATTGTAAGAATGGTACTTTATTAGTACAATAAATTAACGGTAGAAATGTTTATTGGTGTTCTTAAAAAATGTGTAAGATTAACATCGTACGATTCACGATTCATGTATGGTAGAAAAAAAAATTTCTTTATGGGCCGCTCCCAAAATCAAAGGGGGCACATGCCCCGCCCCCGCCAAAGAAGATAGCTATAGGAATAATAAGAGTGGATTTTTACTTCTAAAAAAATCAGCATTTTCATTGAAAGGAATAAGACGAACTAATAAAATCTGTGTGCAATGACGACAGTGGCTGATATGGGGTGGGGGTGGGGGACTAAGGGGGTTATATTGGATCTGAACTCTTAACAGATAGCATTGAAGTTGATAAATGGCATACTTTGTAAAAGTGTTACCAGATTAATCATTGTTATTAGTTATTGTCACTAATAATATAATTGTTATTGTTATTGTTATTATTAATAACAGATTGTTAATTATTTATTTGATGCATTTAATTTCAAGGTAATATTTATAAAATTTGTGTTGCAAAACCATAATTTTAAACAAAAATGCTCCCTGGTTAGCACCCCCCCCCCTTCATTACGTCTATCCCCCAGGGGACTTACATCTAGTAAGTACGTGTTTGGCGAACACGGGGCCCCGAGCTGAGTCTGGCATTACTTCCACTTACTTGTGCCATGCTCCTTCCTTTCTCTTTTCTGACCTCCCTTGGTCACCTCTTGTTCTTTTCGATCCCGACGCTATTAGGGCTAGGGTATCTTTCATTTTCCTCTTTCCTCTTTTTTTTTTTTTAATGTTTCTAGTAAAAGTCATGTGATATGTTGGAATTTGTGTTTAGAGTTGTAATGCAGGAGGGTTTTTAGTGGGTATGGCTGAGTCTTTCGGCGAGTCCCACACGCGGGGAGAGTCATGTCGGCTCTCCCTAGTGCGTAACTGCATTTTCCCTACCTGTACAAGTTTTAAGGACTCTAATGACCTCGCTGTTGACGAGCCCTAAAGCCCCACAAAAAAATAAATTCATTACGTCTAGATCCACCTCTGAATGACAACTTCATTGGACAAAAATATGACTTACTTTGCTTTTATAATTTCCACTCCTAAATGAACATAGGTCTGCGGTATTTCACTTTCTCCATATTTGTACTGCCATATTTATTATCCACGAAATAGAACAAGCTAACATTCATATCATCGTACAGAATGTTAGTTTCTTTCAATCGCGCGGGTTTAGCTAGTCTACATTAAACGCTATTCCGGAGTGACGAAGAACAGGCTACTACATTTGTTTCTGTTGCAGGTACCTAAGTATTGGTAGCAGTACAAGGGACTAATTTGTATGTGTTGTTAACGTACTCATAATAGTAATAATGTTTTAATTTTATCATCCATTTCAATTTACTGCGAAAAAAGCAATGAAAAACTGGGTTCGCCTACGTGGAGGATAGTAAAGAAATTTACTCTCCGGAAGCGAGCAAGGGACCACTCCAATTGGACACAAAATTGTCGTTTGTAATGAAGAATAAAGAATAGAAGTTACAAGCGAAGATGGGTCCATTTCTGTATCCCAAGGCAAAATCATGACAAACCCCCCGTCGCTACAAAAAGAATCGGAGTTCATCCCTTTCTTAGGGGTTTTCCATAAATGATATAACGTTGTAACGCGAGCGTTTCTGATACCGTTAGGGGTGGGGTGGGGGACTTCGCCTCGGTGTTATGTAATGCTCAATGTTTAGGGCGTTTTAACCTTCAAGTTTGTGAATTGTCAGTTGAAATCTAATTATCCGACACTCCGTTCTAACCAAGGCTGAAAATTACGATAAACAAGTAATATTATCATCCCGGCCCGGGTTATTCTCCGGTTTTTCTTTGGGGAGAGGAGAATTCATAAGTCCAATAGGCACAGGCTTGGGGATGGCGATGTCATCAATACTCTTGTTATTATTTATCTCGATTGTTAAATGATTTTAATATTTACTATAAATTAGATATATTTTCGGAATAATATATTGATGTATTTATTAAATCATTGTACTATAGTATAACTACTGAAAATGAAAATCATTGAAGATTGTGTCATAAAGGCTGGTCAATAAAATACGTTAAGTAAAAATGGTCGTTTTTTAAAACTCCCCTCACCCCTCCATTACACAATTGAAGACCTTCGGGGAAAAACCAACTTCGTCCAAAAAATGTTTTTTTGAGGAACTGAAAAATCAAGTTTCTCGTTCTACATTTTCTGTTCTAATGATAATTTCTTAATTTTTTTGCACTGATAAGTTTATTATACCCTTGGGTATAGATTTGTACAGAAAATATACAATTTTGTGAATAGCATAACACAATTGTCCTAGAAAAAGTTGGGGACTTGGTTGTTTTTCTCCTCATTCAATTGTCAAAATGGATCACCTGTTTGTTTCGTGACGTTCTTGATTCCTAGAAGGCCAGAAATTATTTTTTTAAATATTTATCACGAAAAGGGGTAAAAATAGGGAAAAAATTGTTAAGATTTAAGGAGGATTTGTTTAATTGATGTTATTTAAATACAATTGAAGCTGAAAAATAATATTTTGAAAAAACTTGAAAAAATAATAATTACAATCAGTGTTGTCATAACGCGTTGATTGAATTGTTATTAATCATTTTAATACACAATTCCAAGTGTTTAGATTATGAAAAATATGAAACTTGTAAAATCAGAAAATTGCAAAATCCTCTGGTCCTTCCGATTCGTCCAAATTCTTGTCAGAATGCGGTTTGATGCTCTCTTTCTTCTTGGACTGTTTAGGAAGTGGCAAGTACTAATCTTTTGCTGTTGAATTTTCACAAAAAATTACAAGGTGTCAGAGGTTGCAATACGCAATATACTTCAATGAAAGGCATCATACAACGCCTGGGGTTCCGAAGAGGATGACAGTTGCATCGGTCGTTTAGATTTTATTTGTGGTAACCATTGTTGAGCGATACACACCAAGGACGGTGTTTTTGAATTTAAAAAAAAAAACACAGGTCCATGACCATGGACCTTAAGGGAAGGACTGGACTAAGTTGGTTTTCCTCTGTTTTCCGTGGACTAAGTTGGTTCTTCCCCATAGGTCCCTTTTTTGCCTTCATGTTTACGAGACTGAATTGACTCATCACTGTTTGGGAGCCACAAGCATGTAGTACTTCTCCTAAGCTAACATATGGCGTTAATCTCGATTTCGAAAAAATGGGCAAAGTTAGTTTTTACCCCAAGGTCTTCACTTGTAACAATATCTCTTACTCCCCCACCCACAATAATAACGTAACATTAGCCCTCCTTCCCCTCCCTAGTGAAGAAAAGTTTTTGTTGCTTTTATTCGGAAAATGTGGGGATAAATTCCGATGCACTACATTGTTCGTTCCTCATTGCTCTGTGATCTCACTCAACGGTTGGGTAGATAGATTTCGGTGGCAAACATTAAGGTTAAAAGCGCCCTGTAAAACATATCGTGTAGCGTTAGGTAACATCGACATTCCCCTTCCCCACCATTAAGCGGCGTGACGGTATCGGAAAACCTCCCCTCGAATCCGGGACTCCTGCTTTCTCCTGCTCCGGATTCGTATCCGGACTCGTCCCCATTTTCACCTGACCGAAAGTTATAACTCATTTTCTCCACGTACATGTTCACAAAAGAAATATAGGCAATATATATTTTATATTTATTATATTTCTTTTCTACCACATTTTACGTTTTCTCCTGAAGTGTTCCCGCGTCGCGACGCCAATACATGGTTGCCAGTTCCGTCAACGGAAGGGAGCTTCCGTAAACGGAAGTCATTACTGCAGTCCAGCTGCGAGCAGTATGTTCAAACCTCTACTGAGAAAGAAATATGAGTAGTGTCGAAGGGAAGGAGAAGGAAAACAAATGTATCTCGTTTCGTCCAGCTAAGGACCACGAATGACGAGCGCCATTAAGGCTCAGTTTTTTTGTGAGTTTACTCACTAGACACATCGTGAATTTTACTGAGATCGGAGGAACAGCGTCTACATAGGATCCCGATTGCTGTATCCGAATATTACAACTGCGGTTGTCACCCGCAGAGGGTGAACTTTTCATACATCACAGCTATATAAACTGAGACATGAAAATTAAAAGTTACAAGTTTTATCTTGCCACGCCTGGGAATTGAACCCGGGATGACTGGGTGACGAGCGATCCCGCTGACACTGTAACCACGGAGGGGACATTGAAAATATATTACAGGTATCAAACATCGATTCTATTCTCGACGCGTATTACTGAAAACTTCAATAACTAGAATATTACAAGTGAAAAATATATATTGTACCAACGGGTCAGTGCGAAGATTTTGTAGTCCATAAATCTCGATATGTTAGAATTGTGTACCTTCGCGTAAAGAAATTAACAAGAAAGTAAGACGTAGGTATATACCGACAGCGGTTGTCTAGTGCTACATACATACAATTCACAAATAACATAAAAATCAGGATGGATGGTAGAAGGCACATTTCTTCTCCTGATTACCTGCCTCGACCTCAGAGCAATCGAGGAAATCTTTCCCGGGTCATCTTGGGAACTCTGCGCAATTGGGGCAGTTTCCTGCGCAATTGATGTGCGACGTCTCTCTTTCTAAGTGTTATATATACACGTAACTATATACGCACGAAACATATCTTGTAGCACAAAATCCCTTTGGTAACCCTACATCAAGTGTACATACAAAGAGACTTTAAACGAATATCCACCAAACTTATCTATTATAATGAAGTTCGGAACCTTCCTGATCACAAAACGGTGTATTTCTTTTATCGTAAATGACCACTTGAGCGTAATTAAAGAATAACTAATAACATAATAACTTTATTTACTTCTGTGGTTGAAAAGAGTGATATATTTTTAAAAGAAACACATTTTTTGTCGCCCCCTTCTTTGAGCATTCCCCGTAGTTTGGCGCACCCATCACCCGGGGCCGGGGTCCGTGCACCGCTATCCACCCTCCGTAAATCCTATCCTGCTCGTTCTTGATTTGTTATTATTACATTCCTAATGTGCTTATAAGTCTGTCTTTCAAAATTGCTTTACCTCTAATTTTTCTTTTCTGTATCACTAATACTTGCCATTTTCTCTGTTCTCGTTCTGTAGTTCAATCATATCATATTTTTCTGCTCATTCAACACTGTTTCTCTGAGTACTTTGCTCTAGCATTTTTCTATTTACATTTTTATTCTACATTCTCCCAGTATCTCGACCGACTGGTTACTACCTGGGATTATGCGCCACACTTTCTCTCTCTTGTCTAACATCTCAGGTGTTGTTCGTTGTCTTTTTTTCCTCTGTTTCTGTCGCCGGTGGTTCATCACGCTCTTCCTTGCACAGCCATTATCCATATCTTGTCGTTCGTCGTTGCCTTTGTTACGTCTGCTTCCCATGTTGCTATTTTCCCGGGAGTTATTGCCCATCACGGGGAGGTGTGGAATTCTTCCACTATCTAGCCTCATACGCTCTCCTTATTGTCGTCGCTGTCATCGCGTATTCGTCGAACTCTTCAAACACTTCTTTTGTTGCGATGTATTTTGTCGTGCGCTTCGGCATTAGAATGATGTGATAATTTCTGCATTTGCATCGTGCGATTGGGAATGTCTAGTTTTCTGGCCGCCGCTAAACGAGGTAAGAAACCGCCGTGCAATTTAAGAGTGGAACAGACTGTATTGAATTACTAATAAATTTCAGTGTCAAAAAACGTTCAAACTGCGTATGACCACGTGGAGGACAATAAACTAATTTACTCTTCGGAAGCAAGCAAGGGACCATCCCATCAATTCCGATCAAGGGCCCTAAGGCAGAGGCGATTTCAGCAAAAGTTCCTATGATAAAAAGTTAGCTGCGAGTTACATTACTAATAGAATGTCAATATGTTTGTAATGTAACGCAAAAAATTGCATGTACAAGTTATTATCGAACTATAGATTATTCTGAGTATAGTGTTTAAAAATCATAAGAGTTGAAAAAACACTAAATTCACGATTTATTGTTACAATAAACCCGCCCCTAGACAAAGCCTAGAGAACCTGTATGATAAATCCGCCTCTACCCGAAGGAAAACCGGAGAAAAACCCGGGCCAGGATGGGGCTACAGAATTTATGTACACAAACGTGCCAATGTTGAGTACACATAAAACTAAATTAATATGAGCCATAAGACAACACAATCATGCAAGAAAATAGTTTTTGAAATTGTTATAAGTTGTTTAAAAAGTACTACAGCAATGGCGTGATAAAGCACAAGACGAATTTAACTTTTGTTAAAATCAATAAATTCTTTTACAGTGTAGAAGCACTGGTGCAGGAGGTAGTTTTTAACCGCGGATTTGAAGATATTCAATTTCATAATATCTTTTATATTCTTGGGCAGGGAATTATATAGATATATTCCCAAATGATGCGGTCGTTTTTGGCAAAGAGTGGTTGACACTCTAGGGCGATGAATATTATTACTATTGCGAGTATTGTGTTCGTGAACGAGACTGTTTCGTAT
>NNCF01127049.1:555248-635986 GCA_002313205.1 Laupala kohalensis
GTAATGCCGTAACGTAAATGGGAGTAAACGTTTGCAAAATATACGCAACGGGAAATACGTGGACTAACTGCGTTAACTAAGATTCGGAATGCGTAACACAATTTGCTTAATTGGGAATTAAGATTGTCAATGTGACAATTCCATATGAGGTTGTCTTGAACATGGAGACCTACGAATTTTGTATTCGTAACAGTTTTTAATTGTGTTCCGTTTAAAGAAAGAGAAACCTAAGGTAAAGATTTTGTATTACTATTGTGAAATGACATAGACACTGTTTTGTCAGTGTTTACAATGAGACGATTTGCATGGAACCAAGTCGAAAGGTTAGACAAAACTTTTTGAGCATTGGCGTGTTTACATAGTAAATTAGTGTCATCAGCAAAAAGAACCATTTTGCAATCTGATGTGGATGATGACATGTCGTTCACATACAATAAAAAGAGTATAGGGCCGAGAATTGATCCTTGGGGTACTCCGCAAGTAAGTGGCTTTGTTTCTGAAAGACAACGCTGAAGAATTTTATTTTTAGTATAGGATATTTCGACTTGTTGGTATCTATCTTTTAAATAAGAATTCAGCCATTGTTGTGGAAGTCCACGAATGCCTAAAGAATGCAATTTGGGGTGGAGAATTCCGTGTTCGATGACATCGAATGCTTTGGATAAGTCAAGAAAAACACCCTGAGGATTTTCTCCACGGTCAAGAGATGTGGTAACATCGTTTAAGAAGGAAAATATGGCGCTTGTAGTGGAAAAGGATTTCCTAAAACCGTGTTGATCGTCAGAGAGAATGTTATATTTTGATAAAAAATCTAGAAGACGCTTATAGAACAATTTTTCTAGGATTTTTGAGAAAGTGGGTAGTAGAGATATTGGTCGGTAATTTCCAATATTAAGTTTGTTTCCTTTCTTGTGAAAATATTTCACTTTAGCTCTCTTAAATATGTTAAGAAACACCCCTTCCGATAAAGAACTATTAAAAATATTTATGAGTGTATTTAATATAGCATGGGACAAAAATTTAACAATAAACTCAGGTATATCATCTATGCCTCGTGAAAATTTGTTTTTTAAGGAGCTGATGATTCTAATGACTTCACTGGCGTTAGTTTCGGAAGTGAACATAGAATTGGGTACGTGGGTGGATATAATTGGAGGACATTGATTTGGATATATTGAGTTCGTTATTTTACCAACTTCTGAGAAGTGAGAATTAAACAAACTTGCGATGTCCTGAGGATTTGANAGTAAAGAAACATTTTTTTCGCGATTTTCAGAAGTTGACGTGTAATTGTTAATATTCCACATGACTTTCATCCGGTTGTTCGATTTTAGTATATACCTGTCGTTTTCCATTACTTTAGCTGCATCGACTACTTTTCGAAGAATAGTCTTATATTTACGAAAATAATCAGGGAAAAGCGGGTGGTTGGTTATGGGGTTTTGAAAGATAATATAAACGGCGTTGGTTTTTTGAGGATATCCTTATCCCTTGGGTGATCCATCTGTTGTATTTCTTTGTGTTATTGTTCTTTTTATCTCATTCTTCTATCGTTTTAGATAGATTATAGACAATTTATTATTAATAAACAATTTTACGTTCTGAATTTTGGACCTTGTCTCGCAAAATGAAATCAATGGAAATCGCCTACCAGAGTAATTGTCATTCGGTCCGTGGTGAACGCTCAGTTCCTCGTGTATGAATCACGCATGGAGGGAGACAGAAGTCGTGGAGGCTGTTGGCACAGTGCGAGGACTGGCGAGGTCACTAAAGAGAACAGAAGAGAGCTTTCATCTACGCAGTCGGAGGCATGCACTACGAAAGAAAAATAAAGAACCGAGGTCGTCAACAGGGAAACAGACTGCATGGAAGGAATAGCAAAATCCATCCTGGATTGCGTTCCGCGAAGAAATTTCATTCACTCCCTTGGAGACCGTCCATAAATGAAGTAAAGCAAAAATTACCATTTTGACACCCCACATCCCTCAAGAATTATAGTGAATCCGTTCTAACATGGCGCTTAGGGTTTTGACAATCTTATGACGCTGCTCTGTCCCGGTATCCTTTTGCTCGTCCTTCGCAGGGCAATAATTCGTTAACACCACCAAATAAAGAAAATTCCGGGATTGGGGGAGTCGTCTTTGAATGTTTTTCTCTGTCATGGGTGGGCGGCGGCCATCCATTTCGTAACGTTCGGTCGGTGCTTCTAGCAAAACCCGCCAGCTAGGACCTACGAAAATGTCTACGACTTGCGAGTCGGCCCATAGGGTCATACAATATCCGAGAGTGAATTTACCACTGACAGCCAGGAGTCCGACGTTGTCATATTTCATTAAAACTGGATTGAGAACGACAAACCCAAATGCAAACTAAGAACGGTTAGTGTGAACGTTACACTAGCTCTCCCCTCCCTCTTCATGAAAATTTGTTGTTGCTTTTCTGAAAATGTGGGGACAAATGTTGATTCGCTGGGATTGTTCTTTCCTCATTGCTCTGTGCTCTCTCTCTCTTTCTGAGTGGTAAAGTAAATAAATAAATAAATTTATTGTCAAAAAAGCAGTACAAACTGCGTATGACCACATGGAGGACACTAATTTACTCTCCGGAAGCAAGCAAGGGCCCGAAGGCTGAGGCGGATTCAAAACTTTCAGCAAAAATTCCTAGATAAGATAAAAAGTTAGCTGCGAGTTATAAAACTAATAGAATGTCGATATGTTTGTAATATAACGCAAAAAAATTTCATGTACAAATTATTATCAAACTGTATATTATTCTGAGTATAGTGTTTAAAAATCATAAGAATTGAAATAACACTAAATTCAAGATTTATTGTTACAATAAACACGCCCCTAGACAAAACCTAGAGAACCTGTTTAAGAAATCTGTCTCTACCCGAAGGAAAACCTGAGAAAAAAGTATGAGTTCCAGGTTGAGTATATATGGATTACTAACTGTAAGGTCATGAGAGCTCTACAAATCAATAGAATGAAACGTTACGTTGTACTAAGGCTAACACCTATCTTCCCCATCACAACGCAGTGTAACGATATCAGAAACTCCACCACATCTCTAGTGTGCGTTTCTTAATTTACGGATAGACTCTTCAGAACAAAGCAGCTTCCGCTATCATACACTCAGCTAAAATTGAATGAATCTAGCATTCTGTACGATAATACGAACATTTATTTTTATTTGGCAAGACTATTTTATTGACCTGGATAATATGAAAGTTATTACTTTATTCTACTTCTACTAGTTGTATGCAAGTTTCACTCGGTTTCGTATGAAATCATTGAACTGGACATCAAAACAGTGTATGAATGTAAGTGTCATATGGTCATTTGTCAAGACCCTAGTCAAGAAACATCCTTTTCAAATAAACGAGTCAAGTTGGTTCTTTTCTTGATATAATATTTAAATGCTGATGTCTCTGAAAAGCAAAGTTGGAAGATGAAATAATAGGAAATCGCAGACATCTAAACTATGATACTTCATTTGAGTTAATTAATCCGTCCGGTTACGTAGAAAAATAACTATAAAAATTGGGACAATTGCGTATTAATGTGTATGATAATAATGAAATGAACTTCTCATCAATTTAGAGATTGTTCTCGTCAACTATCATTATTTAGTTGAAAAATTTAGTACGACTTTGAATGTGAACTATTTTGTATTGAAGTTGACAACGTTTCAACTGTTGCTTACTTTCATCATCGGGTGATTGTATTTGTTTACATTTTACAATCTCCTGATAAGAACAGTAACCAAGTCTACATACAAGGTCATACTAAATACTTCTCTTCAATTTATGTTGAAAGAAAAAAATGACCTAAAACAGGATAGGAAATTAATTTGTTTATTCATAATTACATTTTTTCATTCACGAATGTTTAGTCACTCGTAATAACAATTTGATCTCATAACCTATCATTGTTTGTGTAAATTTTCGTCAATTTGGAGGTTAATACCTATGAATTAAAATTAATTAAGCTGTTAGTATATCTTCGACGCCAAAATAGAATGAACTAAAATGCCTCAACCTAATATTTCATTTAACGTTTTCGACGTAGACTTACGTGTAAGTGAACATCGGCCGGGGTCGAATTAAAGGGGGAGGGGGAAGTTGGGGAATCCCCCCATTCTGACTTCTTTCCTACGTATCAGAATTATTTATAAAAGTACGAGAACTATGGAATCGTTATAATCCCTGAATATAATGACATTTTCTGAACAATTTTAATAAAGTGCTGTATTGAAACATGAAAAGCTTCTAAAGCCTCTCTCTGTACATTTTCTTTAATTCGAACACTTTTATACCCTCATCTTCGATTAAGGTTTGACGAATCAGCAATTTTTTCAGAAATGTAGTATTTCATAACTCTGACCCGAGATTACTATTTACTTATTTCTTAAACAGTAAACTTTTATTTTTTATTCGTTTCTCAAAAATCTCTCAAAATGAACCTTGATCCCACGGTGTGCCATTATCCTTCAGAGAATTGGCAGTGTTGATCAAGGGGCAGAACGCTTCCACGTCACAGCAGCAGCCTCCATCTCCCGCGCAGCTGCTGCGTCAGTGAGTCACATGAAGGAAGCGACGCTGACGGAATGACTCAGCAGATGCGCCTCCTCGCCCGTACGCGATAGGGGCTTCCGTTCGGAGCAGACGTCCTCTCAATCTGTGCTTGCTTTCTCTCTTGCAGCGTCATACGACCCGTCGCAATGATGAAAATATATCCACAATCACGAGTACCGACAAATCAGTGATAATGAATAATTAAATATTTTTACCATTAAGGTAGTACTAGGTAAAGTGGAATTAAATCACAAAAATACCTGAAATCGGCAAAAATAAACAGAAAACCATGTTCTTATTGTGATTTCAACTTGAAATACATGCATCGCCGGCATTTTTAATGAAATAATTGAAACTATAATTCATGGTGTAATACATTGCGTCTTATGGAGTAAACACTTATTTAAAAAATACCAACATTTAAGTCATGAAGGTGATGGAAAATTACTTTGATTTTTTATAAATTTTCCATAGATTTTCACATCAGTTTTATCTATAAGTCACCGGAAATTTGTGAAATATATTTTACTTTCACCAAGGTAAGATTCACAAATCACGAAACCGTAGCGCTCTGCCGCCATGTTTTTACATGCTCTTGTGCATTTCAAACGAATCTAGCGAGTTCCTGGATTTAAATAAATAAATAAATAATAAATTTATTGTCAAAAAACAGTACAAACTGCGTATGACCACGTGGAGGGAAAAAAATTTTTGTTTGTACTTTACAATTTATAACATGTTTTTGCGTAATTATTATTCATATTGTTGTGGTTTATAACAATCAGAATAAAAATTAAGAAAACAGGCAAATCATCGAGATGTATAATTAACTTGGAGTCCCACCTTAAAGAAACAATAATTCTATGCTGAATTTTAGGTAACATACGTCTCGCAACGTTCTGCTGCACTTGATTTAGTCACCTTTGTAAGTATAAATAATATTCATTAATACGAGTGGTTTTGTACTATTAGAATAGATCTTTATTACTGCAATTGAGTTCTTACTCGGTGGTATAATGGAAATACTTCATCAAATCACTTATAGCAGAAAGGTATAATCACGAAAGAAAATACAAAAGTTCTTTTATAAAATAAACATAGAACATTAAATTCACATGTACGTAATCATAGGGGAATAAGTTAAATACACATAAAACACACACACAAAATTCCTATTCATATTATGCTTCCCTTTCCCCGTAGATTTTTTTAGTTTAAAAGAGGTTGCTCAACCCGACATCTCCCCCACCACTTCGGCAGGTGAATTCATCCAATCTGTGATTGATTTATTGAGAAACGGGTATTTTCCTGTCTGCTTTTTTTCTTCTTTCAATTTCCTAATTTTTAAAAGGAACACAGGAGTGATTGTGAAATTGTTAATTTCTTTCGTCATTTCGAATCTACTTTGACCGTATTGATAGTACACAGATAGTATTTTCAAAAAAATCTAAAGATTCACAAATCATTTAAAACGTTTTTTTTAGTTATTACCATAAAGGAACTGGACTGAAGTGGATAATTTGCAAACATAATTAATGAACGAAAAGTATTAAATTTGTAAATGTTAGTGAAAAAATAAAATAAAAACTAGTAAAATCAGTGTTACACTTTACTTCCGACTTGATGCAATGCTTGACAAAGTTCGCCTACATCAGATAAATAATTTAACTTTTTTCATAAGCGCCAATGTGTGATAAAATAATCCACAGTAACATAAATAATATACGGTTCGTTTTTTACAAGTTTTTTTTCCTTAGAAAGCTTTCATGAGGAATGCAGTGCTAATTGGGAGGCAGTATAACACCTGGCTACAATTCGAAATTCACTAGTTTTGAAGCAAATTATATAATAAATATTAGAGTTAAAATGTAAGATTAAACTAAGTTCAAAGTCCAGAAAATATGAAATCGGTAACTCACTTCGACAGTAAGTGACGTGTGCATTCTGTTGGCGCTCCGTACATCGCACGTCTAATAAATTCACGACCTCACGATTAATTTTCGGCACACTGTACTTATATTCGGAACTGTCACGACGGAATATTTCGTACATTAATTTGCTCTTATTTTCGAGTATTTGGTTATATCCTTGGCTCCTGAACTCTACTCATCCACGAGAGCGTGCGAATTTTTAAAACTATTGCCAATAAAATATATTTCTGTAACCTCCCTTGGTTACGTCACTTGCTTTTGTGTCTTGTGTTTTACTCAACACATGCCATTGATCTCATATACGAGTATAATACGGACTCATGTGTTGATATTTTTCTATTGATTGGACTATGTGAAAAATAAATGTACAGAAGGATTGCGATGTTATAGATGGAATTGGATTGTTTCGTTTTTTGTATTGTTTGGTCAGTCTAATTTGTAGAACCAACAATTCCGAGAACTTTTTTGTTTTATTAAATACAAATTTGTTTGTATTACGTTAATTTTGTAACACGTACCGGAATATTTTTATTGTTAGGAGTATTCTGAAACGTTAAATTCGCCCCTGCCTTAGGACCCTTGATCGTAATTGATGGGATGGTCCCTTAATTGCTTCCGGAGTGTAAATTAGTTTATTGTCCTCCACGTGGTCGTACGCAGTATGTACTGCTTTTTTGACGATAAATTCATTATTATTAATTATCCCGTGGATTGAAAATTTCATGCCGTATTAAGATGAAGGGTCAGTGGTTGTGAAGGGATCGCTATACCACAAAAGAAGTTCTACCATTACGTAAATTAAAAATGTTTGCTTTCCACTTTCGATTCGGTTAAGCAATGTCTGTTTGTAGTTTCATTTCAGAACCCACGTATCTCATTTCGTTGCCGGAGTCTTTATCCCTTGTGTACGATTGTGTCGTCGGCATAGTGTGAATCAGTTAAAACATATCTATTCCGAGAGGCGTCTTACCCTTTGACTCTAGGAGATCGTTTTCTCTTCCAAAGATGATGCAACACTTTCACCTGAGCAAGCGTCGTTGAAAAAATGGCAGCGTACAAAAGAACTTACACTATAATCCTCGTGCGAAAGAATAGAAGTGAGATGAAACCAATGGAACGGAAGCGGCGTCATACGTCTGCTGCAAGGAGTGACCAAGCATAGCTCCACTCATTCAAGCCGGCATGCACTGGCACCCAGACAAAGGCTGCTATATCCTGTAGAAAAGGTCATTTCAAGCGGTCTCCTAGCGGTCAAAGGTTACCGATCAAGCCCTCCACCCGTCGCAGTTGGCTTATCAATTTCTGCCGATTCTACGAATCAACTGATGTAGGCCGAGCATCCAGATTTTAACTGACTAAGATTCTTCTGACATAAGTAAAACTCCCCCGTATCTACAACGAGAGGAAGAGTCTGCAATCTCGCAATGCTGTCATTGGCTCCTCGTCTTTCACGTGGTCTTTAGGGTCCTCCCTCTTCACTATTCTTTCACCGCGAGCACTGTACATACGAATCTTGACGTCCAAGTATAGATAGTGCTGATAAGCAGTAACTATGTATCATTGATAACGTAATTGTTGAAAAAAATTGACTGAATGTTCAGTCTAATGAAATTTTCAGTATGTAACTATTTCAAGTATCCTGTAATATTGTACAGTTTATTTTCTTCTCCTGAAATAGCATTTTCTTCACGTGGCAATAAACCGATTCACGCAAATTGCGGAAGTTGTCGTGACATTCATTAAGATGTAGGACGCAAAAGTATTGTATACATTATAGCAAAATTTGAATTTAACGCAGAAACATATCATTTGTTCTATTTATCATGTTCTGACGCATGTATTTCGATTAAAATGCCACATATGCTGTACCTGCATTAATTCATGAAATATATTTAAAAAAAAACAAATTACATTTTTTCATGTACCCTTCAAAAGTTTTTATCATCTAATTTTGCGATATATCTCTTCATACGCGAATGGCAGATGTCAAGCGGGTGGCCTATCCGTTAAACCATCCGTGGCGGCACTTCATCTCATGAGATCCGGGTCTAGAACCTCGATGGAGACTTTCATATTCGAGATATTCAGACGTGTGTTTTATGCCGTGGATTAGATTACGCATATACAATTAAAATGAAATATGAGTTGCATTTAAAAAGCACAAACACAGTTCATACTAATGCATTATGAGATTGTAGACTATATGACGAAGAAAGACGAGAGTACATTCTCCAACAAAAGAGGGAAGGACACTACGACTTGACGGAAAATAGAAAACTAATAAGACCACTTCACTGACTTTCGAAACTTATTGCCTACTTTGAAGATAAGTACGCTGTGGGATACATTGAACCAGCGGATTCGTTATCGCGAAGAAACTGTAAGAAAACAACCATGCTTTTGACAAGTTAATTTTTTTTTTGTGTCTGTCAGTGCAAAATATAGCACAGTTTTGAAACAACTGCCAGGACAATGATACACGAGACATTACACCATTGTTGGTGTAATCTTCGGTCTCTTTAGAGAAAACAGTTTGAAATTATTTTGCAGTGATATTGATTGCAACTGCACATCCATACGCCTTTCACCGCACTTTCTTAGCAGCGCCTTCGTCACGCGCTTATTGAAGATTTAGATTTTCTGTCTCTCTTCTTCGAATTTTTAATTGCTTACATTTTAGAGATGACGCGTTTTTCCTCGTCTGAGGGCGCATTTACCCTCTTTCCGCGAAGGCGCACCAGCACAGGTGGGTCGGCGGGTCAATCCGAGATAGATTGTCGCATTTGTATCCAGTCGCACTTTAACTTATAGACATTTGAACTTATCTACCTGCCTCGCGGAGGGTCATGCTGTGATGATGTAGCTGGGATTCTGCAGGGTTGGACGGAAAAAAGGCAACGCACCGTCGGCGTCAATGTGTGGCCTTCCTACACTTAATATTATGAAATATACAAGTTATTTGCAATGCCATATTTATATTTCCTGCACTGTAGTGAAAGTTAACCCATGAATATAAATATGCTTACAAACATAGACGGTATATTGCTAATCATACGATAGAATATATTTTAAAATATTTTGATTTGTCAGGAATTAGAAACCGTCATTATTCCTTGATTTTAAAGAAATTGCGAACCTATTAATTTATTTTTAGCTTTGGATATTCCAAATACCATTTTATGCATTACAAAATGATGTCAAGAAGAACTAATCAAGAAGATATCCATCCGCCACCACTTAAAAATTCAAATTCTATAAAAATCCGCGTAGAGTAAATTCCAATAAATGAAGCAAATCATTTGTACTTGTTCAATCAATCACGCAGAGGGAATTTTTAAAATTGAATGCGAAAAAGTTGTTAAAGTGTAATTTGAATGCTTAAGGAGAGCGAACTACTACATACACCACCACAGTATGACTGTCCGCCGCGCAGGTAGACAAGTTAAAATGCGTGCGAGTTAAAGTGCGACTGGGTGCAAGTGGGCCGAACTCGTCCAATCGTGGGTCAAACGCGTTTCATCTCGGCCAAAAAAAAAAACGCTTCAAAACACTCAAGAAGTAATCAGTATTCACTTCTGCCATGAATTCCTTGTGAACAATTCCTCTCGAATCGAAGAAAATATACATATATGTGAATATACATATGTGTAGTTATATATTTATCTTATTTATTAATATGATTATGTATGGATTTTTTTAGATATTAAGTATCTTGTCTCCTTAACTCGTTTTAAAATGCGTGACATTGGCCTCAGTTGTCGAAATGCCCTTAAACCTAACCATCTGAATGCATTCGAAGAAATCTGCGAGCAAAGTCATGATTCGGCTTTGCTTCATTCTCTACGGTCTCGAAGTCTGGCATACCTTTTTTTAATGGGGCTTTAGGATTCGCCAACATCAAGGTCATTAGATCCCTTTCTTGCATATCACTTAATACTTTATTATTACTCATTGCGTCAGAACAATGTACAGTATTCATCAATTCAAATGTTTCTGTGGCACTTTTACCCAATTATATACAAAACTTAATGTTTTTCATGTTGCTCCATTCTTCCTTTCCGACCGACGCCAGAATTGCCTTAATCGTGAGTCAACCGATGAGGCCAGCATTTTGAAATTATCACTGAAAACTAGTTGCAATGTGTCTTCTTTTAATGTGGGAATTCATAAATGATGCTAATTAGTCCGAAAAGATTAAAGTATTATATCCGCATTGACTGAAGTCAAGTTGCCAACTATTCACGAAACTTGGAAATATTCACCAAAGTAGTTATTATTAACTAATAATTCATTCTACTGATTTTTTTTATATTGGATGAGAACTATTATTATATGATTTTAAAACTTGATAATTAATTTAGACTGTCTTTTGACTCCTTCTTTGACAAGGGTCGTATTGTCAGTTTTTGGTGAATTATTCTTGAAAATCTGAACATCATTGCCTTTCTATTTCCATTTGCTATGTTTTAGTAGGGTTTTTTTCGCTATGTCAAACCGATTCTTTTGCCAAAATATAAAAAAAAACATGAACCCGCGAAAGCTCCTCCATATAAACCCATAGAAATTTAAAGTCAAATAATTCAAAATTTTGCGTCATAAGGGTATGAAAATTCATCGCCACTGGATAGAGAATGGTTGAAACTATCATTTAATACATTTTTGGGGGGTACGTAAGCCTAGTCGCTCTGTCGCACATAATACCTTAAATCAGTCACCTTTTTCATTGCGTGCACAGTGTATCTCAAGATGTCAGACAAGGACTCTCTTGATGTCTCTTGCCCTAGATCCATCAAGAGAAAATTGCGGTCCCTCAGAAGTGATTGCGTCACAGCATTCTCAGGTTTTGTGATCTGTTGATAACGTAATAATAAAGAAAATAGGCTCTGAAATGGTCAATAAATCTCAATAAATGTCGTTATTGGATTAGTTCCTTGACGACGACCACAGACTACATTAAAGGCGACCACATATCCTCTCTTCATTACAACACCAATATTTTAGAACAAAAACCCCGACACTCGTTAAGACTTGGACTGCCTGTGATTGTCGTTATTAAAATCATCGTTTGGTAGCACTTACACTACCTTACGGGTGTACCAACGCAATGGAAACAACTACCGTACAATGAATTTTGTTGAAAGTAGATAAAAAATTAAGATTTCTTCGATAATTTATGCAATGTATTTTATTAATACGAATATTAATTTTGTGTTACTCTACGAAGGATAAAAAACGAGTATTTCAAGGACAGGCTCTCCTAGAGGTATTTCGTCAAGATTGGTGGTAGTGGATACAACGTATAAGATGAAAATATCACTACGTCGAGTAATGTACGACATAGGAGGAATCAATTGAGTAGGTTGGCAGTTCTCTCGAATTTAATAACTTTTCGTACGGCAGCTAGACTTTATGAGGCGTGGAGTGCGGAAGGGCTACCAGGCGCGAACTTTCAGAATGCCTCAGCTGCAGTGTGAGAGCGAGAAGTTGTCCGAACACCTGTCTCTGCTGCAATTATTTTGACATTTCCTCTGACGTCCGCCGGATTACATGTGACTAAAACGGCCCACGAGTGGTCACGTGAATAGGTTACATGAGAATATTACTTTCATTAAAATAGTTTCGACATATATTGTGTAAAACTAGTAGAGGATATTTCTAATTATTTACAATACCAAATTATTTTGTATGTACTCAACATTGGTACGGTCTTTGAGAGCCATATCTAACGATTCTCTATTCTTCCACTTGTTCGCCATCTGGAAAATCTCATACGGCAGTTCGTGGTACTATGCCAACATATTCACACAGCAAAGCCGAGGATAGGTGGGCATTTGGGTCTTATACTATGACCACAGCCCACTCTGATACGGATTTTTCACCGATTTTCCTTCGGGTAGATTTTATATATACTCCCTAGGCACTGGCCAAGGGGTGGCAGTCACGTTAATTCTATCGTTAAAATTAATCTGAAATTGTGAGTTATTGTTATAGTTACAATTTATTAGAAATATATTCATTATAATTTTAAGATTTGAAAATAGTAGATATTTGTTAAATAACATTATTGTATTCTACTAAAACAAATTATTGGTATTCTGTTAATATTATATTCCGTACCGAAGTACTTTTTTTATTCTATCTTAGGATTGGGCTGAAATGTCAAATCAGCCACGGACTTAGGGTCGTTGATCGGAATTGATAGGATGGTCCCTTTCTTGCGTCTAGAAAGTAAAGTAGTTTATTATCCTTTACGGGGACATATGAAATTTGTATTTGTAAATTTATTTTTATTATATAGAAACAGCCCTACTTGAGGCCAAGAGTTGGAGGCAAAACCCGCTGCTCGTCACAGCTAACAATCGATTTCTTTCAGTTCAGCGTAGTTTATCATAGGAAATTTCTTAATCGATATTTGCAACAATTTCCTTGGATATTTGTTTACTTTTGTTCGGATAAGTATTACAGAAAATTTATATTATTTGCCTATTTGACTTGACATTTGTTCAGAATTTAAAATTTACGTTGAATAATCGGTCAATTTGCACAAACATTTCAAATTGAACTCTTTGAATTAGGCGCATGGATTATCCAGAAACAATGAAAAATAAAATTTAGGTGAGTTGTAAACTATATATAAAAGTACATTGATATATTTTTATTGGGTAAAATAAAGAAAAGTTTAAAATTAATGTAACCGAAGTTATTGTTTAAAGTTGTAATAAAAATATTTTTTTAAAAGATTAAACCCGTAAATCCAGTGTTCCCCAAATTCTTCTAGTAAAACTAACAGATTTTCCATGGTTTAAAACAATTATATAAAAAATTCAATTTAAAAGATAAAAAGTCTATTAACGTTTAGGGAATATATTATTAAACGTAAATTTTAGTACAGATTAAAGTCAATCAGGTAAAAATTGTTTTCTTTAATAGCCACTGGATTAAAATCAGATAACTGGTGCCTTTGTAGAATCAAACGTTTACAGGGAAATTGCATTTTAAGTTTAAAATTTTGTGATAAATTTCTTTTAATGAACTTCGTCTAGCACTGAACTAGAATAAATTGAATGACGGCTGTAACAGTATTCCGGTCTTGTCCTTTATATCTTGACCGTAAGAGGCTGCCTTAAGATAGCTCTAGTGTAAAATGTCTCTTCGAGACGTTTTACTTGAACGATCTACATACAGAAGGTCTCTGAACTCCACGTAAGAAATTGGAGAGATGATGGAACACATTTATAGAAACAAAAAATCATGGAGGTAAACTGGGCCGGGAATAATAATGTCCCGAATGATATAATGACATTAAGATAGTAAGAACACAAGAAAAAAAGGTGTATAAAGCGTTATATTAGGAAAATTAAGAAAGTGATATAAGTGTTCAACAACATATTACAATAGTTGTCCAAAGTACTGCACATTAATTGCGATGACGACGATTGATCGGCAAATATCTCGTACCTGGAGTCTCGTGTATCCCCGTCATGTCAGTTCGAGACCCGTATCGCTACTAATGGGACGAAATATGAAACTCTGTTGTAATTTAATTAAATAAATAATTAGTAGAATTGTTGTAATTTGTTTATGAACATTGATCACCAACCTTACTTCCTCTTTTCCCCCTTAATAAAGCACTTTACTCACTTTCGTTCCTACTCTGTCTTTGTGTCATAATATCTCCTTCGAGGGACATTTGCGGACATGTGTACTAGGGTAAGCCGAAAAAATTCAAATTTTTTTAAATGTCTTAATACCACGGAAAAGTTGCGAAGTAGAGGGACTAACAAAGGGTAGAAAAAGAAATGCAATGTTCATATCTTCCGGTCGCGCATTGCTCTAAAGTTTGCTGAAATTAGGTAACATTCACATTTTTACGATAATTTTTAACAGTTTTTCTTTAGCCTTTTCTCGAAAGTAATAGTTCAATTGTATTATAACCACTGGAAATAATGTTTCAATATTATTGAAATCCATCAATACCTTCCGGTTGCTCATTACCTTCAAAGTTAATAACATTTTGAAAAACAAAAAACAAAAAAAACAAATAAAGATAGATTACAGTACAAAAAATATTAACAACTTACATGTTTTTGTCTTCTTTATTAAATATAAGGTTTAATGTTTTAAAAAAATTATTTTAGACCATTAATCACATTTAGAAAGATATTTGTTATTGAAAAAACGAAGTTTTTGTGTGAAGGATCATAATCCCAATAAACTCATGTTGAACAATTAAACGTCATTATTAGCTGAAGGTACTTTGAAATCAGATTTATGAGTGAAGTTAGGCGTGGTTGACCATGCCAGCAGAATCGTTCTGATAAAACCATCCCTAGTCTGAGCTCCGTAAACTTTTCCTGGGGCTTCTGTCCCGAGTTTCACACATCGTTCAACTGCCCGGGTGTGGATTGGAAATGTCTCGATATCCCAATTAGGGACTGAGTCACTTTGAATATGTGATTTAATCACATCGTCACTGGTATCTTTTAATAATGGCGGAGAAGATTAATCACAATCCATCCAGTTAATAATTTACTAGTAGTCTTGAGTCTTGAAATTAAGTTTTGCGGCATGAATGTTCCGGCAGTTGTTCTAACTGTCTAGCCTTTAGAATTCAATTCCGTGGTATTACGACAAGTGGTTGGCTTTAAGAGTGTTGCCTATCAGATCCCCACAATAGACAGAAGTATACTAAGTAAGGATCAACAATATCTACTTGATATTTCCATGGCATTAAAATCGAAACACTGTAAAGAGGATTTCGCTATTCTAGATCCTCGTCCTGTGTCACACTCGAGGAAGTCCCTCACATGAACTTCAAGAAATAGTTGTATTTATTTTGAAGTCATGCATGGTTAACTACTAGAACAAGTAAATAGTTTACAGAGGGACCAAAACTTGTGTACCAATCAGTACAATCCTTAAGGTACCTGCTTGTAAATTTACGTAATATTGTCGACCCTGTGATCGAAGGAAATGACTTTTTCGCTCATCCAGAACATTAAATGTTAGCCGTGACACAAGATAATACAAAACACATAAGACAGCTTGGACTTCGACGAATTCTAAAGGTGAGACAGTTAGATCGAACTTTTTCGTCGAACGTTTACTCAAGGAATGGGATTGGAAAATTCAAATCCAGTAAACAAGGATATGCGTCTCTTCAAGATAACGAGTAAATAGTGAAATATTCTGAAGGAAAAATATATCTCGTGAACAGGAAATAATGTGATAACGTTTCCTTTCTCAGGATTCAAGCGCTTTTCTCGAAGAGAATAAAAAGCAACAGCGTATTTCTTCGCCTTAATTCTTCATATCACGGACTATGTCACTGGTAGAAATCATACACATTAACTACATCAGAATAAAACTATTTTAAAAAACGCGAAGAAAAAATATTCCTGATATTAATATTATATCAAAATTAATATTTAGTTATTCCGTAAATACGTGTATTGGCCCCTGCGTCGTCATATGTAGTTAACAAATATTTTTTCTCCAATTTTATTTTTACTGTTTTCTAATTGGAAAATAAAACATTATTTTCCAACGCAACACCACGCTTCAACGTCATTGGTATTGTGTCATTTTTTCTATCAGTTAAAATAAACTAGGGAAAACTCTATGTTAAACATTTTAATAAAATACTAGGCCAAAGTATAGCATATGGTCCAAAGAGGGTTCGAAAAAATGATTAATGTCATAATACTACAAATATTATTACGGTTCCGAAAATATAAACCGTATTCTTCGCTCTTCATATTTACGGTAGTTATAAAGAAATATTGTTCCGCACTATTTTCTTCTCTCCGCCACAGTTTATGTTAGTATGTTAGGGGTATGTTAATTATAATATGGCTCGCGACAGCGAACCATGAACAATTATAATGAACAATGATGTTAGGTTTGTTACACCCGGCGATTTAGTTTTAAGAAAATATGTTGTACGTGTGAAGAGGGAGGCGATGGTGGAGGTAGCAGCACTCGCGGAAGGATATACGAAGAATGAGGTTATTTTTCTACGTCGTTGGACCGTAAGGTAAATTTGGTCCAAATACTAATAATATATTTAATATTTTTGTGAAGTTCTTATTTTAAATATTTACGGGTACGCCCTGAGGGAGTGAAAGAAGGGTACTTGCTCCCTTTTGCTATTGAAAAAAATAATAATTTCAGATAATCTGAATTTGATTCTATATATTTGATTTTACATAATTATAAGATAAAATGATAATAAAAATTAAAATAAAAATCTTAATAATTACTATTTCATGCTAAATCTTCCTGTATGTTTTAGTCAATAGATCGTGTAAATTAAAAATGTATTAGGTTTCTTGAAATTAAATACAATTTTAAATCAATTATATCTATTAATTACAATGGCCAAATAAATAAAGGATTATATTATTATACGTAAAACTACTTTTTCTTTTCAAATATTAAACCTCATTTTCAAATTTATTGTTCTTCACTTAAATACTTGTAGAAGAATTTTTATTATAAACTACTCTCATCAAAATATTGGTTCATTCAAAAGTATTCTAGTACAATACTTTCTTTAATATGTTCCAATGTTTAGGGTTGGACGATGCAAATTTTTTTTTTGTCATTTTACGTATAGGAATGCTATAGTTTGGCGCACGTACATCACTGTGAAATAACAAACTAGAAAGAAGTGTCACAAAAGTACTTGATTTTAATTTTTGTCAATATGATGGGACATGTACATGGAGCTGTAAGTGTCAAAATTGTGTTTTTGCAGGAGACACATAAAAACGATTAAACGCAATAATTGGTCATGAAAAATTATCATAGATTACTTTATTAATATTGCAACTAATTGATTTTTCACGAAAAAGAATTTTTATTTGACGCTTGGAAAAATTTTATTTTCATACCTCTATTTTCAGGGTAAAAATGCATGGCAAGAGGTGGGGTATTGCATCTCCGTCAAAAGGTCTGCTGTTGTCCGTGGAGGACGAAGAGCCCTAGGGCAGATGGGGTCCTTCTTGTTTTGTTTCCTTTGGTTATAGCTTAAAAAGAGACAGTAATATTACAGCCGAACCCGTCTTAACCGGTCTGGTCGTGACCGAGACCCTTGCCGGTGTCCCGTTTGGCTGGTTAATCCGAGGTTTCCGTGCAAAATCGATTTCTGTTCATAAAGAGCCCTACAATTTCATCAGAAATCACGAATAAACACCCCCCAGGGGACTTACATCTAGTAAGTACGTGTTTGGTGAACACGGGACCCCGAGCTGAGTCTGACAATACTTCCACTTACTTGTGCGAGGCTCCTTCCTTTCTCTTTCCTGACCTTCTTTGGTCACCTCTTGTTCTTTTCGATACCGACGCTATTAGGATTAGGGTATCTTTCATTTTCCTTTCTCTTCCATTTTGTATAGTGATATATGCAATGTTTCGAGATATGTTTTGATATATTGTAATTCAGGAGAGTTTTTAGTGGGTATGGTTAAGTTATTCGACAAATCCCACACGCGGGGAGAGTCATGTTGGCTCTCCCTAGTGCGTATCTGCATTTTCCTTACCCGTACAAGTTTCTAGGGCTCTAATGACCTCGATGTTGATGAGCCGTAAAGTCCCACAAAAAAAACAACGAATAAACAAGCAAATGAGACGTCATTGCAACTCATTTTATTGTATTGTATGTACAAACAGATATAAACGAACACGAAAAAATTATCGTAGGAAAGTAGACTCTGAAGCAAGAGGGGAATCTTACTGGCGAACTTCCTCCCCTTCCCTGTTCTGCCCCCCCCCCCACAACCTAAACACATTGCACAACTAATATCGCGTCATTCCGTTTCACTTTCCAAGAACAAATAGGAAAGATCCGTCAAACAATGTTTGAGTCACTGCCTGTCACCTATTACGCACTGAAAGAGACAATATTGTTTGACGAGATAGACAGGTTGATCCGAGGACCAGTCGCGTTGGCTGAAGTCAAGTTACTGACTATTAACAAAAGTTGGAAATGTTCACTAAAAGTGTCTTAATTAACTGATATTGTTTTAATGATTTTTTACTGTTGGACGAGCATAAATATTTTGTGATTTTTAAAACTTGACAATAAATTAAGATTGTCGTTTGACTCTTTCTTCGCCAAGAGTCGCATTGCCTTCAGACACGTAATGCGGCTGCTCTTTCCGTTAGTTAGTATTTACCTCAGTTTTCGGTGATTTATTCTTGTAAATGCAGCGTAAGGTATAAAAAAGTCTTAACATCATTGCGTTCCTGTTTCCATTTGCTTTTTTTTTCGCTGTGTTAAGCCAGTACTTTTGATTCACATAAAAAACATAAGCCAGCCAAAGTTTCTCCCTAAAAACTCATAGTAAATTAAAGTAATATAATTCAAAATTTTGCACCGTAAGGGTATGAAAAGACGTCGCCACTGGATAGGGAATGGTTCAAACTATCATTTGAATAATTTATTTTGGGGATACATTAACTTAGTCGCTGTGACGGCTATAATACCTGTAGAGGGGTTCGACTGTAAGTAATCCTAGGACGTACGCAGATATAAATTATTATAGATTGTCGGTGGTGTGATTTGGCGTCGTACATGAACGTGGATAATATTATTTTGAAACATCTAAAGAGGTTTTGGGATTAGTTTTGGCATCTCAAACAGCACAAGATGAGAAAAGTAAGTTCACTAGAGGTTGAAGACTAATAAAAAATATCAAGAGTGTACCAATAATCATAAACAATAATACGCAAATATCTCAATTTTTAATAGTTCTTTTCCTACGTATCCGGACTTAGTAAATAAACAAATAAAATATCGCAGTTGAGAGTATTAAAAGACGTGTTGACGATTTCCTCTTGTTCCACCTTTCCCTTTCCGGGATAAAGAGCACTGAAAAATCCCCCCCCCCTGGAAATAAGCTACTTGACTCATTCATTTGAAAAGGATGATACTTGACTATTTCAGTCCTAACAAAGAACAGCACCGACGCGTCTGACCATGCTGGTATAAACAATATTCGTAAGGTATTGGCGCTCCATTGCAAATTATCGTATACTGTTCACAACTGTTTTGATGTCCTGTTTACATTGTTCAATGCTTTTATAAGAAAGCCAGTGAAATTTGGAAGTTGTATCTACCGTATTATCCAAGCAAATATAACTTTCTTGTTAAATAGAAGCATACGTTCATATTATCATATAAAATAAAAACTTTCAATCGAACGGGTATAATATAGAATCAGTGAAAACGTCATTGAAATAAAGCTCGTTTTTTAATTTTTTTACCATGGTATTTAATAACTTTGTCACACTTATTTCAATTTTAAAGTTAGTTTCTACCAAACAGTAGGTAAGTAATATATATTTGTAATTTCGAGGAATTGAATTTCTGTTGTCTGTAATGAATGAAATTTTATTATTCTCGTGTATTTATGCTATTGTATTGTAATATTAAGAATAGACATGAGCTTTATCTGGAGAGTCCCATTAAGTTGTATATCCTTCCATTCAACCTATTGTGGCGCATAGCAGAGACTCTTTGGTATGCAGCTGTCACACGTTGTGTGTTGGCGTCAACTCGATAATGATAAAGGGAATCATCTAGCGCTGTGTGAGTCGACCCACTCGATGGAAGGACGTGCTGAGCATGTGAACGACAAAGAATCGATCCTCTCGTGGTTTTCGACAGCTTGTAGAAAGGGTAGCAAATAACACTTTACGTCATGTTCGTATACTCAGGGAAAATGTACCCCCTCCAACACCCCTCCCCCCCAAAAAAAGAACATAAACGGGAATGCATTTTGTTAATTAATTTTTTGGAAAGTAATAGCAGTAAATTAGTTTATTGTCCTCAACGCAGTCATACACAGTTTGTAACCTCTCTCTTGACATTAAATTATTTATTATTTAATTAATTTATTTATTGACAGTGTAACAGGCTTCGTGTAGGTTCAAGGTTTGAATGCAGTATAGCCAACGCTTTTACTTCGCCATCTCCCATAAGAGTTATAAGTGTACCTCGCGTTATGTTGGCAGTACTTTAGGATTTCCTTAAACTTAAATCTATCGCCAACATCGGCTAACAATTCAATTCACTGGCTCTTGTGACGCTATTCTAGTGTTTCTGCATCGTGCGTGAGGAACGAATCTTAACTTGCACTAGTTTATGTTATTAATTTGCCTTTTTGCACCAAATAGTCGCTTTTGAGACCGCTATTATTATTTATTCGGATTTGTAGAAGTTGGCTATTCGTAATTATGAAGGAGGGAGTAAGAGGTATCGTTAAAGGTGTGTTATGGAGAGCATGAGGTATTTAAAAATTGTAATTTTTGCGTTACTTAATTTATAGTGAACCCCTAATGATGTATTATGATCACCAGGACCCGGATTTGATGACCTAAAAATGTCTAAAAAATGATCAATAAAATTGTCTAAATTTTTTTTCTTTCTTTCAGAATATGAATGTACAGCACAATACTTGCTTCTGTGACGTCAGAACTAATATTAATTTAAACTCGCAAAATTTTATGTTCTAGGAAGACGAACGTATAAAGAAATCTACCTCATTCAGAATTATAGCAGTAGATAACCAGCAGCATTCGCAGGTTCTCGAAAGTTAGCGAACGCCTGTTGTCGGAGAGCACATTTATGTACTGTGAGAAACTGTTAATATCCGCTGATACAACTGGAGCATACTTGAAATATGCAAAATCGGTGTCAGTGAGATCATCTTCAATGCAGGAAGTATCAAATATTTCACCGGATAGCACTTGAGAAATGCGACACAAAGTTTTGTATCCAGAGTTTTCATCAAGAACATTTACATACCCTTCTTCCAACTTCTACCCCTACACTTTTCAAATCAGAAGCAATTTTGTTTAGAAATTTGCCTTTATGAAGGTTAGCTGTCCTTCAATTTCACTATTTGAAAATAGTGTTTTAGCCGTATCAATTGCAGTAGCATCGTCAGGATTCAGTCTTTCGATAACACCTTTCACCATCTGGAAATGATCGCAATAATATATTGCTGAATCTATCCAGGTGCCCCATCGGGTGATGACAGGTTCTGGTGGGGACTTGAAGAGCAGTTTACGAGAGGGAGCCGTGACAAAAAGTTTCTTCGTCTTTGACACTAGGCAATCCACTTGAGAAAAATTTACTCTAACATCCTCTGCCACCCTATGCATAGCCTGTGCTAAACAAGTAATGTGCACTAATTGGGTAAAAATATTGTATTGGCGACTGTTTTCACTATGTATGGCGCTGCGTCAGACACAAAAAGGAAGACGTCATAATCTGGTACCCTCAGGCCACAACAAAAACATACATTTTTCAAAGAATCTACAAATGTGGAGTGATTAACAGTTTCTAATACCTCCCTTGTAAGTAGAAACACTTCACCTGGTCCGTCGATCTCCAATATACCAATGATCATGTTAGCCATGTAACGATTTTCTACATCACTCGTTTCATTAGATACGAAAATCTTCTTTCCGTGTACTTTTCGCTGTATCTTGTTAATGGTGTTGTCGTAACATTGTGACAAGTAGTTCTTCCGAAGAGTTGATTCGTCTGGGATAGGACGTCCGAAATGTAGTGTAATAATATTGCATCAAATATGGTACAATAGTTCAAATTCCATACGATAGTGTGTCAATGATATTAAACAACTAATTAATTTTTAGGTTGATTTAAATGATATTTCTTTTTATACTTTGAAAGTATGCAAGTATCATGACCTCTGTGCTCTGCCCTTGTTCCCATTTCATATCGAATGTCAAAGTCTTAAGATAATTCAACTCGTGACTTATACAAGTAGGGCGACGCCTCCTGCGCGATACTCGCATATGATCTTGCAATCCAGATTCTCTATGCATCAGCGCTTCCGATCGGCAAGACAGCGTCTGTCTATTGTGCACGAATGGTTTCTGGCGCTATGCAGGAATTGCATCACCAAGAAGATTTTTGAAGGATACGAGATTAATTACAACAAATTTGAGGCTACATACGCATTCCACATCAAATCCGAACACCAATTTTTTTTCTTTTCGCCGATTAAACTAATGTTTATTTTTTAGCGATTTAAAAGAACGAGTGGTTGTTGTGAACTATTTAATTTGGATCCCCGAAAAGAACATACTCCATAAAAATTTTCCTGCGAAATATTTATATTCTTAAAAATTGATAGCATCACCTGAAAGAACGTTAAAAATGACCTATATTTTCTCTACTGAAAAATATAGCATGAAAATAATTACTAGATGGTTTTTTAAAGAAAAAAACGTTAAAAATTTGTTTTGGAAATAAAATAAATTATAAAAGGATATACCACTCAGAAGTTCATAGTGCCATGGGTGGAATAATAATAATAAATTTGTTTAGATCAGTGCTAAAATATTGTGTTCTGACTTGACGTGGAATGCTCCATTTTTCACATGCCTTCACAAAATACACATTTCTATCGTATCGAATACAAAAAATTCTCCTCAATTACTTACCAAAATTAAAAAATTGATTTATATTTTTAAAAGCTTATATTGTAAACGAACAATATTGGTATATAAAGTATTTCCTGGTAAAATACCTCTGATGATTTCGATGCAATTTAGATAAGTAGAGTGATTTTGTTACGGTGTTTTATCTCATCATTAATTTTTTGTAATTTTGACAAAACTTTGCGGTAAAAATCGTTAAACTGCGCCCGCTGAAGACAAACCACTTTAACTGAGATATGCAATTAAGATGAATGAACGATGTGGTCGCATTCCTGGGGTGTTTCTTGAACTGTTTTCAAACGGGTACCGTTTCAAATTGTCAAAATGTTGTATAGAGCACATCTTTGAATACAAGTATCCCTATATTTTATATGAATGTTTTAAGCTTGTGCTATATATCATCATATATTTTAATTACTCATTATATTGTTTCATAGTTTTAAAACATTAGATACTACATATTAATAGGAGAAAATAAATATAAGTATTTTTAATATTCAAAGGCTATCCAGAATGGTTTATAATAAAATGCGCTCTTTGAACTCGTATTACATTGTACACGCCCTCTTGAGATAAGAATATTGCGATTACGGAATTTCAAGCGGAAACAACGCCAGAAGTTCATGATTCGTCTTCATAGATAACTCGAAAGTCCTTTGGAATACTCTCAAACACGCCGGCTAATTTTCCTCGTCACTTCTACGGAATGTGTATGTGGGAGATTAGTACGTATTTGAGTTACGCGTGATTCCTCCGAAACTACTTATGATCTGGGGAACATAATTTCCCCGGTCATATGGGATTTGCATGTCAAAATGTATATTAATTCGTGACTATGTCTGTATGGTTAATTTAAAGCATGTATCCATTTATTTACAATAGAAAGGTAAAACAATTCTTTTTAGCCAACGTACACTTTTTTTTGTGTTGACCTAGAAAACGTGAATCTTAATTCCATTCATCAACGCTGTCTTTCAGGGTCAGGGTCATTACTGGGTCAACAACAAATGCCTTCGCTACGTTGCTGTGGTCTTTATTTTCTAATTCAATTTTAAAATTATTCATAATGCGCAGATTTCTTTAAGATAAATTTCGAATATTTCAAATTTTCTATATTATTTCACAACTTACATTTATATGAAATGTTCGAATTCTTTTTACATTAAATTGATCGATGCCCTTTCTTGCCCATGCAACTCCGTCTCTCATGATACGTTCATTGCTTTCTTCTCACTATTTACGAGTATAAGTATACTCGTTCTTTTCTAAGATTAATTTTTATTGTCGAGATTTCCATGGTTTATTACCTTTTTTATGGCACGAATGTGATTGCCATTAACTACCAAAATCCTACCAATAAATCTGATTATTGGTTTTTTGTTTGTCTATACGTCGCAGCAATACGCCAAGGCCAGGAGTCAATGTTTTTCATTTTAATTAAGTTTGTATAGCACACCTGATGACCAGATAAACAAGTCAAAAGGTTGTGTGTTATGAGAAATAATTAATTAAATACACATATAGTCTACTTAATTGTACGACTTGCTGAATTCACCCGGCATTGTCTGCAAGTGTGATTTAGTCAAGTGAACTCACTTCTCCTTCTACCTACTGGTGGAACACCCTTGTGCTGATATGTCCACGGGAGTATAACTATTCAACTCAGTCACCTCGAAAACTATTCGATGTTCATACATATATGTCGTTTCCTATTATTATTATTACTGCACCTCCTGTACACGCCTTCTAATGAGGGCGGTAGATGTGACTTTTCCCCTTGGTGCTGTTCTTCTATTAAAACGGAATGATGAGACCCAGCATTTATCTCAACAGCAAAATCTCGATAGACGTAGTAAGGAAGAAGGTACATGTCGACTTTCTGTTCTGATTTGTAATGGATTTAATGAAAAAAAAACATTTTCACTTTAGTACGAGCCCTCAAATACTGAAGTTATTTTTAGTCCAAATTACCTTAAGTTTGGGTATGTTTTGCTGGATAGCAGTTTAAAGAAATGTAATCCCTTTTCTTGGACGCACGGGATTGTAGATCACGGAGTTCAAGTTGTAGGTGTGATTCTTCACTTTACGGGTAACAATTAATTGTTTATCAACTTAGTTTGTTCATTTTTGCCGTATGGAAATAAATAATATTATGAACGAGCAATAAAACACTTGTTTCATAATTTTATAAAACAGTTTGTTTTTTTTCTAAATATTTACGCGGGCCGCAAACATTTGCCTCGCAGGCCACATGCGGTCCCCGAACCGCCAGTTGTAAACCCCTGATGCAGACCGTTATCTTCCTGTCTTCACAATCAACAGTGGAAATTTCATCAAGCTCGGAACAAAACTAGATTTGTCTAAAGTACTGCGGAAGAGATTATTCTGAATGATCTGGCTTCTGCAGATGTTCTGGTTCTTTAATAATTATTTTACATCTGATGAAAAATTTGTTTAACAATGCATCGAACTTGAATGGAATCTTTGTGTTAAGCTGAATTTTCCTCATTCATATGGAAAAACTAGAAGTCAATGATCATTATACTTTTACGATCTTAGGTAAACAGTCAATCAAACTAACAAAATTTTTGTTTTTTTAATATTAAAATTATGAGTCTTTATACTATTAAAATCATGCGAGTATATATTATTGCGTGTATTTACCGCTGTCGCTGTATAAATAACCAACAAAACAGTAGTATACAAGTGTTTCTCCAGACTAAATAAAATAATAGAGATGTGTCCCTGTTTGATAGCACATGACTAACTCAGTATTTGCGTGACATCTTTTCACATTACTAACTCACAGAAGCACGCAACTCAGAGAACAGAAGCGAGCACTGATGAATGCGAAATTATCTTGTACAGTCAAACTTTAAAGATAGCGCTTTTTATTTTCTAATATTTTCGTTTCCGTCTATTTGGTAACTTATACCATCGAGAAATTCAGTTAATCAATTTACACATTTAAAATTGCATTCATTTACAGGTTATTCCATTCGATCAATAGGGATCATCATCATTCATCTGTAGCATGTTAATGTTCTTGTATTATCAAGTCATGGAAAAACAGTACTTTTCTTTCCCACATTCAAAACTCGTAAAAGATTTTTCAGTTACCTCGCACGTTAATATTCGAACTGTCCCAGACTATATCTTACCCAAAAACTTTTGATCCCTTAAAAAGATCTGTGTTTTCTGTTCACTAGTTAGCATTTTTTTCTAAATATTGTTGTAATAAAATTTAAGACAATTTAAAGTAACTTTTTCGCATGATATTTTAGTGACACAATTGAGGTCCGTCATATCTGCTCCATTTTGTGGAAATTGTTGGCAATCTCAACCCAACATGTTCTGACCTACCTATCGACATGCGATGCATGCTGCACTAAAAAAATCTAAAAATAATTATGTGAGCTTTATGCACTGAATTTTTTAACTAATAATTCTGTTTGTCTTATATTTTCTGTACCACTGTTATTTTTCTTTGAACCAAATAAATGAAAATAAAACCACTGTTTTATAGTTTGTATTTGTGGAAGTAACTCAGATTATTCCTTTCTCACCACCCCAACTAAATTAGGGTTAGATGGGGAAATTGTTAACAAGTTTTGAATGTTTTTCTTTCACGCCCCAATTTCAATGTCTTAGTTCGGAAAAGGTATACTTTTTATACAATGTCTTAATTTCAAAAAAGTATACCATGTTTACAGGATGAGCATAAAATATTTTCCTGATTAAAAAAAATTATATATCTGAAGAAGTATGCTAGACACAGCTATGCGGTTTGTTGAAAATGGCTGCCTGACTCAAGGAATTCTGTGGATACACTTCCGTATGGGCCCGTTTGTTGTTCGTGGGTCGCCTGGACAATAATCAATTTTTCTCCACGTGTTTGCCAACATCTCTTCCGTCTCCGTCTCTACAGCATCTCGTATGCGTCCTATAAGAGTTCGCACATCAGGAATAGGAGATCGTTACACTTTATCTTTAACCTAACCTCACAAAAAATCAACGTCTGGTGAATGGTGGCCAAGGATCGTCTCTACCGATTCATCTACCCGGAAAGTTTTTGTCCAGAAAGGAGTTCTTGAAAGAAAACTGGATGGATGGTAGAGACAGTTCAACACCATGGCCAACACATTCACCTGACGTCACCCATCTTGATTTTTTGCGGTGAAATTAGTATCGCCTAGAAATTCGATTCGAAATTAGTTTGTACGAGCAACAAACAGGTCATGTGGAAGTGTATCCATAGAAAATGCCACAACAAACCGGATAGCTGTATCTGGCATACTTCTTCATAAATAAAGTTTTCAGAGAAAGAATTGATTTAAAGTAATCAGGGAAAGACAGGTTACTCTCCTGCTGTATGAATATCTCCTAACGAAGATTCCTAGTAGTGTGAAATTTCTCACACATATTCGTCTATTTGCAATTACCCCACGATTTTACAATTACTCCTGAGACAACGGGATATTTGTAAACAATGAGATTTAAGTGATTTTTTAGTGAAATTATAAATAGTAACAATACGAATTATTGCAAAAAATCAAATTAACTTCTACACCAGTTATATGATTTAGTAGTTTATTTAATACGTGATAAGTGGGTATAAGTACACAAGATCAATCTTTTTAAAGAGGGAGGGGGACATGAAAATTCTTGAAGAGAGGCCGCCGAATCCTTACCGCCGCCACTGTCGATGTTCATATTTACACAGTATCCCCTTTTTACTAGTGTCATTTGTACAAATGCCATAAAACATTGACTGATAGCTTCATAGAACTTCCTAAACTCCAGATTAACTTATTTAATTTTAATTATACACATTTCATTTGTTATTTTACTGGAGAAACTCTTTGTATGAAGCATGTATCAATACTAATTGAAATCATATATAACCTATTTACAAATATATCACATTAAAACGTATAAAAAGGAGAGTTAAAATACATTCCACGAATGTTAACTTTGCCAAAAAGCGTAATAACGTTTGTACTACCTTCTTTTTCACTAACTGGAGGTGAGAATTTTTGTTCGAAGAAAATATGTTATTAACTAGGATACATTTATTTCTTATGTTGTCAATTCTTTCCAGTATCTTCCAATTCATCTCCCATTCCCACTTATTGACCCTACTATCACAAGTAGCTGAAACAGAGTTTCTTTTTGTTTTACATTTTTCCCCTCTATGTCCACAAGTAAGATTACACCCAGTCCAATGTCTCTTGTGGTTGGCTCTAATGATGTTACTTCCCCTAGAAGGTTATCCTCCTCCTTTTTTCGAAATATTTATGAGAATATTCTAACACCACGTGTCTGTCAGACAATTATTACAATAAGTCTTCATCTTCTTTCTTGCTTCTTCTTTTGCTTATTTCATATTAATTGATTTGATTCACCTCTTACTCTTTCTTATCAATCCGCTTATTTCTCCGGATCATCTTTAAGTATATAGGTAGGCATTATCACTTACACGAAAACCCCACCTGCATATCATAAAGCTATGACAAAATTAATGGAACGTTATTAAAATTTATAATTTTTTTAGAACATATCTATTCATGATAAGGAAAAGTAAACATCTGGGCCCAAATCAACGAGGGAAAAATAGTTTCCGGTTGCGGTCATGACCCCTATGAAATCGCTGTAAATAAAAAAAGTATAGAGTTAGTGTGTATATGGTTCAAATTTTCGACATTCAGGATACGGGTTTGACACGAGGGGTCCAACAAGACAACTCAGAGAATTTGTTGCCTTTGAATTTCTATTTTATTACAATTAATTTTTGAGCGGTTCTTAGTAACAATCACAAAATGTAAAAATCCACTAAAAAGACCTAGAGCTTCGAAATTCGGGAACCCGTTCTCCAAGTGCACCCTTCACAATTGTTTCAAAATTCTATTTTGATCTTTCTTTTAGTGAACTTTAAACATATTTTGTTTTTCTCGCCTACCTCCGACTCTTCAGGTTAGAGCTTATTTATTTATTATGTTGTTCTCCATTTACTTTTGACCACCTTTCTTTGCAAGGTTTCTTTAACTCGCGGTTTCCTCTTGTTCATTTACTTCCGTCCCTTGTCATCTGTCAAGTCTTGTTTGACCCCACGGTTGTATGTCTCACCTTTGGCTGTTGTCTCTTCCTTATTTATTGTATCTTTGATCATTCCTATTTGCCTCACATATTCCTTATATTTCTCATACTTTTCCTTGTTGCCTATCAATTCTTTCTTCTCTTTTCCATTCCATATTCCTTTCTTCTTATATATACCTTATATGTTCCGCTCTTTCCTTACCATATAATTCGCAACTCCAAAGCTGTCTCCTCTCCCTTTCTACATTTGCATTCCGCCTTGTCGTCTCTGCCAATTATCTTGAAGTAGGACTTAAAAGTTCCATAGGACTTAGAATTCCATGAAATAGGGGTTTAAAATGAACTATTTTCTTTATTCTCTGCGAAGTTTGCCTCTGGTATATAGCTATACGTTACCCTTTCACCCGTTAATACACTTGTTCCACCGTATCTGTAAAATTTCGCACTTTTATTCTGCAGGGTTGGTCCGAGCAGGGCCGGATCTAAGGAAGAGCAGGTGGGACCACGGACTCCGGACGCCGGGTAATGGGGGTGCAAAACTATGGGGAACGCTGAAAGATGGTTTTCTTTTAAAAATACATCAATCTCTACAATCACCGAAATAAAAAATGTTATTATTTACTCTTTAAGGGCGCTCGAGTTGTCGTTTACGATAAAAGAAATGTACCATGTGATTGGGAACGCTCCGAACTCCATAATAATCGAGAAGTTTGGTGACAATCCGCTAAAAGTTTTTCTTTTTGTATGTATACTTTATATAGTATTACTCACGGGATCATGTGCTACAAGATCTGCTTTGTGCGCACATACTTACGTGTACATATAATTTTTAACTTGTTATAGGTGGTAAATCAACAATAAATCTGTAACTTCCCGGGGAGGGGGGGGGAGCGAAAATGGCTAAGTTTCCCCCCCCCCTCCCCCAAAATAAATGTAGTTCCAGCCCTGGGTCCGGGTAACCCTTCGAACGATTTATAAAAATTCATTTTTTAAACTTTTTCTGTTTAATTTTAAGCGATTTTTTTCTCGCGGAGAGGCGAGATTCGAAGTTCGGCACATGGGTTTCGAGACTTGGTTCACGAGTATCACCCAGCAATTTTTTCGAAATTCGAATTAGGTTTTTTTCTTACATACATAAATAGTCACATACAAATAGTAGCTGTACTCCCACATCAGAGAGACGGTGGGTACTTAGCTAATCTATAATGAAAGCAACCCTTTCTTTTTCCCCTATATCTTAAAATACGGCTTGTTATCGGCAGCGTTAAACAGCGATGCAATATTACTCTTCAGTATGCAACTCGGAAATAAAAATGTAATAGAAAATTCAATGTTTTGATTGCAGTACGATACAGTGTCTTCGTACAATTGATCGTTTTAGTTTTTTTGTAGCTTTGTAAAATCCCTTTTAGCTATCTTAATGGTAATACTTGACACAGAACTGAAATCTTGTCATGAAAGACGTTTTCAAGTGACGTGAGACTTAAGTGAAATGAAAAGATATTAACATAAGGTCGTCGGGTGCATTGATCAAGACTTAACCCTGATGTCAATAGTACTCTTAGAACGGTCCATTAGATCTGATTAATCAAATTGCATCGTTGGCTACAATTCCTGTCAAGTAACTCAATACACAAATCTATGGGGGAGGGTCTAAGGAAGCTATAACCCCCCTCCCCCGATTGGACCTGGACTCTCAACAGATAAAGGCATATTTTGCCACTTTGCCACTTTAAACAATTGATAAATTTAGTTAATTAATATTGTTAATGTAATATTGTTAATTGTTTATTATCTATTTGATGAGTCGATGTATTTGATTTAAACTATAATATTTATGAGGTTTGTGTTGTAAACCATAGATCCCTTCCCTTTAACTACGGTTTAAATCCGCCACTGGACAGAATCTGAAGGAAACAAAAAACAAGTGCATTTTTGTATTTTTTATAAGGATTTTGTGAGTGGATATACAATTTTGAACATTAAATGAAATATTGTATCCGTAAATATATATATATATATATATATATATATATATATATATATATATATATATATATATATNTATATATGTCCGATTAAAATATAAATTCAAAGTTCTTACTTGTTAGTTAGTGTTGAGCGGAAAATGAAAGTACATCCCTGAAAACTCAGGAAAATACGACGAGTCATGAAGGACGAAATCGCGAGCCAACATTTAGAAGGTAATGGTTTTACTTTGCTAATCATACCCAGAGTTGCTTGCTAATCTGTGTCTCTTTCCAACTATTGCCCACATTTACCCGAAGAATATTATTAGATAAATATGGCGAGCTCTAAAGCCCCAATTTGAAAAAAAGTGCATGAAAAAAAATTTGTATCACACTATTACACTTTTCAATAATACGCATCGTCAATGGCCAGGTGAAAATTGTGGCGGACCGGGACTCGAACCCGGGATCCATTCAGTGGTTAATGCTGATAACACTGCTATTGAAATTAACGGTGAAACGAAATTTTATTTGAATTAAAAATAAGATCAAAATTCCATTGTCTAGGTCAAACGGTATAGATTTGTAGATCGAACAAACATACAAACAAACATTTATCTTCATACTAGCTGATTTCCCGGCATTGCCCGGTATTTTTTTACTTGTTAGATTAACGAACACACTCACTGGTAGCCTCGCTGGTCGAATTTTTGCTTCTGATGCAAGATACAACTGCGACAGCGCGGTTGCACCATTTCATTAACACGCTTATAAAACCTACAACGTTCGTCCAAACTTTACGATTCAAAGATGTTTATTATCTTTGTTAAATGCACAAAACAAAGATCCCATTAAATCTGGTGAAAATTGATTTTCTTCTTCTTAAATTCCTAACTTAATTTGAAATATTTCAACACCTCTATTTCTCATAACGTTTTTTCGATAATTTAAATTAACCTTAGTAGATGGACAGATGCTGTCGCGGACTTTTTTGTAGAACTCGTCGAGGCGAACAATATCGCCACTCACAGTTGTCATCTATCTCAAACCGTTTGGGCAGCGTAAGTAAATATGGCCGACATTTATCGTCAACTTCATTTTTTATCTTTCTTTTCATATGGTTAAAATTATAAAATTTAGCCCATGTTCATTCTCAACATCTTAACTATCTCCTTGCTAAATTTCATCAGAATCGGTTCTGTGGTTTAGTCGTGATTAAGTAACAAACAGACAGACACACTTTCGTATCACGCATTTATATATTAGTATAAATAGTATGGATATGGATGTCAGACCAACGCTGACCAATACCAACAGTTCTTTCATTACGGCCCGCGATTCATAGTACATTTTACGTACAAGTTTCATGAAACATTGGGGGTGGGGGATACCTTTGTGTTATATATCGAAGCTGTCACAATTAATATTTGACTTGGCGTGTCCGGTGAGAGAAAATGGAAATTTGCCCTGTCATACATTACAATATGAAAACATTTTATTACAATAATGAATATTAAAAACATTTTTTTAAATAAGGAAATACACTATTAAATTTTTCCAGCTTCAAATAATATAAATTTGTTGATGAGAGTCGAAATATCGCATTACAAATAAATAAATAAATATAACCCATTAATTTAATTTGTCGGACAACATTAGACCAAATCTCTTACCGTGCCGGTCCGATCGATCGAAAATGCTTAGAAAACAGTTCGAGGGCGAAAATGAGTTGGACAACGCCGTATTAGATTGTATATGATATACGCGAACTTCCCTAGCGTCTCTCGGGTTCCTTCCCGATCTTTTTACACAATTTCACGATTCTTAAATATAATATCAGTAAGTGGCTAATTGTATATTTTCCTACCACGAAATGAAGCAATTTATTTTCAAGGGGAAAAAGAAACACAGGTTATATATAACCCTGGTAATAACTTTGTATTAAGGTAAAGGGGCGTGATGAGATATTGTACTTGAGAAATAAATAAATAAATATGCCACGAAACGAATAAAATTGTTTGTTAATTTCTCCTCAGTAACAGGCCAATGAATGGGGAAATAAAACACGTCGAAAAAGTTTAAACGACTCTAATTATTGGAGATTTGGATTGGAGATGTAGAATTCGGTTTTTTATTCCATACATCAGAGCTTGGAATAATTTAAAGTATTCTATTCTTTGTAAATGGGAAATATAGCGTGCAATAGAAGCTTATCTACATGGAGCGATAGGAGTTGGGTGTAGGGCTATTGTTAGTAGGTGGACCGATTGGCTGGGTTTACCAACAACTTGGCCCACGTGGAGGGGTTATAGTTATTGATAGTAGGAGGAATTGGATAGAGGTAACATGATTGGCTTTTCAGTAGTCACAGCTATATAAACCGGGTGATAAATGCGAAAAGCTAAAAATTATTTCTTACCCCACCGGGAATTGAATTCGGGATGACTTGGTGATGAGCAAGAACGCTGCCACCTGAGCCACCGGAGGGGCTTCAAACTCGGAGTAACAATGAAAAATAACGGAAAGATCAGTTTTAATATATGTGGAGATAAGGCTTGCTTGTTCCCCGTAGCTGCCAAAATCATTGATGTGTTTCAATAAAATGAAATCAATTATTATTAAATAATTTATTAAATACAGTGTGATTCTGTAAGAAGGACCTCAAACAACTAAACTAATTATTATATCGAAGTTCGGTTTTCACTTACATAAGTCGTGACATGCGCACATATATTGGCGTATGAAAATGATAAATAGATTTTTGAGCTGCGTATATTTTTATACTTTCATTTACGTGTTAAATGGAACGATACATTTCGAAACATTTATTCAGAGTTACTTTAATGTCCGATAAAGTACAAAGATATAACATTCATTGAATTTGAACGAATAACAGCGTAATGGTAGTATCATTTGAAAATACACCTATTATCTGAGTTTCATGAAAATCGGTGGAGTGCTCTTAGAGAAAAATTCCTGATAGATAAAGAGGTATTAAGGAATACGGGTACAATTATTTACTATTATGCGAGAAATATGTAATAGGGTATATAAACATTAAGGTTCCGCAAATAAATTACAATTGGACAGAAATTCTTTTTAAGTGGGGATAAAGTAGAAAATTCATTTACGTTATTTTATTTTCTGTTATACACATTGCTTCTATTATCTCTTATATTTTGTGTTTTTCATTTTCATTTCATTTTGATGTGCAATTATAATTTATTGATAAATTTATTTTGTTCATATACAGCACCGATAATAGCACTCATGTGACCAACAAGGTCTTCATCCGTAAATTGTAAAAATTATTAAGTACATATAAATTGTAAAATATATTCAAATAAGCATACTTTTACTTTCAAAAATAAAAAATAATATTTTGATTTAAAATTGTCGTATTCGATATTTCCACTGCAGTTCACTTTTGTTGTTTTTTTCTACAATGTAGACTCAGAAAAGGTGTACTTAAATACAGCAACGCAGGTGAAAGTGAACTGGTTGGATATAATGTTCCACACCGGTAGGTAGTAAAACACTGATAAAAACGTAGTTATCGCCACATAAAGAATGAAATGTAATGTGTTAAAAATGAAACCGTATGTGTCGCCATCTAAATAGTCGTGTGCCCTTTGTTCAGTCCCATTCTCAATTCCAGTTTATAATTAACCATAAATTACCAAGAAAATTACGCGTAAATATCAGGAAAGATGAACAACTCACCTTGAGCCAAGATCGGTAACTTAACTATAAATAATTTACTCTAATTGTTATGATATGTTATGCCTTTTAATTAAGTTTAAGAATTTTGGTAATAATAAAAAGTGCAATATTTTAATATTAAACATATTAAATTAAACTGAAAAATAATAATAATGTATTCATAAAATATATAATATATAATGTAATAATAGAATATACAATGAGTTTGCAATAAGTTGTTAACTTTAATTTTTCCCATTTTCATCTTCCATAGTCTTTATGATTGCTCTGCCTCCAGCAATGTCATTGCAGAGCTCTTTAAATGTTATTATTCTCTTTACGAATTTATCCTTCAGCGCCTCTTTATCAACCAGCATATACGCTACCGTTTTCGCTTGCGTCAACCTTACTAGTTCTTTCTTCAATATATCTCGTACAATACACACTTTTGATACATGATGTATGTAGTCTTGAAACCGCCGCTTTGTTTTCACAAATTCTTCCTTTTTTGATTTATCACTTATCCCTTCATCCTTCAATCGACTTAAATATCCTGCCCTTTTTTCACCTTACACTTCACAGTTTCAGAAAACATGTTCTACGTCTTCTTCTGTCCTTCCACAAATGCAGATTTTATATTTTCATTCACTCTTGTCTACGAATCTTATGCTTTGAAGTTACCACAAAAATAGTTTACCAAGGTCTCAAATCTTACGAATCTCCACAGGCCAAGAGTAACTGGGTATTAATTAACACCCATCACTGAATCAATGTCAGCTAAAGTAAAGAAACGTAGGTTTATTAGCTGCTAAATGGATTCATGTTCAAATCTAAAGTTTTAGATTCCTAAAAATTAAATAAAAATTGTGAAGGGTAACATTTAATTTTTTTGAATAGTTATTAAAAATTACATCAATCACTAAAATTGAAGTGATAAACTAGTGTTCGTAAATCTCCTCTCCAAATATTTTTTCTCCTTTGTGCATTCGCTACTGCAGTGGTAAAAATGGTAGTGTACATGGGATGATTGTTTAAAAATGATAATCTGCATAGCTACTGGTAGGGTCACCCAAGTCAGACAGGTCTCATGGGAGAAGCCTGACGAAGTGTGTCATACAACGTCCTATCGTCCTTACACCTAGCCTTAACTCCATCCACGCGTCGCCTCGCAGGAAATGGGAAGGAAACCCCCGACAGAAAAGTGGTCCTCCACGTTGAAGGTTGTACGTAAGGTTACTGGTCTGACTCCGCAAAAAATAAGTTGGGAAGAAGCATCAAGAGAAATCAGGGATTGATAAACACAGTTATGACGTTGGGCGTGAGAATATGGAAACGTGGGGCAGAGAACAGAGAAGCTTGGAGCGCAATTGGAGGAAGAAGAATAAGAAGAAAAATAAAAAGAAGAGGAAAAAGACGAGGAAAAGAGAAAGAAAAAGAAAAAAACTGTAATAAAAGCGTGATTTAAAATTTAATATTATTTACACTTTTTCCGTAATTCAATTGTTTAAGTTCCGTATTCCATTAATATTTTATGATTCATTCCAATGGGACGATGATCCCATTATAGTGCGTCATGGATCACATTATCGCGCAAGTATAATAATAATTCAATAAATTATACTAATTTGAAACAGAAATAAATTCATTTTTCTGGATCTGTAGACTAGGGCCTATGATTTTTGGGTTAACGTCAACTAAATGAATAAATAATTATTACTCAATTTATGAAATGTGTGTAAAATAGTATGAAATTAATAAGAATACCACCTCAAAAACTGTTTATTTTACAAAACAATACAAAACAACGAAACTTAGAGAAAAAATGTTACAAATGCGGCGACTTGCTGCAAAATATTGAAATACAAGAATGTTGTTTAATTTTCTTGTGAATAAAGATAGAGAGAGAAATTGGTTTTAAAAATGAACATTTTAATTGAAGTTCGGATATAGGAATAATAATAAAAAATCAAATACTTCCTTAAACTTTTTCAATGCGATCGTCTGTTTGGGATTTGAGTAACGTCTAGTGAGAGACTGCGTCTCGGCAATTTCACATCGTAAGTGCGTGTAAGTGCGTCTCATTTGCAGATATACTATCTATATTACACAATACTATCTCCCCGTACAAGAAGCAAACGGCGTTTATGATGTGTGCATGCAGAATTTCGTCGCAAACGGTTATCGCAATATCCCTTGGCAACAGCCAGTAATCTTTTGGACCGATGCGTTCGTTTCCATTAAGGGGGATGTACACGTAGTGTTGCCCTGACTGATCTCATTCATCAACGCAGAATCTAAACTACTGAAACAAGAAAAATGAAATTTGGACGCAAATTTTCTTTTGTAACGTAAGCACCTACTAAGAAAGAATTTAAACGTTTGGTTTGTTGTTCTGAATATCTGACACATTAATCAAAGTACAGAGAAAAATATTGCATTAGGAACTTGAAATTTAGACCACATTTTGCTCGCTAAGGAAGCATGAAATTCCGATTTTAAAGGGATATAGTAGAGTGAAAAGTATATTTTTTTCGAATTTTTACCAAATACCACTAATTATTTAAGTTATCGCAACGGTTTTTCAATGAAAACGTACTGCAAAGCCAGGCGGGGTCGACTAGTATTTAATACTCCAATTCACGTTAAGTCACTTAGTAATAATGATAATATTAATAATTTATAGATTATTTCAATTATGTTTAGCGAGTCACAATAACAATAAATTTTATATCTAAAAATAACAATAATATTGTAATATTAAATTTATTTAACAATTTTAAATTGATTTAGTCGAAGTAGGAGTTAGAATAAAGATATATATTTTAATTATTTTTGGTGAAATTCAATTACTTTGTAATGTTACTCAATAATTATTATTATTTAGACAGGTGTTATTAGATATATATGTTGGGTATTTTAATTGTATTAATTTCATTGTATATATTTATGAGATATTCCGTAGTGTAATTTTATGTCGTCGCTTTTCGTTTCCAGCATTGTGGGGGGTCGACTACTTTCCGCCCCATCCTGGCCCGGGTTCTGCTCCGGTTTTCCCATCCTGGCCCGGGTTTTGCTCCGGTTTTCCCATCCTGGCCCGGGTTTTGCTCCGGTTTTCCCATCCTGGCCCGGGTTTTGCTTCGGTTTTCCCATCCTGGCCCGGGTTTTGCTCCGGTTTTCCTTCGGGTAGAGGCGGATTTATTATACAGGTTCTCTAGGCTTTGTCTAGGGGCGTGTTTATTGTAACAATAAATCGTGAATTTAGTGGTTTTTTTTCAACTCTTATGATTTTTAAACACTATACTCAGAATAATCTATAGTTCGATAATAACTTGTACATGTAATTTTTTGAGTTCATTTACAAACATTTTGACATTATTTTACAATTATAACTCGCAGCTAACTTTTTATCTTATCTAGGAACTTTTGCTGAAATTTTTGAATCCGCCTCTGCCTTAGGGTCCTTGATCCGCATTGATGGGATGGTCCCTTGCCTTTCTTCCGGAGAGTAAATTAGTTTCTTGTCCTCCACGTGGTCATACGCAGTTTGTACTGCTTTTTTACAATAAATTTATTATTAAACTTGCATACTGTAATTTCTGTTGTAAGAATTGTTTAAGTTTTCTCTTTGGTATGGGTCCAGTGAAATAATGTTTTTGAGGTTTAGTGGTATCGCATTATATAGCCGTACACCCGCATTATGAGTGCTTTCTGGGTAAGAGTAGATGTTATCTGAGGTTGATGGATTTATCTGAACTGTCTAGTATTATTAAACATGAACAATTGAATATTAAATTCGTAGAGTCGTCTTTTGTATGGTAGATTCTTTTTTACTAAGCTTAATGTTTCATTAATACGTACTCAACATTTGCAGCTTTGAACAAACGATTTTGGGACAACCAGTCAATATGAAAATTCCTCCGAAGCAAAAAGAAAAACATCGGAAATACTGCAGTTTGAAATTTTTTCCCTCTCACGAATGGAAAATTAAAATAAAGTTGGGAATACTTTCTACTGAGTATCACAGTACACTGTAAAATGCAAATCGGTGATAATTTTGCCGGGGTATTATCAGGTCTACGACGCGAAGAAACACGTTTTTTAGAACGCCGCCAACATTTATTTACCGTTTCGCAGCTGGATTTAAAAACTCAACGATATTAAGAACACTTATTTTTGAATTAACCAATTATTTGTGCAAGAAACACATACCATATTCACACATTTAATCAAAAACTGTTTTCACACATTTCTACGCTAAATTACTTCGATTCCATTTAAATCTCTTAATGTGTTTGTTTGCTATGAAGGGTAGCAACATACACAACTATACTTTGCGATGTTCATATCTTACAACGTTTAAAAACATTCCTTGTGAATCAATCTGGCATCGCAATTTATACGGTGTGTTCAGTTAAAAATATTCGTAACATTAATAAATTAAACATTTTTCGATTTGATACTTTTTATAAAACACATGGTTTTCCATATAATGGCATTTATCATCTATTCGAATTTCAACTGGAATGATGAATCACTTGGTGATAAGAAAATCGTGGATGACTAATCATAATTGACTTGAAGTTTTAAATACTTCTTAATGTGCATAAAGTTTTTGTGATTGAAAGAATGTTATCCGTTTTTTATTGTTTTCCGTATAATCTGCTTATCACAGTCCTTTCTATTAATTACTTAATTTCTTCCGGAAACAACTATGTTCCTCCATCTATCTAAAACCCATACATTTTAAATTACTTCCAAGCCAAGAGGGAAAGTAATGGTACACATTAAAATATTACCTTTTCATACCTACTGTAGTTTCGAATTGAACACCAATAATTTGTGCACGTTATAGTTAATAAATAATATGTAAACTCGAACCCATTTGAAATATTTGATTAGTGAACGAGCTGGCTAGGGCAATTTAATAAGGTGATTGTTATCCATTATACCATCCACAGGTTAATTACCCCGTTCTATTATATATAAAATAAATCACAACCGTCTCTTGGAAAAAACTTTCTGCGCCCCCATAATCTCAAACCCCCTCCTCGAAGCCAGAACCAAAATTAGTACTTGCCACTCATGATACTTTCACCACATCATACCAGTGGTACCATTTTTTAACATTAGCCCGGTCCATCACAGGTGAGTAAAAGTTCCCCATATATGGAACTCGCTACATTAGCACCTCTAATATATTTGGGGCCTACATTACCCATTTCAATTAGGCAATATAGTCCTATAGGTGCCATACTATCCTATTGTCCGAATACCGGGAATCTTCTCCCTTCATGTTGAAAAGAACTGGTAAAACGTACGTTTCTAAAAACCGATGTGCTATAACTAAAACATTTATGACTCACTAATTACTACGTGCTTCAAAGCCAATCCACGGCACAAATAGAAGCATAGTCTGCTACAGTTATTCAGGGGTGGATTCAGGATTTGATTTTGGGAGGGGCACTTAAAGAGGGTGCGGGTCCCTTCACTGAAAGTTTAAAAAAAATGAATACTGGAATTTAAGATATTCCTATACATTATCTGAAATTGCAGTTTTCATGAGAAAACCCTTAACAAATTATGCTTTTTAAATAATTGTTTTTTTTTTTGGTCAAATTTTTACTTTGGACGTTCCTGCTAACGAGCCTATTCAATACTTCAGATTCACTAAATATAATTTCAACGTTAATTCACATGAAATACGTTTCTGTCTTACATCTAAAACTATACTATGTATGAAATTATAAAAATTCAGTGGTATTTAATGCGAGGACAAAAGTGGTAATATTGAAATACAATATTGGATATAAAATAAAGTACATAACGTTTTACCTACTGCGTGGGCAGAGAAAGATACAGTGAAATATCGCAATTTTATGCACATGTTCCCCTGCAGGAGTGGAAATCTATAAAAGGAAAATAAGTCATATTTTTGTCCTATGAAGTCGTCATTTTTACACAGAATATATTAGATCGTCTTGTTATATTCAATGGACTTGCTGATTTTTTTAAAGTAAAAAAAAACCTCTTTTATTATTAGTATTACTATTTCTACGTGTCCCCTGAGACCCTTGTGTCCCCTCCCTTGGATCCGCCATTGCAGTTATATAAGTTCCATTAAAGCTGTAGAGGATCTCAGAAATAGAAATTGTATATCATAAGCAAGAAGTTTTAATTTTTCATTATATTTCTTATTTGTATAAAGGTTTGTTATATACATCATAGAGATATTGTGCATTGTAATGACTGTACATCAGATGGCGTTCTTTGTAAGAAGACTTTGTTAGATTGTCTAATAATATAAACGACTATTTGCTATTAGATAGAGTAGAGTAATGACGTATGGGTAATTTATACCCACCTGCGGCCTAGCACAGAAATGTTTGTGTGATGGAACGGGTTAAATATATAATTTACGCATCTCACTACAAATAGTACTCTTAGTTACTATTCCTTCGACTTCTCTTCCTAAACGTGAGTGGCTCTGGCTCACTACGTTTTGGATAATGTTGATAAACCGTACTCCAAAAAAACGAATCACCTGCCACTCCAACTATATTTTTCTGCTCTAGGCATCCGTCTAGGTTCTCTAAAATAACGAGCCAGCCCTGAAGTCAATGTTTTCAATTATCATTTTGCAAATTGGGAATCGCCGTTTTCAGTTAGTCCCACCTACGCAATAAAACTTCAGTTCCCAAAAATCGTTCATAAATGACTATATATGAATGATATTTTAAAAAATCCTATCAGCAATGTTTTAATAAGAAATACTCATGAGCGTAGCCAAATGGAACGGAAGGGCACTAGCTCCCCCCCCCTGAAAACTCAATAAACTAAAATGAAAATTTAAACGGAAATAAAAAGAGAGTTGACTTGAATATCATATAAAATTTCCGAACGTTAACTGTACATCTGTCAATAAATTCATAACAGAATCTAACATACATTTTATTAATACCTGATATCTAATTGAAAATAAAATATGTAAATAAATAACCATCTGAAGCACATGTCAGGTTTTGGCTATACCATTCAAAATTTGGCTATACTTTTGATTTTGTTTGCGTGAATACATTTTTGAGAATTGCCATTGTGGGGTTTGTTCGTGTAAGACCTGGATGAAAGTAATTTACAGATAAATATGACTATTATACCTTGAAGTGCTAGAGTTTAGACTGTACAATCAGATTTGTTGGGAGAGGGGCACTTTGGAGAGGGGGGTGTCGGAAAAGAAATTTTATCATAGGGTGCCGAAACCCCTACTACAGGGGTGCTCACAGGGGAGAGCGTGGTGATGCACGCTACGTCATAGATATTTTTTGTAGGGTTCGAAAAATGGATGTTCTTTGGAATTTTGGAATATTTAATAGTTAAATAATAAAAATACATTTAAAAATAGAATATATTAAAATAAAAATTATAACAATGTATTATTAATTTTTAAACTTTACGGACATTTTAACACGACAAATAATTTCAATTCATTTTCGAATCGTGAAACGTCATGCTGTGCAGAGATCTGGACCGCTGAATAAGTGACGCGAGCGTGGGATTCTTGTCGAGGGGTTATCTTATGTCTATCAAAAGACCGAGAGACACATCGCCTTCGCGTGAACGAAGAAGTGACAATAGATACCCGCCTCTCTATCTTGCAATGGTAAGATTACTCAGCAGACGGCCGATCTAGAAAACAGCGTTGCACTGAAGATCCATTGCTTTGCCTTTAGTTTATACGTTTACTGAGCCCGATTAAGGTCGGAGCTGAATTTTGTATCTCGTCTCTTTTTCCCATGTTTGTCGTGTGGGATCCTATGTGTTTTGGCCGTGTTTTTGTTATAGTGCTTTACCCTATTCGTGTTGAATTAATCTATCTTTACTTTTGCATCTCTTGTGAGTCTCATACTGCTAAAGTGCTAACCAGAATACTATACAGAAGGATAGAAAGTAAGGTTGAAGAGATATTAGAAGAGGATCATTTTTATTTCAAAAAAAGTAGGGACACTCGTGAAGCGATTCTGACACTACACCCAATAATAGAGGGAAGGATCAAGAAGAACCAAGATACATTTATGGCATTTGTTGATTTAGAGAAAGCAATTGATAATGTGAAATGGACTAAAATGTTTAAAATTCTCAAAGAAGTAGGACTAAAGTATAGTGAAAAGTGTTATATAAAACATTAATAAAAACCAACTGGCGATATTAAAAATGGAGGGATATGAAAGGCAAGCTGCTATTAAAAAGGGAGCAAGCATTGCAGTTTATCACCTGTATTATTTAACCTATATGTCGAAGAAGCAATAAAAGATATGATAGAAAAGTTCAGGGCAGGAGTAAAAATTCAGGGGGAGATTATATCAATGATAAAATTTGCAGATGACATTGCTGTGCTTGCTATGAAAAAGGAAGATTTAGAGGAAATGTTGAATGGAATGAACACCTTGCTTAGTGAGGAACTTGGGCTCAGAATTAATAGTAAGAAAACAAAGGTTATGAAGAGTAGCAAAAATGAGGTCAATGATCGCATGAGTATTAGAATTAGAGGTAATACAGTAGAAGAAGTGAAGCACTTTTGCTATTTGGGAAGCAAGATCACACAAGATGGACGAAGAAAGGAAGATATTAAGAGTAGAATAGCACAAGCAAAGAAAAGCTTTCACAACACGAGAGACCTATTTGTATCACAAATTGATGTAAGACTAAGAAAGAAGTTGCTAAAATTATATGTTTGGAGCACAACACTAGTCGAAAGACTGACGACCCTATTATAATAATAATATGTGAGTCATAAACTATTAGATATGACAAGTGGATAGAACTTCGCCGAACACAATTTTTATAATTTTAAAAATAGTGAAATCAAAATATCTTAAGCGATGTGTAACGATGGTGAATCTTGTGAGCTGTCTGAGAAAACGCGATGCATTACTGCGTGAGGTTTAAGATACGAGCAGAGGTGTAATAAAAACTGTCGTTTCTCGAATTGTACGTTGATATTGGATTCTTTACTATAAATTTCGATCACGAATATTTGCACATCAATACTTGTTACACACACCTATACTTGTTACAAATTATGCAACATTTTTCTTGAGGTTTTTCCTGGCCTACGTTTTTAAAATCTAGTGACAAATCTGCTTATTGCCTCATCTTTCTTTTTATGTTTTACATGTGAAGTAGGGGACATGTATCTGAGATGCTTATCCAGTGAAATAATCCGATGAAACGGAAGAAACCTCGAAATCTGAATTTAGCGCACATGAATCAAAATATATTTGGAATCTAGGTATAATCCTTTGAAATTTTAAAAATCAAACTATTCTACTACATTTCTTTTATCTCCTAAAATAGAATTTTAAACTTAATTATTCATTTAAATTTATCCTTTACCTGTTAAATGGATATAGACGATGAACATTCTTTTTACTTTCTCGTATACGCGACCTAGAGAGAGAAATGCGACTGAGAAAAAAACGCGAGATTTTAAAGGAAATATTCGTTTTTAGTGTCTCTGATACCCAAAGTTCTTTAATACGACGTCCGTCTTTTTGTCTATCTGTGCTCACAAATACTAGCTAAACAGATGAGTCAATTTCATTTATATTTCGTATTTAGCGTAGTATGTAATTGTTGTTGATGCACGAGCTCAGAAATGATTTTATTTTTGATATTCATACCGTGTGCCCTTTGTGTTAAAGTATATTTCGAAACTTTTATCACAAGTGGCGGAATTTTTTTTCTTTTAATTTGTGTATAGAAGTAGAAAAATAATAACTCTCAGTCGTATTATTACCTCAATTTTTTACCTTATGGATCTCATTTATTTACTATATCAAAAGAGTTACTGTTTAGTAGTGAAGATATACCAAACCGAGGGATGTAACAGCTTTAGAAATCTATTGTCTGTAAAACATTGAAAGGTGGTTGGCTACCTCCTCACTGTCGCCCTTCTTACTTCCCAAATGTCTTGACCCAGAGATGCTCTCAGACACGTCACCTTCCGCTCACACTAACATCCACACCACATCCGGTCAGAATGATTCGTCTACTGGATATTTCTTAGTGCAAACTATTATTTACCGTGCATGTATAAGACAAAAAATAGTTTTATTTTGGATTCTGTGCATAAATTTTTAAAAAATGGCAGAGGGATAAAGTTGTAAAATATTTCTCAAGTTTTGGAATATGAATAGGAAGTGCCCTGAACTGCATACTAAAGTTTAGTTACGAAAATTATGTCTTAACGTCTTGTAAACCTCTCTTAGCAACATAGCTTAAAATGTCAAGTACATTGTGCTAATGTTATTGGTCACATATTTTATTCCTTGTGGTCGTGTGTTTCTTCAGATAAGACTTTTTACTTGTTAATCCAGTATAATTTAGGAACACGATCGGAACAGTGTTAAACCAACCACTGAGAAGACAATGTGGTATCGCGGATTTCCTCAGAAATATTGTTGTCGTGGACTTCGCGTCCAAGTTGAAGGTCGGGTCGGAACTTGGAAGATAATGATTCGTTCGCTACATCACGAGGTCTCTGCTCCCGATGCGTTTCGAAGAGAAGATTTATTCGTTTGAGCTTCAATCGTCGAACTCCGGGTTGGAATTAAAGGGTGGGATGGGGGGAAAGCCAGGGAATTTCCGCGCTCTCTGACTTTTTTCCCCATTTCACAACTAATGTTTATTTTCAACCAGGGAAAGAACATTCCACCTCTCGTGATCGTCAATAATAATTTACTATTAAATTAATAAGAATGTTTGACACAAAATAATCCACATTTAAAACAATTTACTATTATGTAAGAATAAATTTTTGCCAAGCTATCTAAATATAATACAATATATCTACGTACCAGACATAATTATTTTTATGCAAAAACTATTTTTTAAATTATTTCTCATTCGTTGTGTGTGTGGGTTTAGATCTTCCATGAATAGGTGCCTGTTTTGTGGCTGGTGGTTCTTCCATTCCTTATCACAAGTTCCTACTCAGTTGCATTCAGAGCTAGACTGTACTGTAATGGAAGTAAGCAATCGGATCGTAACATTTCCTTCTGTTTTAACGAATTATCACTCGTGTTAAAGTTAATTTTTGTGGTCCATGACTATACGAACTATGAGACAAGTAATACACAACGTGTAAATTTGTATGATATATTTCAAGACCATTAGCCAAGACTATGGGATACAACTTATTATTAATACGATAATTAGTATTGTTATCTTCTTATTCAAATTTAAACGAGCTCACTGCCCTTAGAAGCACCTTGAAAGGCAATATTGAAAATGATTGATTTTTTTTTCAATCTTAGAAATATGTCTGAAAGAAAATCTTATTAAATTGTCAATAATTTTAAATAACTATTTAATTATTCGCAAAAGTAAATATTATTTAATTCTATGAATTTGATAGAACTCTATTTACTCTCCGAAAATAATACTTAATTTCAATTTCAATTTCATAGAGGGAAGTACTACAATTTTTCCTTTATTATTAAAACTCTCGAAATCGATTTTAAAGTAAGTTTTCCACATACACAAAATCCAAAGCTTTGTTTTTGTTTGACTAGCGCTTGTCAGTCACGTGCGCGACATGCGTCATAATAGAGTCATTGACTGCGCATGCGCGCGGGCACGACCCAAGCGAGCAGTCCCTAGTCGCGACTCTTAGCGGACAGGCTGCGCAACGCTCGCAGTGGAGTCGCTAGTCAACAGTTGTGCAACATGGCTCCTTCGGGACGGCTGAAGCTGTCTTTTTTCCTTCTGTTTGTGTGTTGTGCCGCGATAGTTTGTGCTGAACGGTATGGTTTAAGAGCTAATACTATTCATCTCGCTCCCGAGAAGCTTAACAAGAGAAGTGCAGTGATTAATCGGAATGAACTCGAAAGTTCCGGTGTGTCTGAATCATCGAACGGTGATCGACACAAGAGATCCTTTACTCCGGATAATAATAATGTTAAGGTGAGTTGTGTGATTCGGTGTTCTGATATGAATAATTACTTCGTCTTCTAAAAATCAAGTGCGATTCATTTGATAAATTGTGTGACACTTAAGTGGAAGCTTTTTATTTAGTTGACTGGTTTTGCGTCGTATCAAAATGAGTGACGTCCTTTTGTTATTGAACGCTCGCTAGGCTCTGTTCATTTGTTAACGTGTAATATGTTTTTTATTTGACAACAAATCGTTTTCTTGGCCTCTGAAATTTGTCGTGATTAGAATTTTCGTCATGTGACGATTTCGTGTGCAACGTTGCCGCTTTTTTCAAGCTGTCAAACTTGTACTACTCACTCATTGTAACCTCGAATTATCCTACGAAACCTGTCGGAGCAGTTCATCAGAAAAAAGCTCTCGTGAAAATCTTGTTTCGTTCAAGCGGAAAGGATCAATTTTGCTACTAGAGTGAGGTTAACGATCGGTCATAAAATAGCGTTGTCATCTTGCGGTAGATTGACTCGCCTAGCGAAGTCTGTTCCTGATACCAGATTAACAAAAGGAAGGGTACAATTGGCTCTTTTGTGCCTGTCAACGCAGCTATTCTTGTTGATTGCGAAATAACGTAAAAGCCCATTATACTAATGCCTCCAGTTCCCGTCTCTTCTGTATGGTTGGACAATAGGGAATGCAGGAATGACATTCTAACTCATATGGGTGTCACTAATTTATAGTTATTTGTCATAATAGTTTTGGTTAGGTTCCTTGGGCGGTCTTAATTAATTTTCCTGTGTTTTCCGAAGTTTATCTTTTTGCATGACAATTTTTGTTTAAACTATTCATATTGTGAATGCAAAGTTAATTTTTCTAATTTAATTTGTATTACCAATATTAATTCATTGACTTCAGTTCTCTTCTGGTACCTTTGTGAGATGTTCGCATCTTTTCTTATTTGATCTGCATGTCATTTCTTTGTTTTGAAGCTATTTATAGACAATGTCCTTGGTTATCGTTGCTCACTATACATCACTGTTCATTTGGTATGTAGATTTTCTGCATTAATGAAGATATCTAATTATAAGAATATAATGAATCTACTTGATACATGAAATTATTCTGAAAGTTAAATGTTATGAAGTATTCTTTCATTTTTTGCTCTATAGTTTTTCCCTAGATTTTTAAGTTTGTGGTGAATGTAAAAGTATATAATGGTAACATCAATAAGACTAAACAATGAGAATATCTCTCAAGATATAAAAAAATATTTTGGGTAAACTTAAGTTTACGCAACTGTGTTAAAATGACTTTACCTACAATGGGTTCTGAATAATGTTACTTGTCACAATTGAAGTTCAATGTAAGTTAATGTTTAGGCTTTATTTGTGGAAGGAGTTTAGTTTTTGGATCAGTTTGTATGGAGTACTGTGGAACTAGAGAGAAAGGATAAGTCAGATTGGATGATAACAATGTTAGATTAATAGACAAGACTCATTACATCAAAATGTCAACCTCTGATCTAAAACAATGCAAGTAACTATACTCAGAATAATCTATAGTTTGATAATAATTTGTACATGTACATTTTTGTATTGAATTACAAACATATTGATATTCTGTTAGTATTATAACTCGCAGCTAACTTTTTATCTTATCTAGGAATTTTTGCTGAAATTTTTGAATCTGCCTCTGCCTTAGGCTCTTGATCGGAATTAATGGGATGATCCCTTGCCTGCTTCCGGAGAGTAAATTAGTTTATTGTCCTCCACGTGGTCATACGCAGTTTGTACTGCTTTTTGATGATAAATTTATTATTATTATTATTATTGTAACATAATTTGATAAGATTTCTTTAACCTGAAAATTAAAACATAATTAAAATTATATTTAATTTGTTTTCTTCGCTAACTTTCAAACAATACTTTTTCTGAACTATTGAATTAAAATAATTGAATTAAAAGAATTAAAACTATTGAATTAAAATATTTTTAATAATTTGTATTAAGATCCAGATATTTGTTAATTTAAACAACAATCTTGGATTTAAATTGACCTTGTTCTTATTTTTTTACAGTGTTTGTTTACCTCAGACATAGTAACATTATTCTGATATTTTGTTAAGTGGTATTGAATAATATGAAAAAGGTAATCTTTTACAATTACTCTAACAATCCAGGAAAATAAATATTAAAAATTATACGACTTCATAGATTAGTAAGAAACACTTCATATAACTTCATAGAATTAATTGAATAAAGAAACTGCAAAATTATCCCTTCCGTTACAAATTTAAAAATAATATTTTGTTTATTCTAACTTGACTTTTTTTAGTGCTAGTAACCTTGAGATGACTTGAACGTATGCAGGGAAAACAAACTTTTATTTCTTAATTGCATGAAATACCTATCAAATAACACATGTCCCATTTGCTACATTGCCAAAGTAGCAGACATCCCAATCGTAAAGTGAGGAGAGAGAACATACCTGCATGATATTGAACAAAACATGAGTTGCAGTGTGGCTTTAGGAATGTTTCTGGGCTCAAGCCCCCACCCATGAGTGACAGAAGTAAAATTTTCTTGTATTTCAATTTAAAAAAATGTTTCTAATATATACCAATTATTTGCTTTAGATTGTCATAACATTTTCTAACAGAATCATAAATTGCCTTAAAATGCATCATGGTGCACTGAACTTGAAAAGTTTTTGATACCACCAGATCCTGCTGTGGAATGAGTTCTATATTAATGCAGTTGAAACACGACATTGGTCTCATATTCTCCACATGCCATTGTTAAGCCCTACCCTCAGTGAACACCAAATATTCTGTTCAGGTATAATAATAGGAACAATTATTATTGTTTAATAAGTTCAATTCAGTAATTTTAATTTGTTGTTGATCTGTAGAGGAGTTATGACTGTGGGAAGGAGCATAATTTTTATGCTGGTAGACCTTATATGTTTTTCTTTGCCCGTACGAATATAAAGCCAACGTGTCCTCTTCTCCGCTATGAAGGTGCTTGCATATTTTATTCAAGCTCCAGTTTACAATTCTTGATAGTATTAAAACTATTATTTTGTGTTTTAATAATACTATTATTGTTGTTCTTTTAAGATTTATTGTTTCCTAAGTATAGAAGCCAGGCTTTATTGGCCACCTTTTTATTTTGAATGGATTTTGGGGTTATTCAGGCAAGTCTTCATTTGAAAGTTAAGTTTAAGAACAAAAACTATCCTGCTCAATGGCCATAATTGGAGAAAGAAATTCAATATTACTGTCTAGTTTATTCATTTTCTGGAAAAAAAAATGTTAATTATGTATTAGCTCAGAAAAAAATAAGATACTTTGTTGTTGCAGCTTCCTCCTGTTTTGTTAGTCCTCCATTTTAAAAACTTTTTTGACATGTTTTTATTGCTGTTTCTGATTATTACCGTAGTCTGACTGAACTTTGGCGGTTAGAATGTGCAGAAAAATGCAGTATGAGAACGAATATAGATATTTTTAAAATTTCCTCTTTGTATTTGCCCCACTCTCATTACATATACATCCACAATATTCTTAATGCAGACATAGGGTTTAATGACTTCTGCTTTGTTGTATTTCTCCACAGAGTTCATTGCATAGTTGACGGAGGAAATCATTTATTCATGCTCTGTGACTTGTACTTACCTCTCAACATACACAAAAAATAGTTGACATAACAAATAATGAAAAAGTGCAAATCTAATACATTCAAAACTGGAAAAAACTTTGAAGGAAATGTGTATTTTGTTGTATTATTTTCTTGATAATTTTCCTTTCCAGTGAATCACTAAATTGGATAGTATTTTTAGTGAAGACAAAATGGTTGTAAGACATGATAGGAAGGAGAATGAAGTTGATAAATCCAGATGATGAAACATGCTTTATTTTTTATCTCCTGAACCAGCGTAATTTAAGAATTGTTCATTTGTTACTAATAATATTAGAACGGCCGAGAGCTCGATTTTCTAGTGCAATTTTTAAAAAATAAATAAAACTAATTTTAAAAATCGCATTTATTGTAGTGTGAATTTTTTTTCCAAATAACCGAATTTTGATAGCTTTTATTTTGCATGTTACATTTTATTGTTGAATTATTTTTCACCTTATTTTATTACCGACGGCAGTGGTACCAACACTAGACAGTGATGGTGTCTTCTCTGCAACGATCCCATTGGCTGAGCGGTAGAGCGCGGGTTCAAACCCTGCTCGGCCGAACTACGTGAGGTTTTCAGCTGGGGTTTCCCTCAGACAAATGTCGGTTTGGTACCATAAGTTTTCTGGCAACTCAACATCTCTCCATCTCATCCTCACCCAAGTGAAGGTTATGTGGAAGAGCGGGCCAAATGGCCCGAATCTCGCCAAAAGAAATGTAATAATAATAATTAAGGTAGAATGATTTCTTCAGACGCTTATCAATATTCAACGATTTAGCATTTGTATAAAATATTAACGATATTACTTTAAGCATGTTACAATTTCTTCCCGTAGTTTTGGAGGCGAGGATGAAGATAATTTTTTTCATTTATCTTATCCTGTTTCTCGGTCATCTGACCATTTACCTGGGTGCTGGTGTCATCTTTCATGAACACACTGTACTTTTCCTCAACATTTACTTCGTTCTCTTTTTACTCGTCTTCATACTATTATCTTGTTCTTTATACTATTATCTTGTTCTTTGAATGTTTCCGTCTCTTCCACGAGAAGGTAGACTTTTACTATCCATTTTCGCTGCAGCTCTTATCGATAATGTCTTATTTACATATTACATGAACTCAATGTACAATTCCTTCGTCTTGATGTCGAAACGATTCCCAGTCATTTCTTCCGATTATCCGCGCCGCCGCAATGCTCCTCTTTCCTCGTCTGTCCTTCACAGTCGTGTAGAAGTGCTCTACGCTTTCAACTCCTTTTTGCACACATATATCGCTGTCGCATACATTTCTTTTTCCAGTATGTATTTAAATCTCCATGGCCCCTTAGAATATGTTAGCCTTAATGAGATGGTAAAAACAGTTTTGCTTCTACGACTGTAATAAATTTGTATGTCTGGCGTCCGGTGTTTGCCACGTTCCATCTAATCCCCGAAGCTCCGCCACAATGAAGATGTAGAGAAATACGGAAGTACTGATTTTTTTCAGTTTATTTCATTAATCCACAACCAACATTTCTTATCACGCCGTTGCCACATAACACTATTGTTCATTACAACGGCATCCGTGATGAAAGCTCTAATAAAGGAACTTTGAGAAGAAAAGGACTTGGTTTGACACAGCTGTTGTGAAGGATCGCGAATCAGATTCACCTTGATTTCTGACTGATTCCTGATTCGGTAGGTGTGAAGGGATCCTAAAATGAAAAATTGAGGGCCTCCTGATTTCGTATTTGTGTCTGCAAATGCCTTGATACAAAATTCTGCCATCTATGGTTAGTATTTAAAAACTAATTTTAACGTTAAAAGAAATATAAAACATGTACAAAAAATTGCGACTGCACACACCGTTGAGCCTAGATATACACGGTTAAACAATTTTTATTCGTTTTAGAATATTTCATTCGAAAATTAAATATATGAATTATTAAAAGCGGTTGACGAATAACGAAGCATCTTCCACAGTTTTACGTATCAAGGTCTAGAAGCTCACCGGACAGTTTGCTAACTCGAGTTCTCTAAAACCGAACTACGTACATGTTCGTAAACAGGTTTTGAATTATTTTTCTACGTATATTTAAAAAAGTGAATCGAAATTTCTATAAATAAAAATTAATTTTAAATGTTATATTCGTGTTTCCATTCGCGTTTTCGCTCCGATTCCGAAACACTGCGGACTGATAGTCACCCTACTTAACTGCGTAAGCGAGAATTTATGACTCACTTCAATATGAGTCAGATAAGGTGAAAAAGGTCACGTGACTCCAACGCAACGTAGTTGCAGCTGATTAAACGTTATCTTTATTGCAATATTATGTACAGTTTTCATTCTTATTTGCTGGTTTCTTTTCGATTACAACACACTCAAGCCTACAACTCCCTTCGTTATAACTAGGAAAACGTGGACGAACATTTTTCCATTAACTTTTTTGATTTAAATTTTTGTAGCACGGGGGAAAAAGTTATGTTGTTGTGGTGTAAGCAAACAATTGAAAATTTCTGTGTGTGACAGACGGAGACCCAATCGCTAGGAAAGTCATAAAGGAATTTCGCTATTTAGATTCCTGCTGTGTTCCTTGCTAAATGTCTAGGAAAACATTGTTTGAAAAATCTCGTAGCATTAGTTATGAAGCAATTATGATACTCTACAATTTCTACGGTTATCATTTTTGCGATAAAGCTTTCTCCAGTAATTTGCTCTTTTTAATGTTTGAGTTGATGTCGAAGAACATGTAGTGTCCGGCCGGACTTCTTAATCATTTTGCAGGGTAACATCAGTATTTCCAGAAGCTGAACGTTTTGAGAATTGGTTTGGAATACGCAGTTTTCAGAACTGTCGGCACTGCTAACTACGTTTGAAATGGTTGGGGATGATGGTATTTTGTATGAGTACCTCAGTGTCCGGAACATAATTTGGGTTTTCACTTACACAAAAAATACCTTGGTGGGGGAGGACGCTGAAGTCAATATGTTAGCCCCTCTCGTAAAAACCAGTGTTCAGTGAAAAATTCGTACCCACCCTTTATAATTTATTAGTCGGACTATCATTATTCAGTGTTATTCTTTATTGGGATTCCGGACATCAGACCCATTTAAGACCTGCGCCAGATCTCTCCACGTACCGCAGGCAGACTTATAAGATAGTGTGAACGTCGAAGGCGCTTTAGTCAAGCGTACATAATCATTTATGAAACTTTCGTTTTTGTTATCTATTCTGATCTGCTATGACTGAAGTCGTCATAGCAGTCATTCGTTAATATTAAAAATGCTTGGACAATGGTCTCTAATTTGACTAGATTTCTCTAGTTTGGCGAGATTTGTCGAGTAACTTTTTTAATTGTCCGGAAGGGCAAGACAAATTTGGTATTGTTCTCTCCTATATTAAAGTGACTCATATGATAGATTTTTTGTATTGAATTCATTTAAAATAACATGGAAATTCATTAAAACCATCCCAACAGATGCTTTATCCAGAAGTGTCCGTACAACGTTTTATTGTAACAAGAAAATTTTCTTCAAAATTTGTCCACATTTTATTTGACAAGTTGATTGACAATAGTTTATTCTTTTATGGTAGAACTTCAACTATCCGAACTCCAATTATCCAGATCGCCAATCATCTGGATCGATGGAAGAAAAAATGGTTGTTCTTTTAATGATTGTACGCTAAACTATTGTTATTTTTATTATTGTAATGAGCAGTGCCCGGATTTTTATGACCTAAAAATGTCAAAAAAAAAAAATCAATAAAATTATCTAATTTTTTTTCTTTATATCAGAGTATGAAAGTACAGCACAATACTTGCTTCTGTGACGTCAGAACTGAAAATAAAAATTAATATTAATTTAAACTCGCAAAATTTTATGTTCTAGGAAGACGAACGTATAAAGAAATCTACCTCATTCAGAATTATTGCAGTAGATAACCAGCAGCATTCGCAGGTTCTCGAAAGTTAGCGAACGCCTGTTGTCGGAGAGCACATTTATGTACTGTGAGAAACTGTTAATATCCGCTGATACAGCTGGAGCATACTTGAAATATGCAAAATCGGTGTCAGTGAGATCATCTTCAATGCAGGAAGTATCAAATATTTCATCGGATAGCACTTGAGAAATGCGACACAAAGTTTTGTATCCAGAGTTTTCATCAAGAACATTTACATACCCTTCTTCCAACTTCTCCCCCTACACTTTTCAAATCAGAAGCAATTTTGTTTAGAAATTTGCCTTTATGAAGGTTAGCTGTCCTTCAATTTCACTATTTGAAAATAGTGTTTTAGCCGTATCAATTGCAGTAGCATCGTCAGGATTCAGTCTTTCGATAACACGCGTCATCATCTGGAAATGATCCCAATAATATATTGCTGAATCTATCCAGGTGCCCCATCGGGTGATGACAGGTTCTGGTGGGGACTTGAAGAGCAGTTTACGAGAGGGAGCCTTGACAAAAAGTTTCTTCGTCTTTGACACTAGGTAATCCAATTGAGAAAAATGTATTCTAACATCCTCTGCCACCCTATGCATAGCCTGTGCTAAACAAGTAATGTGCACCAATTGGGTAGAAATATTGTATTGACTTGACTGTTTTCACAATGTAAGGCGCTGCGTCAGACACAAAAAGCAAGACGTCATAATCTGGTACCCTCAGGCCACAACAAAAACATACATTTTCAAAGAATCTACAAATGTGGAGTGATTAACAGTTTCTAATATCTCCCTTGTAAGTAGAAACACTTCACCTGGTCCGTCGATCTCCAATATACCAATGATCATGTTAGCCATGTAACGATTTTCTACATCACTCGTTTCATTAGATACGAAAATCTTCTTTCCGTGTACTTTTCGCCGTATCTTGTTAATGGTGTTGTCGTAACATTGTGACAAGTAGTTCTTCCGAAGAGTTGATTCGTCTGGGATAGGACGCCCGAAATGTTGTTCTAGAAAACTCTTCAATTTAGTATTGTTTAGTGTCCAAAATGGGATGTTTGCAGGAACTAAAGCTTCTCAAAAGTCTCTGTAAAAATCTGACGATTTATTCTCCTTCATGGATACTCTTCGTTGCAGTAAAAGTTGCGTGTATTTCTTCTTACTAGCGAGTTCCACTTCTCGTATATGGTTATCGCGACCCACGTGTTACGGAACAGTGAATTTCCTTTCGTCAGATACCTTTTTTTCGCACATCTTACAAAATAACTCTTCACCGTCCGTAGAGAAAGCATTATCTCCATACTCAGATACCGTAGAATTTGTCTTTAATGACTAGATTTAGATGGCTTTATTTTAGACATGGGAGAATGAAACTATGAACAATGAACTAAACTTTTCTTTACTTCTAACGATTCATCGTAGTCCAAACACGGAAAAGTAAACTTGTTTTTGTTCTTTATTCATCTTACTATTTATGTATCTTTGTTATTTAATTATCTCACCACGCAGTATTGAGTTATGAATTCGAATGATGAGAAAACATGGTTTCATTTGTGATTACTTTCGGTCAGATGAAAATGGCGTCGAGCCGGGAATCGAACCCGGCACTCTGCATTGATCGAAGGGGCGTTAACCACCACACCATCCGTTAGCTTTCCTCACCTGTTCACCATTTCCACCCAGACCTAAACCTCTAAAGTAGTGTACAGTTGCGGAAGGCGAACGGGTGGTGTAGTGGTTAACTCCCCTCCGATCAATGGAGGAGTTCCGGGTTCGATTCTTAGGAACTCCCTTGAATCATATGAATACACTAGAGCAGGGGTCCGCAACATATGACCCGTGGGTCATAGAGTGTCCCATTTGATAATTTCAAGTGACCCACTTTAGTTCCGAAAATAAAGTATAATATATAAAAATAGATTATAAAACATAAACATGAGACAAACATTTTGAGAATAAAAAAATTGAAAATAGATACTAAGAACAACATTTTAGTTCGATTACCAGGGATCTTATACACATAAGTGTTTATGTATATAAGATCCATGTCGAAAATATCTCCGACCCAAACGTCTCTTTAATACTCACATTTTGGTTGATTTTGACCCTCGGCCAAAAAAAGGTTGCTGACCCTTGCACTAGAGTATGGGGAAGTATGGCGACTGAGTGCAACTGTGCCGCAATTTGTGTCACGTCTCGGAAAAAGTTAATTTTCTTTTGTAACATCCGATGACGTATACATTAGTGTTGTGCAATACTCTACGAAACATCTCTAAACCTATGATTTTGTTTTTAAATGAACCCATGTTTTTGAAAAGTATTTTAGTTTTATGATATAATGTATTTCACCACCAATAATTATTACAATTATTTCATTTAAATGGCCGGTGAAATAGGTTTTTTAAGTTAAAATCAAAAGAAATGCATGTATTTCTTTCGATTGATGCCAGTTTCTGACATTTGGTGATTTCAGCTAGCGCTAGCACTACCTCAAGATCAAACGACGTGCCGCCCTTGTTTTGTGTCTATCTGCACAACATCTGAAATCGATGAAATGAGAAGCGGACGCGGTACTTCTTTGCTTGTTACTTCTTTATCGTGGCTGTATCGTTCGTTTTCAGAGCAAAAACGTTTAATCAAATATCTTCCAAATGTTATTTTTAAAGCAAAATGTCTAAAAAACATATTACTGAGGAAAAACAAAAACACAATTGTTTAAAAAATATTAATGATATAATATAGGTCTGTATTGGTTTCAATTATCTGAGTATAGTAAAACAAGAAACATAATTTAGTGTAAAGTAATTTAAAACTCTCCATCTTTTTTCTTAAACATACAGTTGTGTTATTTGCTTGGGCAGTTAAGTCCGGATAATTGTCTATACCGATGATTAAATTGGGATAATTGGAGTTCTATTGTACCTCCATTATTTGAAAAAAAAATATGGAGGAAACGCCGTGATATGTTAGAAAACCTAATTTCCCTTGCTACGTGTTTTGCAACAGAGGCAGCCGATTTCTACCGCGAAGTCAGCAATGTGACTTTTACCTTCGCAGAAAATATGATGAAAGTCAGGTGCATGGAAAGTTGCGCTTGGAGTGTCTCGTGAAGGCTATCTGGCTCATTTTATGTTCATAAACTCTGTATTATCTACGTCTGTAGTTTATGTACCTTTTATTTTCTTTATTTCATCTCTGTAGTTGTAATTTCATTACATATTTTGTTACGATTTATCTGTTTTTAGAGTGTGAAGTAAAACGTACTTCTAGTATATGATTCGTTCTCAAGTTCAGTACGCTCTAAATGCAAGCGTATTGTAAGCATTAGTTGGAGGCGTGGGACAAATACACTCGAGATTTGACATTTTATTATTAGGTATTTCGTGGTGGAATTACATGATCTTTGAAATAATTAAGGTAGACGACAGAATGGAAATGAAGTGTAATCGAATATTTCGTATTGAACCATCAAAGCATGTTTCCACGACTTCGTGTCGTCGTGTTGGGTGAACGCTCCAGTGCTCGACTTCCTTAGCCCAATATCTTACTAATTCGCTCGTATTTGTTATAAGTATTGAAATCAGTTTCGTTCATTCCTTTGTACCATACCCATATACTTGGATTTTATGCGTCCCACTTTCGTTGGAAAGAAAGAGAATTATAATAAGAGTTTTATTAACCGGCACTAATTGGGCCAGTGGTCGACTGAACCCCTAACGCCTTTTGTAGGCTCCTAACCTAGAAAAAATTACCACAAGCAATATTTCAAATAAATTTACTGTCAACAAAGCGGTACAAACTGCGTATGGCCACGTGGAGGAAGCCGAAAGAAAGCAAGGGACCATCCCATCAATGCCCTTCAGGGGCCCTAAGGCAGAGGCGGATTTAACATTTCAGCAAACTCCTAAGATAAGAATAAGTAGTTTGGTTCGAGTTATAATATTAACAGATTACCAACAAATTTGTATTTAATAAAACAAATGTTATTCCAGAAGTACGCATTATTATCGAACTATAGATTATTCGGGAAATATTGTTTATAAATTGTAAGTATTAAAATTCCAGATTTATTATTTTAATAGACCTCGCTCCTAGACAAGAGCCTAGAGAGCGTATAAAAAAATAATTCATTAGAAAAAATACGAAACCTGGAAAATATTACTGTGAAAAATAATACAAAGATGTACGTTTTGAATGACCAAAGTGAAAGGAAATTTTGAACTTATATTATCTTGCACTTGGAAGTTATTAAGTAGCTGTTGTTCTTGAATTTGATTGGTAAATGAGGTGTGAGAGGGTGTTGATTACAAGAACGCAGCGAGATCACTAGGTGTATCAGAGGTGTCGACCATCATGGCCGATCTTTGAAAATGTGTGGAACAATGCGCTCTGGTAGTCTATACTCTCTCACACTTCATTAACAACAGAAATCCGACAACAAAAAACTGCTGTCCAGAAGAAAACCTCTTAATTATTAGTATAAAAGAATATAATTGATTTTTCGTCTAAATATTATTATCGAAGTTCATCTATCCTCTCTTGGCGGCAACGCGTTGTGTTTCCGTCACTCTGGCGAATGACTAAACATGCTGATTCAATGAATCTCTTATTACATCATTTCCGCCATAAACTGCATAGGAAGCGTCTTTTCTGATTAACAAGACATTCAATATTGCGTCAAAATTAAAACAGGCGCGAAAAAGTACTGTGAAGTCTTATTTGGTTGGCAATCTATTATTATTCTTATCTTGGGGAGGCGCTTGCCATGATTTTCCTTGAGAGGGGCGGGGGAGACAAATGCCTTTGGGGCCTTGAACGGAATTGATGGGATGGTCACTTGCTTACTTGCTTTGTAAATTAGTTTATATTCAGCGTGATCATTCGCAGTTTATGACTGCTTTTTCGAAACTAAATTTATTATTATTATTTGTCTAATATTAAAGTGCCGAGCTGGTACACCGTCGATTACTGGTGCAGTTATCGCACATGGCATCCATACCGCAGAAAGTAATGTATACATTGTGACAGATGCAATGACAAAGTGGCAAATAACTATTTTACAATAAAGTACGGCAAGTAATAGTTCCCCTAATAATATGCTTACATGGAGAGCTTAACCAAGCAATGTGTAAGAAGCCGTATATTAAATTGTGTATTCCACGATGCTCTCCGTTACCTTGCTGGCAGGGCCCATCGAATCCATTAGAGGAAAAGGGTTGGGGTTTTGTGCAGTTTAATTTCGAAATAACCGATAATTTCATTTAAAATTGGTCGTTCAAAAATGCATCCTTGTATTATTTTTAACAGTAATATTTTCCAGGTTTCGTATATTTTACTAATATATTGTAATTAGATTATAGATCTAACGTTAGAAATAAACTTCCTCTATCCTATAGTTCTCAAACTAGAGCTATATATTATTAATTATCAATTTCGACTACATGCATTTTCCTGATGAAGATCTAAATTATTATTATATTTTTAAATTCTGCAGCATGATTCATCATCAAGTTTATTCCGTCTTTTAACCTGCGGAATAACATGGTCGTCGATTGCGTTATAAAAATCAATCTCATTTATGCAATTTAGTCAATATTTAACGTAAAACCCATGATTTACTGTGAATTTACTTTAAACTTTTTGCAAGTTACAATTTTAAGTATTATAATTTCAAATCGTAAAAAACTGATTTAGAACAAATTTATTTGTGGTTAGTTTATGAAAAATAAGAATCTAAAAATTTAAAAAGGTTCTGGAACTAATTTCAATGACCATTTTCTTTTGGAAACAAAATAATGACTATAAATTGAAATCAAATATACAATTAGATAAAGCTTTGCAAACAGTTTTATTATTGTAGGTGCAACACCGAAGTTTTTTCAGGTAGAGTTTGGGGGTACAAATTTGGTGAACTTTCTAAGCTTTTAAATGATTCGGACAATTGTATTTCAGAAAATTGTCTTTCTTTGTTTCACTGTAGCTGAAGAAGTTTTACTGTTTAATAAATAAATTACTTTTTCCAAGTAGTTAATTTTATATCTATGTTCTTGAATAGTGGTGATTCCGCAAACAAGTCAAAGTCTATGATAGACGACTATCAAATAATACTATTTTGAAGCTGATACTTCGCTCTGAGTCATTTTGTGTTTTATGCATACCGTTGACTAGTCAGCAAACAATTTTGTCCAAGTTTCATCTCATTTCCTCCATTCCTATAGTTCAGTGATACGAATTTCGTTTGTTTGGCTGTGATTCATAATCGCGATTTTTAAATGAGTTGAATAGACGTTCTTTTTCCTTGATATCTGGTGATTACTATTACCCTGAAATCTTGAAGGTCTTTATTAAACGTCCCTATTTTTTGTGTTAAAAAGTTACCAATTTCTTAAAAATGTCTGTGGTCACGGCTCAGTTTACCATAAGGCTGAATAGGCTACAACCTAGGGAGCCAGCTTTTAGAAAGCGCAATATATATTTTGTTTTGAATGTATACATGAAAATTTTTCAGCAATATAATATGATAACTAATAAAATTATTTTAACGAAACACCAACTCATTCTCATATATTTCATTGTTGGATTGAAATAATTCATAAACACGGTGTGACATACGTTGGTCTGTCCGATGTGGGACATTAATAATATAATGATATGAACTTGTTTGTCCGGGACAAACCGCGTCTTAGTAGATAAAACTAGCAACGTTTCGGCCATCATGCTGTGACCTCCAGGGCAATGTCAGAGTTGCACGGACTTAAGTCGCAGAGTACGACAGCGACTTCGGTCTGTACGACTCTGACATTGCCCTGAAGAAGGCCACAGCATGATGGCCGAAACGTTGCTAGTTTTATCTACTAAGACGCGGTTTGTCCCGGACAAGGAAGTTCATACTGACTCCGGCCGACGAAGTCTACGTTTATGTTAATAATATAGTTTGTTTCTGAAGATGTATTAAATTAGAATACTCTTTGCTATTTTTTACTTTCTCATATACATAGTATGTAGATTGTATTGTAATCGTGAAAAAAAAAAATAGGAAGCGAGATTTCGACGGAAATATCCCTTATGACGATCCCTGATTCTCAAGAAGTGGGTTTTGGCATTCCGTCCGTCCGTATGTGCGCAGCGATTCTGAGTAAACTGATGAATTTAATTCACATTTCGTATATACGGTAGAATTTACTTATCGATGCAGATGCTCTTTTTGTTTTTTTATTTTATAACAAAGCGTACTTCACATGAAGGTCAAAGTACTCTTTTGAATGTTTCTCCAAAACTGCTCCAACGAGTTTGCTTAAATTTTTTGTACGTAAAGCACAATTAGCATGTATTACATCCGCATTAGCGGTATTTTGTTTGAAAGTTTGGTATAGACCCAGTAAAATAATTTCTGTCTGCTACACTTACACATTAGTTTACTGTTTCAAGAAGCTTGAATAGTATTAAGCAGTGTAAATGTACCAAACAGATGTAGAATACACTGTAAGTAAACTGAAATGAAAGATATGATAATGATAAAATACATAGGAGGACAGCAAACGCACTGCAGACACGAAAATACACCAATTTCTGTCTACAACAAAATTACATTTACATAACACTTTTACGATATTTATGAGACTGATATGTCGTTATGTGTTTTGAAATAATCTGAATATTTATTTTACTTTCCAATTTTTAAATAAATGACAGTAATAAGTTCATCTAGCGACTTTGAGCATGAATAGAGAGCACTAGAAGACGTCCAAAATGTCCCTTTCACTGTAGAATTTCTATCCAGTGCCGATGAATTTGTCTACCCTTGCGCTGCAAAATTTTGAATAATTTAACTTCGAGGGCTTGTATGGGAAACTCGCGTAAGACTGATTTTTTAATATTCTGACTCGAGTACCGGCTTCACATACAAAAACTCACCAAAACGTCGCAAATGAAAATGGCAACGCAACGACTTTGAGCTTTTCTTTCCTTACGCGACATCGAAAAGAATAATTAAACAAAAACAGCTGAAAATACTTTTGTTCTGGAAACGTCGGGTGTATCACGTGAATCTCGCGAAAGAGAGTCAAACGAAATTCTAAATTTATTTAACACGTTTTAAATTCACAAAATAATTGTCCTTGTTCAACAGTACGTATATGTAGAGCGAATTTTTAGTTAGGACTCCTTTTGTGAATATTTCCGAAAAGTTTCGTAAATAATTGACTTGACTTCAATCAACTGGGATATAATATCCTTAACTGAATTGGTATTTTGAGTTAATCTGTTTGTACACCGTCTCAATGATGCCTCTTTGCTTCCTCGGGAAATCTGGTTCCAAGCCTTCATCTGTTCATCAATAGATTGAGATGAAGCCAGAGAACTGTGAAGAGGAAGTTTGTTCTAAAAGGATTCTTATATGAGTTAACTTCAGGACATGGTTGAATATTTCCACGTCTTGGTGAAATTTTATTTTGGGGTTGATTATTACGGGAAGAATACAGTCTGGAGTTTGTTAAAATGTCAATTTAGTTCACAACGTCAAAGTCAGTTTTTATAAGAATTCCAGTGACAACGAATCAATAATGAGGTGCTAGAAATAAAAGGATTCACCTGCGTAGTATTGCTACTACTCAAAATACCAAAAAGTGACATTTCACTTCGTGCTAATTCACTCCGTATCCGACATTGAAAGATTACTCTTCTACTTGTTTGCATCTCGAGAGAAAAGAGCGTATTTTCTCCACATTAATGTAATAATCGTAATTGCATTTTTTTAAATTAGTTTTTTGGACATGGTTCTTGAGGAACATTAATTGCATATTATCAGACGGAAAAGTAACAACAGATTTATAAAAATAGCCCAATGGACCTCTTCACATTCTCAAACTATTTCGTATTTTACTTAAACTTTACCTACAGCGGTTGTTCAGTAATCCCGTATTAGCTTGCACGATACCGCTGAGCGATAGAGCGTGGGTTCAAACCCTGCTCGGCAGAACTAGGTGAGGTTTTCAGCTGGGGTTTCCCTCACCTACTCCAGACAAATGTCCGTTCGGTACCATAACCCAACATTTCTCCTTTTCAGTTCACTCTGCCTTGTCCAACGTTTAGGTGAATGAGCGGCCTCGTGGCATAAACCTCTCCAAAAGACTAAAAATAATGTAATTAAAAAGAAATAAAATATATAAACTTACTGTGCCTCACTTTGTTGATGTTTACGAATTCATACTAAAAATGACATCATTGTTATTAAGTCGTTCTCCACCTACACGATTTTTAAATTTTTTTCTTGAAAACGGCAGGAATAAAATATTTTCTTAATGCTTTCAAAAATCGACTATTTTTAACGAGTGAACGTTGCTTCCCGGAAGAAAAAGATGTATCTGATGTTGGTGTTGAGTAATCGCTGTTAATATCACTGGTAATTTTTCTGATATAAGTAATAATAAGATATAAGTCATAACTCGCAGCTAACTTTTTATCTTATCTAGGAATTTTTGCTGAAATTTTTGAATCCGCCTCTGCCTTAGGGCCCTTGGTCGGAATTGATGGGATGGTCCCTTGCTTGCTTCCGGAGAGTAAGTTAGTTTATTGACCTCCACGTGGTAATAGGCAGTTTGTACTGCTTTTTTGACAATAAATTTGTTATTATACTCGAAGTCAAGTTCTTTGCTTCAAGAATATTTAACTTAAAAAACAACATGAACGAAAACGCACGGTTTATTAGTGTATTGTATATCAGTCGCAGTAAATTACTTTATTGTACTCACCGTGGTCGTAGGGGTTTTGTAACAACTCTTGATTTGTAACAATTAAAATTGTTTTGTAACAATTTTTTTTTTTCAGTCTCTCTGATTTGATGTTTGTACTGAGCTTGTTCTCAGTGTAGCCAACGTTTTTGCTGCGCCGTCGTCCATAAGGGTAATAATATTTGTACCTCGCCTTACGTTGTCAGGACATTCGAATTTCCAGAAACTTAAACTCGTCGCCGACATCAGACACCAATTCCATTCACCTGCTTTTGTGACGCTGTTCTGTTCTTTCTGCAACGAGCGTGCGAAACAAATATTACCTTGTGTCATATTTCGGTGTGATATTAACTTGTAATTCTTTACAGCCAGTTGTCACTTTCGTGACTGCTATTCATATGTATTGGGATATAACTTTAATTCGTCGAAGTTGGCAATTCGTGTTAGGCAGCCATTTTGCATACTTTTCGGCAAAGTTATGTGACTTTGAATATAGTTTTGAAAGGGGAAGCGGGGATACTTTTCTAAAAACAGTGACTCACTATCAGAATAAAAAATAACATATCTTACTTCACATTTGTAATGAAAGTTGTCCACATGAAAGGTAGATGTACGAAATAAAGCTTATTTTATTCTGCGTTGACCGATAAGTGATTACTGTGATGAGAAATAAAGACGCGGAAATGAGATTACTGTCGGCATAGAAATGTACTCTGTCACATCTGAACGGATTATTTGAACGTAATGAAATAGCCATCAAATTAAAGGAAATATCTTGAAATTTTACGTAATGGTACTAAATTTCTTTTGTTTCAACGGAAAATTGGTTATAGGAAAAATCCATGAAAATGGCCCTTGAAATCTTGACGAGGAAATGGGAGAAATGAGATCGTCAGGCGTTATTGATGAGATCAATCACTTGAAATCAACTTATCGTGGTCCCTAGTTGGCCAAAACGAGAAAACATACATCATATTGGTTTAATGATGAATGTGTATAACTCGTTTAATCATTGTTGAGCCATAGAGAAAACTCTGTGACCCGAGAAAGTCCCTAGTAAAAGAGGTTCTACTGTACTGGAACTTCGAAACTAAAGGCTCATTTTCATATGCTTTTTTTAAGTTAAAATATTGAAATTTGTATACCCCCAATTTTAATACTTATTCACTGTTGAAGAACTTGATGCCGCATATTACTTTTGTAGTAAGTTGTGAAACTGAAGCAAACAATATTGTAAAGTTTCGATTTGAATCATGGATTCGTTTTGTTGTGGTTCACTTGATAACTCAACATCATAGCTAAACTTTCACGTTGTTTCTTTTGGGGCTTAATCAGGGCCGCCGAAACGACTTAAGGGCTCTTGGGAATTTTTTGAATTTAGGGCCCCTTCTTTCTGTCTTTCATGATTCCAACCCCCCAGTATACGCAAATTAAAGTTTTTTAACAATCACATTTAATAGTTATATCATGCTTAGCAGTTCGTAAAATAGACAGGAAGTTATTTTATCAGTAAATGAATATTTAAATAAGGTACAGTATATATCACGAAAAATAATTTTAATTTCCTTCAGTTGCCGATAAATTTGACAAATTTAACAAATTTATCAAATATTGTCCACAATCAACAACGACCTGTGTGGGTCCTTCCTCTGAACTGCGAACATGTCTGATTAGTTATTGTTGTTCTGGCTTGAAAATGACTGGTAAGGTACGGGACCCCACTCATGAGAAAGTCCCTTTCGATTTCCTATCTTGAAAAGTGTAATGGACTCTGCGCATGCGCTTTACTTATATTCCTAAGTTGCAAACATCGTCCTCTGCTGACCATATATACATACATATAAATATAAATTTGTCAAAAAACAGTACAGACTGCGTATGACCACGTGGAGGACAATAAACTAATTTACTCTCCGGAAGCAAGCAAGGGACCATCCCATCAATTCCGATCAAGGGCCCTAAGGCAGAGGCGGATTCAAAAATTTCAGCAAAAGTTCCTAGATNATGTTTCTAATTTAACGCCAAAAATTTACATGTACAAATTATTATCAAACTATAGATTATTCTGAGTATAGTGTTTAAAAATCATAAGAGTTGAAAAAACACTAAATTCACGATTTGTTGTTACAATAAACACGCCCCTAGACAAAGCCTAGAGAACCTGTATAATAAATCCGCCTCTACCCGAAGGAAAACCGGAGAAAAACCCGGGCCAGGATGGGGCTACAGAATTAATGTACACAACCGTGCCAAAGTTGAGTACACATAAAACTAAATTAATATGAGCCATACGGCTACACAATCATGCAAGAAAATAGTTATACATAGACCAAACAGGTTGTTGGAGGGGAAAACGATGAGAGAATTCTGTCTCTTGCACATCGCCTTTGGTGGGGGAACTCGATTCCCCTCACCGACAGCCGACTGCTGCTGCTCACAAGTCGTTGTCATAGGAATATACTATGTTCTGGAATGCTGACTGTGTTTGCGAATCCGAGCCGGCTGCCAGATACAGTTCCCCCACCACAGTCGGGGGTTCGGCCGGCTGAATCGGGCTGAATCCCCATATAACTCATTGCAGGCGGCGTCGTTTTAATTGAAGTTCTTTCACTTATACATAATAGTTTTGTTTTACTGCAGTGGAGTTATTTTAGTGGGACAAGGATTTTGATTAATTGTTGTAACTTTAATAATCCCATGTATTTGAGTGTTAAAACCCTTTGCATAATATATTATTATAAAAGATGTTCATCTTTTATGAGTACATGGTTTAATTTAGATTAATCCTACAATATCTTTAAATAAAGTATTTACAAGACGTATTTGACAATAGAACTGATAAAAACGACGATAAAACCAACCTTGAGTTCAACAATTTGAATCTACATCTATCTACATATTGTTTTATCTTGTTAAACTTCTGGCGCATACTAAATTTAGTTTTATTTAACAAGAATATTTTTTCCTCACAATGAACATAACGAACTGTTTTATAAAATAATGATCCTGTGAACTTAATCTACTTGCATGACTCGTCTAAAAACTCACAATATGACGTGTTCTTTGAATAGTGTACCTTTGAAAGGCATGCATACAGCTAAAATGCATTTAGTGGTGTTAAAATTCCTCTTATCTCGATTACTTAAAAACAACATATACAAAGGCTTTACTAATTTAAAGAAATCTTCAAGACAAATGATGTGAATTTGTTATAACTATTTTTAATATCTAGGTGATCATGTAAAACATTAATACAATCTTCGCATTTCTCTAACTCCCTAATTCTTCGAACAATAAAACCACAAATGTAATATAGAATGTTGTCCCTGTATTAAGATGCTCCTGATTCACTTATTAATATGTCAGTTACAAATTCTAGTAATTGTTCATCTGAAAGTGTGTCTTCATTTTCACTTAAACTGTCAGATGCTGATGGTGTTTGGAAGCTTAAAATGAAATTTTGAAGGTTTTCGTCGAAGTCAAAGCAATTTCTACTGCCTCGTGCCTTATCTCTATTTATGTACATCAGTTTTCCAAATGCATATCTGAACTGATTAGCTAATATCTCTCAGATACCTACTATTTTCTGGCACATTCGGATGATGGAATTTTCTTAGAAAGTTGTGTGGCTCAGTACCGCTGTTGACATTCCAGGAACCGGAAAATTCACGTTCAACTCCGTTCATGTTTGTTTTATTAGCTCCAGATTATTTTGAATCGAACTACCTACTAGATGGTACATTTCCATGAACTAAGCGCGTTCTGAAAAAGAATCAGTCTTTGGGAATGAGAAAAAGAAACGTGTTCCATGCTACAAGTAGCGACTCACACAATACAGCTGAAAAAAAAAGTGATTGTTATTTGTCTGCAGCATTCACATATTTTATGTGCAACATGTATATTAAGCCGTCCTTCGCAACATGAACTACGTTAAAGAGTATGTAAATGAAATATAAATAAATGTTTTTAAAGAGCTTCTGCTTTAACATGCATTTTTGTTCCCTTAGACATGCATTTTAAGAGTTTTATTAGAGTTTGACTGTTAAAGAAACATAAATAAATAAGATGTGTCAGACAGGTAAACGCGTGTATCCGAGATTTTTGACTGACAGATTTATCTGATGGTGCAACGCAATTAATTTGCAACTTCGTGCAGTACCCCCGACTAGAGTGGGGGACGGGGGGAGACTTGATAGCCGGCTCGAGTTCGCCCGCTGATCCCCGTATTACTCAACGTTCCTGCAAATAGTATATTTGTATGGTCGTTGCACAGTAACACCTTACCCTCTCCAAGCGGATGTGTGAGTGAGAGGGCAAAACTTCACAGTATCTTCTGCCTCATGTTATCAAGAACAATTAGCAAGAGACGATTGCCTCTATATTTAAATCTATGCTGCATTCTCACTACTCTGACCGTATACAGTTTCTCACTACTCTGACCCTATACAGATGTCACGGAACGTCTCTCGCGCTACTGGAAATGGGTCAGCATTCGATTTCCTTGTCATCGGGTGTGATTGCTGTGCATTCCTTCAGAGTAAAACCCACTTTACACGGTCCATTTTACAGACAATTTGCGTGCAGTTGCTGTACAAGAAATAGGTGTGAAGTGGATGACGAAAATGAGCGTGCGTTTCACACGATGTTGGATGAGAAATGGATGTTGCTAGGATGAGTTTTCTCTCAACGCCACGGGGAGCGCAACCAAAGCTAATCTCAACTGTGCTTCCATTTCACAGGACATGTAAACAGATTACATTGATAAACGAATGGTTGATTAAATTTAATATTTTGTTCTCAATTATTCATTTACGAACTTCTACTAACAAGAAGACACCTCAGCATAAAAAACACAACTATTTTAATCTGGCAACCAACTCGAGAGAACACAAGTGCCCAAACTAGTAAGCACAAATACCGCTAGGAGTGTGCTAGTCAATTGGTACGAGTCATACTAAAAATAGAGTATGCTTGAAAATATTTATGTATTCTGTATCCTGTCTGGTGTGTATTCCACGAAACTGTACGTGAAATGGAACGTGTAAAGCTGGCTTAAACCACTCCAATGAGCAGCCAAACGTCATGACCTGTACGTGAGTGCCCAGCGAAAACGCCACATAAATCTTTGCAACCCAATACATCGTTATGTTAGTGGAGCGAATGTTTTTGGTTAAGCGCGTAGCCCTGGAAGTCGACTCATTTCCGGAGGTCAGCTCAGGAACATTCATGTTATATAAGCCTAATTCGATATAAGCGTATGTTGCACTCAAGTATACTTATTTTAGTCGTTTAAAACTTGTAATACTGTGTTGGCGGAACCATCTTACAGAGGAAGTTAGACATTGATGTGCTAATACACTATTTTCTTGAAATTTGGGAGGATTTCCAGTATGTTATATAATGGATGACGTGTTTCCCTGAGCTGGAGAAGAACAATGCCTGACAGAAGAGTTATTGCGATTCTAAAGTCTACGTGGTGTCGTAGACACGCGTGGCATCTGTTCTGGATGGAGATAATCAAATGTTTCATCCTCATTGTACTTTTATCGGAAAGTAAACTTAACCCTTTGCATAAGAGTAAGGTGAGGTAAGCAAGTAAACATTGATTGCGATAGCTTATTTGTTTTATGTTACTCTTTGTTTCTGTATTAGAAACGTGTTAAGATACATTTTAATTTGAACAATTATCTTATATGAACGTTGTAGTTTCCGTGTGTTATAATTAAAAATGTTTGTTAACTAATTTGTTCCCTCTCTTTCGATTGTAAGTATTGATTTTTCTGACAACTTTAGAGAAATGAAAATAAGCTATCAATGAACTTTATTTCCATATTTTTCGCTATGGACATTGTCCTCTCACTCATCGGTATCTGTTACAACTTGATGATGTACCCGTTTGTGAGGAGTGTAGCTGTTCTCTGACAGTGCGTCACCTACTGACTGATTGCAGAAGATACTCGTGTATACGGAAACAAATTGGTCTGGCTGCAGATTTACCAACAATTCTCGGAAATGAAACGGTTAATGTTAATAAACTATTAAATTTTACGAGTAGATCGGGGCTCCTCCCACAAGTTCTCGGGAGGGTTTAAAATTTGCATTCCCTTTTCATCTTTCCTGTCTTGTTTCCTTTCATCCTTTGTTTCTGTAATTAGAAAATATAATATTTAGAAATTGTTTTCCTTTTTTGTGATATAATGTATTGGTATACTGTTTTTTTACTTTCATCTTTGTATTTAGATATTTGTTGAATTCAGGAGGGTTTTTTAGTGGGTATGGTCGAAATATTCGGCGAGTCCCACACACGGGGAAGAGTCACTAAGGCTCTTCTCTTTGGTGCGAAACTGCATTTTTCCCTACTTGAAAGGGCTCGATGTTGATGAGCCCTAAAGCCCCCCCCCCCCCCCCCCCCAAAAAAAAAATCGCTATGGTTTGGTTTTTGGACGTATTTTTAATATTTTTATCGTTACTTCTGAATTGAATGTAGTAGAATTTTAAATATAATTTTAATTTCTTGATAATTACTTAATAAAATCCTTCAGTAACATACTTAGCCGTAAAACTTAATTTTAATAATTTAATATCTTACGACGAAGTTCAGTCCTGCTCTTCCATCAAACCGCGACTTGGGCGAGGGAATTGGGAAGGAGAGATGTTGGGTTGCCGGGGTACCGAACCGACGTTTGTCTGGAGTAGGTGAGGGAAACCCCTGCTGAAATTATTTACCTTATTCGGCCGACTCTACTTGGACAGGGCTCGAAGCGAAGACGCTACCACTAGACCATCACCAGTGGTTCTTATTCTTTCAATCAGTTAAGAAAATAGTTTATAGAATGTTATTGACGTGCGTTTTTTTTTTCAGGTTTGAAAGTAATAATAGTAAACCGAAAACCATTTACGTTATACGAAAACATGTTTGTGTTCTAACTCTAGGGTCATTTTTGTCGGAAAAGAGTCACAATCGATGAATTTTATGTGACTGTAGATGAACGATTCTTTTGCTACTTGTTGGTCCATTTGTTTGCTTTCATGCGCATGTCGTGAATCATCGGATGTGGTGGCAGCGCTCATTGCTGTGGTACGAATTCCTGTTGAACTTTGTATCAACAAACGGAGACAGCTAAGGAAATTTTACTGTTTCATTCTCTGTGGGTTTTTATTTATTTCCACGAAAGAGTTAAAAGTTTTCTGTTGTATGGATTGTATTTGTCCTATGTCGGATAGCGCGTCTTAAGCCTGAGCACGAGGTCGTGGGTGCGAGTTCCCTTTCTTAGATACTTGTTCGTAGAAGTTCCTATGACCTCTACCAAGTGGAGGNGAAGTTCCTATGACTTTTTCTACCAAGTGGAGGTATACAGAAAAAAGTTATATTTGATTATTACAATTTTTTTTGTCCTCAACATCTCCTGCACGAATTGGCGTATCAAAATTATATCGGATTTGGAATCATCATTCTTCGGCTATTCTCGACGCGTTTATGCCTTGTGCTTTTCTTCTCGTAACTAATTTCTTCAAGAAAATAAAGTGTATGCCATATATATCGCACATTGTAATGTTTTACATGAAGCTGCTTCCTATGTGTAGTGAAGGATATGTTCAGTAACTCGACATCAATTTCCATTTCATTTTTTGATGTTCCCTCCACTCTGTACTCCCCTTTCTACCTGCGTGGTAGAATTGTCCATCGTAACACTTCTTGCTTTCTCGAAATTAAACTTGACACTACTCCGAAGAAGTCGTCTTACTTCAAATAAAATGGAGGTTTATTTTCTTGCTTAAGCGAAAGCTCTTTCGACCCCATATGTGGTCATCATTAGGCTGAAAATAGCTCTAGGGGCGTTGACAATTTCGGTAAAAAAAATGAACAATGCGTCAAACCACCAAGTAACTATCTAGAATGGAAGTTATCAAAAAGAGAGTATTAGTTCAGAAAGGCCGCTTTATCTATGCGTCTGGCCTTTAGTAGCAATTAGGCTAAAAGCGGGGGTATTTTTCTAAAATCATTTGCTCATAATCTGAATAACATAACATATCTTAGTTCACATATGTATAGCAAGTGGGCCACGTGAAAGCTAGGTGTACAAAATTGAGCCTACTTTATCACGCTTCAACCGATCAGTGGGTAAGGAAGACATGGAAATGTCTGATGGTTAGGGTAATAGCAACCGGCTCGCGCGTGCAGATATCACGTCCGCACTGCACGGGTTCTTCAAGTGAAAGTTAATCGTCCGTCGTATTAGACTCGCGACGCGTTCAGTGCACGAACACACATTAGCATCGTGTTATTTATCATTCGTGCTGGTTTAAAAATTCAAATTAAATGATGAAAATTATTCTTACGAATTGATCATTCGAAGTACTTTAATGAAAATGGACTCTCTTGCTTTGCGATTATTCGAAAAACGTTATTTTGTGTCAGTGGAATCATTTATTTTTTATTATTCCAATAAATGTTTTTTAAAAATGTTGTTTAATTTACAATATATTCTTACTCTCCCCATCGTCATCGTATGTACACACATTTAATGATATCAAGTATGGTGGATACCTTTCTCTTTAGACCTCTACTAGTTATCACTTAGCTTCTTCAGGCATTGAGAAGGAGATGCCTTAATACTAGCTAAACAATAGAAAATTAAAGGTAGCTAACATTCTGTACGATAATATGAACTTTCAGTTTAATTAGGCAATACTATTTTTTTGATCTGTATAATATGGTGGATTCTACATTCCCCCATCTGCTAGTTGTAGGTAGGTTTCATTCTGTTTCATATTTTAACATAAATAATGTAAACAGGACGTCAGAACAGTTATGAATAGTATATGATACACAATCACAAAACTCTCAATTCCCTACGAATATTGTTTATACCAGCACGATCAATTGTCAGGACTCAAGTAGTCAAGTAACATCAAACAAATAAACCAATGATATCTTTTCTTGAAGTAATTTTTAAATGCTGTTATCTCGTGAATGAGAAACAATCAGAAATCGACACATCTTATAATGGTCTTAAAGTGACGTACTTCAGTTGTGTGATTTGCTCCGTTCGGTTATGCAGAAAAGGAACGCGAAATTTCTTTTAAATGAGTGCGCACAAATGTAGATGATGATTATGGTTGCCTCGTAATGTATTCGGCAAAGTGAGCGGAATACTTCTCTCGCAGTATTTGATTACTTCGTCTGTGCAGTATAGCCTAGGAATATAGTGTGATTTTTCTGTGGTAAAAAATCGTAATCATTTCCAGATATATAGGAAAGTGAAAAGTGAAGGATCTTTATCAAGAAAGAACGGTCAGGGGAGGAAATATAACGCGGAAATTCTCATATTTCGGGAAAACACTTCGCGCAGTTTCTCATAAAGGTAACTTGATCGTGTCGTGTCCTCTTCCCTTTCTCCCTATTCCACCAATAAGAGGTGAGCATCGCGTGACAGCTACCACTAATGGGACTATGAGAATTCGTACGTAGTAAATATAGCTGTTACGAGAAATTACGTGCTCTAAAATTTTGGTCACGGCTGACGGTTCTCTTTTAAATTAAGAACTTTAATCAAAAGGTCTGAGGTGGTCAGGGACTGGCAGGAATGGAACTCTCACACGCGCACCTTTGTGGGTGAAAAAAAATAATTCTATTGACCTCTATAATATAATGAAGGTAAATAAATAATCACTTACGACCTCTTTGTTTGGACGATCTCAATATGTTTTAATTATGGTTTACTATTACACAACAAAATATATTGTAATCGTCCGCAAGATAGGTCGTAAGCGATAATTTATTCATGTTAATAAATCCAAACTTTTAATTCACTTGTCAACTTTTGCGCAATAAATACATTGAAGAACATATATAATCTCTGGAACGCTAACAGTTTTAATAATTACACGGTTGAACAATAACTCACAGATAAGGTACAACTTTTAAAGAAGAAACACTGTCTTGTTTATTACTAATGGATTTGCATGTGGGGGTCTGTCGTGTAGGAATGCAGTTTATGGTCGTCATAAAATAGTCTCACTAGATCTCAAAGAATTGGAATCGGTCGTGATAATGTCAAGTGTCGTTTCTACTCGCAACTGTGGCTTATTGTTCTTTGTTCCATGTTGCTTTGTCGATTTCAGCTTCGAATCTCGAGTTGAGTTTAGTTTACGTTTGTTAGGCCCAATTTCACCAAGTTCGTTTAATGTCTTAAACGAGATTTTCTGTGCAGTAAATCGTGATTATCAAAATGCGCGTTCCACCATCTTCGATTTACGAGAAAATCGCGATTAACGCTTAAACGTTCGGGGACCCTTCGATTACCAGCGCAAATCGCGATTTTCTTCAGAACTGCGAGAAATATGGCGTCCATTTTGTTTGTTTGCTCGTAGCTCGGTTTATAGGTTATGTTCAGTGGCACGAGGGAGGCCCGCTGCTGCCTATGGTGTCCTTAGGTGGCGGTAGTGAGCAACATGATGCGTTTTCCTCCCGTCATTTGTCTTCAAATTACCCATAATGCACTGTAAAACTACTACCAACCCAGAGATTCTTCAGAAACATTGAGCAACTTAATCGACGATTAGTTTTGCTTGGTGAAACGCATAAAATGTAATCGCGATTCCATTTACCTAATCACGTTTAAGGAAATCGCGATTATTCTACATTTGGTGAAATTGGGCCTTAGTATTATACGTTGTACTGTTTTTTGGCATGACTTTCCCTATTGTCTGAGGGCCAATTAGGATTCATCTCCTTTTGGGTCTTGTGGAGTTATTTTTACTTCATACGAACCGATAACATGTTGAAATGGACTTTGTAAAGAAATATTAGAAAATATATTCTTAAACTTTTTAATATTTTACCGTTACGATTTATAAAATATAAACTTACTTCTTTATAGTACATAACAATTTCGGATAATTGCGTCCAACCTATCGCATATACTAGTGACTTTTTTTTATGGCTTTAATGATCAGCTTCAAATTATAGATAGACACTATTGTTTTATGTTATAGCGAGATTTTACTTAAAACTTATAAGTATTGAACTAATTTTCAATGCATTAAATGCATAATTCCAATATGTTTTGCACATTTTAAAATATTCGCTTTGAGAAGACACCCTTGTCATCGGCGTTTGTGTTTTGTTTCTGCAGAGTTTGAGTAATCAGTAATCTATACTAGTAAAAGTGGAACTATCGAATGTCTGTGGCATGGAAATCGGAAAAATTGTGTATACTCTGCTCGTACAAGCTATTTAAAAAAGGTGGATAGTGTCCATCATGGAGGAATCCGACTAGTTTCAGGAGCCTACCGTACTTGTCCCATTCCGAGTTTGTATGCCGCGAGTGGTGATCCATCTCTTTACCTCCGGCGGCAAATCCTCATGCTACGACACTTTTCCCATGTGTGTACTATACCCGACAATCTGGTACACAACGCAGTTTTCATCCTTCCTTTTCTTCCATCCGTTTCTACTACAGACAGAGCAACCAAACCTTTTGGATATCGCTCCAAGGAAATTTTGGAAACCTCGCATATACGCACATCTAATGTCTTAAATCAAGGTTTTAGTAAGACTCCTCCTTGGGCTTTGCACAAGCCGAAGATTAATTTCGATCTTCTGCATCATGACGAGAAGAACACTCCAGCTCCGATGTTGAGGGTAAAATGACCCAAAAAATCCAGACTTGTTGACATGTGTTTTAATACCCGCGATCAGATGAAATATATTAATTCGCAGCACCAATATTTCTTTAAATGTTAATGTAAGTTTTCTGTTTTATTTGTGATTTTTTTCAAATGTTGAATGCCTAGTAATGATTGTTTTAAGTCTCTTCAAATCCCGGGCAACGCCGGGTGGAAAGAGAATGAAGCACACTTGACAGACGTTTCCAGTGACTTGAATACCTTGGGGGGGGGGTGAATTGAAAGCGTACCCCATCACAAGATATATACTTCTACATTTAGTGAACCAATAATGTTTCTCTTTTGCACAAATAAGAATATTTGTTACGAACCGTAACATCTAATTTGTACGTATTGAACTGACAATAAGCCTCAGCTACTGGTAACCTTTTAAAAGCTACGTCCAAATTATTATGATCCATCCGCCGAAACGCAAAGAGAGGTGTTTTCTCCCTTTCCCGATATCTATAAAAATGTAGATTTGAATGAAACATTTTTGATAGAGAACTTCATACTTTCGAGCGAAATGCCGGGGCTCATCTCATTATTTGTCTAGAATGCTGAAGCTGCTGACCGGGCCCAAGAAGCAGAATGCGATAACTGCTAACGCACCAAAATATTAGAAACTCTTAATTTAAATTTCCTCTAAATTAAATGTGCAGGATGAATTATTGTTGATCGAAATAGATGAAATGACCCCCATTTGCTTGCTTCCTCGTCGTGGAGCGCTGTGGAGTAATATAGAGGCGAAACTTGGCTAGAAGTACTTTATCCAGTAAATTTGATGAATTATGACGAAAAATCATTTTTAAGTGTATAAATAAATATTNGTTTATATAGATTTGATGCTTAACTTCGCGAATCAATAATAGACTTAACTTAATATGACATTTGTTATACATAGAAACGATAATTCGCCATAATGTATCAAGTTCACGGGATAAAATTCTTTTGGCCACGTTTCGTCTCCATATACGAGTACAACACGGTGCATCATTTCGAAGCGATGTTCACTAGCCCCGTATACATTCCCCTTTACGCGGGATATTCAGGTACGTCGATAGTGCGCAGAGTTCTTGACGTGGGCGTCTCGTGTTCATTAGGGTTCACTAGTCAATGATCGTGCGCGACGTTGTATGTGCGACCGGCTAATCACTACGCCTCTCAATTCTTTNGGGCTTTACGGCTCGTCGACATCAAAGGTCATTCGAGCCCTAAAAACTTGTACAGATAGGGAAAATGCAGTTACGCACTAGAGAGAGCCAACATGACTCTCCCCGCGTGTGGGACTCGCCGAATATCTCAACCATACCCACTAAAACCCTCCTGAATTACAATATATCTCAAACATACATCAAAATATTGAGGACAAACAATGAGTACAGTGAAAGATACCGTAGCCCTCATAGCGTCGGGATCGAAAAGAACAAGAGATGACCAAGGAAGGTCAGAAAAGAGAAAGGAAGGAGCCTTGCTCAAGTAAGTGGAAGCAATGCCAGACAGCTCGGGGCCCCGTGTTCGCCAAACACGTACTTACTAGATTTAAGTCCCCTGGGGGGGGGGGGGGTCGGNTGATTTGAGAAAGTGCGTTTTAGGCATATAAAATGCTACCAAATGATTAAAACAAGGCAGCATTTCTTTCTTCCAGAAGGGAAATAAGTATTTATAAATTGCATGCGGAAGTTATGTTGTTGTTTTTTCATTTATTTATATCGTCTTTCATCGGTAGACATTCCACGACAACCTTTACTTTATTTGAATATTGTATATACACATCTAAAAGTGTCTATTCATAATTAAATTGTAAGTCCATTTTTTTTATTTCTTTGATGCTATCGATATAGTCACGACATATTTTGAATGTTTCTTCTGTTCCAATCATCTTGAAGATTCCGGTATGACTTCTGTATTTCGAATTTTTCGAGGATAGAAAACAGATGCAAAGTTATTCGTAGTATGTAAATAACTGGATGACGATGACATTCCGTCCTTGTTTATGTCAGTATTAGATATGTTTGGTCCTGAGACTCGGCACCCCATACTTAGTACAGAGACGAGCTCACCTATCCGAATATTACTAGAAAGAGAAAAAGGGATGATTGTCAGTAATATAAAGGAAATTGGGATAATCAATATAAATGGGAAGATTCATTTCATTAAAATCATCATCTTATATTTACTGAAATGCATATCATATGAAAAAGAGAGAAAATAGTGAAATTGGTTGATTCTCGTGTATATAAGTGGCTTGCGTGCTTGCTTGGCACAATTTTGCATACTTGTTAGGCCTGCTAGCGCACGCTTCGGCACAAGCCGACCATATTATTTTCGTTGCAATGCAGTTTTATTACACTGCAATTATTACTGGAACTTTCCACTGCTGAGCTTGTTTTGTTCGTTAAAAACATTTTAACGGATCTTAGGTGAACATTTTTTAATTCGTGTTACATATAGCATTATAATTGTTTAGTCTAAAACATTATTATTTCATTCAAAAAAAAACTCAGTACATAAATGAACTAGATATATTATATAATACATTTTACGTAATCTTTTTAACATGTTTAATTGTGACTGAAACATTACCTAGATGCTTTCTTTTTGTTCTATTTGACAACACCTCTTTGCCACATTCTACAGAACGTGCCCGTCCCCACCTCTGCGAGATGGGCGCATATCTACTATCATTCCACATTTTCTCTCTTCTCCATGCATGTTCTATTTAGCTTTCAGTAAGTCTCGTACGGTAAATAATTTTTCAGCATAATCATTGAACGTTGAAAACTTCACCTCATTTACTATTAACTAAGAATTATTGTTTATTCTTTAGTTAGTTAATTTTTGTTTCCCCCCCAGGGGACTTAAATCTAGTAAGTACGTGTTTGGCGAACACGGGGCCCCGAGCTGAGTCTGGCATTACTCCCACTTACTTGTGCCATGCTCTTTCCTTTCTCTTTTCTGACCTCCCTTGGTCACCTCTTGTTCTTTTCGATCCCGACGCTATTAGGGCTAGGGTATCTTTCATTTTCCTCTTTCCGCTTCTTTTTTTTTTTTAATGTTTCTAGTAAAAGTCATGTGATATGTTGGAATTTGAGTTTTGAGTTGTAATGCAGGAGGGTTTTTAGTGGGTATGGCTGAGTCATTCGGCATGTCCCACACGCAAGGAGAGTCATGTTGGCTCTCCCTAGTGCGTAACTGCATTTTCCCTACCTGTACAAGTTTTAAGGGCTCTAATGACCTCGCTGTTGACGAGCCCTAAAGCCCCTCCCCTCCCCCCAAAAAAAAAAATTGTTTCAAATTGTCTACATTCCTCATCGTATAGCTGAGAGTCCCTTAATAGGTCATACCTAAATTAACCTAAATATTTAATTTTTCTTTCAATTTTGTTTTACCATACAATTTTAGATAAATATTTTTCGGAAGTAGTAGTGACCCCTCGTTTTTAGCCTATTCTTTAATTTCCTCGAAATCGTCTGAATTCTTCGACGTAATATACTGGTCATATTTGCAAATATAATTTCATACTTTTTAAATTCTTTTTGGGATATTTTAGCTAAAAATAGCAAATATAATTGTTTGTTACAAGCTTAAATTCATTCTAGTGTACTGTTATGATTCGCAAACATTATTAATTATTTCCTACAGGCCAATTAGTAGTAATTTTCCCCTAAATCCGAAGTGTGCTTAAAGCGATGTTCATTCTGAAGAAACTAGTTTGGCGAATATGTACCTATCCTAATGAAATTCGTGTTTCGGTCATGTCAAATGTCCGATTAGATGTCAAATGTGCGATCTGCCTTCGGGCCTTCGATCAGAATTGATGGCATAGCTTGCTTCCGGAGAGTAAATAAGTGTATTGTTCTCCACATGGTAATATGCAGTTTGTACTGCTTTTTTGACAATATTTTTATTATTATTATGTGTACTCGTATGTACTGTGGTGGCAGCGGCTACAAAACAAGAAGAAAGAAGCGGAAGTATTGGATTCACTGTTTCTTTGTGATTAGTTGTCATTTCAATTTTGTGTCCCTTGAAATGTCATTTTCTCTATACATTCGGGTACCTCGAAGGCAGGAATTATTTTCAACTAGCTTTATTTTAAATACGAGAGTATCAATAATTTTTTTTTCGCTTAACACTACAAAATACAAAAAAAAAAGCTACAGAAAATATAAGCGTAGAAGACTGTTACCTGAAACTTTTCAACTTTATAAGTTTTCAAGAAACTGCAATAATAATAATAATAATAATAATAATTAATTGTCAAAAAACAGTACAAACTGCGTATGACCACGTCGAGGACAATAAACTAATTTACTCTCCGGAAGAAAGCAAGGGACCATCCCATCAATTATGACCAAGGGCCCTAAGGCAGAGGCGGATTCAAAAATTTCAGCAAAAGTTCCTAGATAAGATAAAATGTTGGCTGCGAGTTATAATACATATATAATGTCAATATGTTTGTAAATTTGCATGTACAAGTTATTATCGAACTATAGATGATTCTGAGTATAGTGTTTAAAAATCATAAGAGTTGAAATAACACTAAATTCACGATTTATTGTTACAATAAACACGCCCCTAGACAAAGCCTACAGAACCTGTATAAGAAATCCGCCTCTACCCGAAGGAAAAACGGAGAAAAACCCGGGCCAGGATGGGGCTACGGAATTAATGTACACAACCGTGCCAAAGTTGAGTACACATAAAACTAAATTAATATGAGCCATACGGCAACACAATCATGCAAGAAAATAGTTTTTGAAATTGTTATAAGTTATTTAAAAAGTGCTACAGCAATGGTGTGATAAAGTACAAGACGGATTTAACTTTTATTAAAATCAATAAATTCTTTTACAGTGTAGAAGCACTGGTGCAGGAGGTAGTTTTTAACCGCGGATTTGAAGATATTCAATTTCATAATATCTTTTATATTCTTGGGCAGGAATGTCTTCTATATTCCCGAATGATGATGCGGTCCTTTTTGGCAAAGAGTGGTTGACACTCTAGGGCGATGAATATTATTACTATTGCGAGTATTGTGTTCGTGAACGAGA